>VZTB01004151.1:0-150609 GCA_013397245.1 Thryothorus ludovicianus
GCCCATGGATGTTCTCAGTATATCAGTGTAAACTTTTCTTTATTATTCAAGGCACCACTTTTTTACTATTAATATTGATATATATTACCCTATTGGTGCATCTCCCTTCCCCTGCTCTCTTCCTGACTGCTGTTGTCAAATACAATTTGGTTGGTAATTTGTATGTCCCTGGATTTTGTGTATCTGAACAATTCCCCAAAATATCCCCAGGTCTGTGTCAGCGTAAGATCTCTTCTGCATTGATTTTAGTAAATCATGATATAGGCTTTTTTTTTTTTTTTAGTTATTTGAATTTTTATCAAAGTTTGAGAGAGTATGTGTGGTGCACTTGTCTTCTGGGCTACTATATAATTTAAAATTACATTTGAAAATATATTTAGGAGAGAAGATTTGAGAGAAAGAAACACTTCTCAATATATGCAGGTGTACTTTTAAGAAAAATCAGAACAAAACTTGGATCGAATTTTATGGAAGTCACTATCCAGGATTGGTAGAGTCGAACATTCAGGAAAGTCATTTTAATACTGCAGACTATTATTCTAACACTTCACTCATTTATGTATTCATTGAGTTGCCACTGCTTCTCAATTTTAGCAGTGTGCTCAAACTGCTTCTTCTAAGAATGCGAGTCTCTGAAATTTAGGAGAAAAAATAGAATGCAGGTGTCAGCTACCCCAAAACACCTCCTTTTCCCCTCCCATATTGTCTGAAGTTGGATGAGTGTGTTGTCTCACCACCCCCAAGGGCTGGAATTTCACTTCTTATGTTCACAGTGCTGTAGTTTGAGGCAAAACTGAGAACACAAGGCAAAAGCCATAGAGAGAGAAGCAATTGATTTTACTGCTGTTTGACATAAGGTAGGGTTTTTTTAGAAATTGAAGTAAAATAACAGACTAATTGTTAGCTATAGTCACTCATATAAGCTGAAAGTGAAGTTGCTGCCAAAGGCTCTGTTGTTTATAGAGTTCAAGCTGGTTCAACCAATATTAGAGCAGTTTTGAGGCATGAAAAAATTTAACAGTACAGAGGAATTGCATTAGCTTTGGAGGACCCAAAACCCAATCACACTGACATTTTTGCTAAGCAAGGATAAATAGTTCCCTGTAGTCGAGGTCAGTCTCTTTTTAATTTAATTTTAAAATCTTTATTTTTACAAATTAATGATTTATTTTTCCAGGTGTTTCCAAAATTCAGCTTTAAATACAGAAGTTTTTAGTAGCAATGGCAGCTTTTGAAAGAACACTGGCATAAGGCCTTGACACTTTTTATGTTCTGTAGCCATAGAAAAAAAGTGAAAAATATTAATTTCCCTGTGCTTTTTCACATGATAGTTCCCCAAAGTTTTGATTATTTAAAGTCTATGAGGCTCACACAGAAGTCACATGTCTCTAATTTAAAGATAAACTGAAATCAGGACCCTAAAATCATTTGTCCTTCTCCACATCTCCATCCTTGACAGAAAAGTATCCTAACATACTCCATCGTATCTTGTTGACCTGATCAAAAATCATAAGCTATGATTTCTATGGAGAAATTTCCCTGGATTTTTTTTTTTTTTTGATATTTATAGTGCACCTTCATGGCTGAATTTTCCCATTAAAAAGGCATGATTAAACTTTGATTTGTCAAAGCCCTCCCTCCTTGCCTATGCCTGGATGTGCACTGATACCTCAGGACAGGACAGAAAACCTGTGGGGTTTTAATACTTGAATTGTCCTGGGTTTGTGGATGGAAACAATGGCTGTGAAGACAGCTGATTCCTCCTTTTTTTCCTGGAACTTGAGAGGACAGGATAATCAGTAACATTTGACCATCATGGATGACATCAGCTTTTTACCCTTTTTTGTGTTTTGTTTTTGTTTGGGGACAATGTCCCTTTTTTTTTTCCCTTAAAGAAACCCCAAACAAAAACTAACAGAAATTTAAGACAAACCCTATAGCCTATGCACAATTTTTCTTTTGAGTTTACACATTCACAATTTTTTATTAGATCCTTTAAAAATATTTGTTCTCAATGTCTGATCTTGTTTAGATTCTTATAAAAGTGTATATATTTCGGAAGATGTTTTCAATGACCAGGAGGCATTTACTGGAGTACTACATCAACTAAGCTTGAAAAAAGAATGTTCCCTGATCTCTTAAACTTTGAGAAACATGATAAACTTTGGGAAACATGGGACACTCTCCTCCCCTTTGACATGCTTGATTCAATTTCAAGTCACTATAAATGAGATTCTCACATGCCAAAAATGTACAGGACATCAGTATTATTCCAGGACGCTCAGCCAATTCTACAATTCATGGATCAGTATAAGCAAGAATACAAACATGTTTTTCAAATTTCTGTTAAACAGATGCTGTCAGTACTGGAGGTGCATAATATATCTATTTAGTGATCTCTGGGTAATTATCTGATCTGAGTTTCCCATGTTTGTTTTACCCAGACTTGTCCTAATGACACAACAATGTTCCAATTAGAAAAAATTATACCATAGAAAATTATACATAAACAATTCTTCTTATTCTGAAATTTATGAGAGTCACAGACTAATAGATTCCAGTGTGAAATGCTTGTATATGTGTATTAGACACACTAGATGGAAGGAAAAATGACATCATTTTCAAAAATGCTGATCTGGAACAAACTATATTCAAATGATGGATTGGTGTTTTGATTTTTTAACCAATGTGTCAAAATGAAATCAAGAAAAAGAAAGATAAATACTGTCTTCCTGTTGGATCTTTGAAAGTATATATGTAATTACAATTCCAGCCCAATCTAATCCTATAGAGCAAGAATTTTTTTGTCAGTTTGTAAAATGTTTTTTCACTAAATAATATTTTATACTAGAGGAAGTGTTTTCTTCAGTTTTAGGCATGGCTACATGAAGTATCTGAAACCTGGATGCATGTGCTTGTATGCAGAAATGCTTAAAATTTTGTAAGAAGCAGGATTTAGACTGTAAAAATTCACTTCAAGTTACCCAAAATTGCAGTTAATTTTTCTCAAGCAGGTACCCAAACCACCCAGTCGAGCCCATGTTCTCTCTACAATTTTGCTGGTCAGAGCATTGCAGCCACTGCCAAAAACAAAAGGATCCTGGGGCCAGGGGGACCATGAGCTTCTTCCACCATTTTGTTTCTACATCTCTTGGCTAGGAGGAGCAGATCAACATTCTTGATGCTGATACAGTTTTACACCCAAGAATAAGCTGTCACTGTCTCAAAAAAAACCCAAAACCAACAAGTATTAAGACAAGAAGCAACAGATTCCAGGCCTGCCTCTTCTTTGGTGCATCCTTCCCTGTTTTTCCCTTTGAAAAAAATAACTTCAGGAGTGAAGAATTTTCACAGAATATTCTTATTTTGGTGGAACGGTGTTTTTTGATGAAAAGCTGCTCCATGGGAGGGTTTTCTCCCTGCCATCTGTAGTGAAGAGCAAGTTGCTATGTGAACAGTGAGATACAATCAGGACCAGAATGGAAAAGTCCTGACAGACTACAGGCCCTGGTGCCACGATATTGTTGTAACCTTTTCTTGTGTGTAAGCACTGGTGAATTTAGAGCACTTTGGGGAATTCCCACTTGCAGAAATTCAAGGCCAAGATCCCATCTTACAAATGCTAAGTAGTGACTTGTGAAGGTAATGTGAAATAAGAAAGGAAAGAGTTAAAATGAACACATTTTAGACTCAGCTTTGAGCCTTTTTGTATTCTGTTAAAGTTAAAAAATAAACAAACAATTACAGAGAACAGCTGATGGGCAATCAAGTTTTAAAGCTTCATAGGCTGCTCTGCAGTCTGTTCCTAGAAATACATTTGGACACACATCTCACTTCTCAGTCTGGGCACAGACACTGGTGAGAGGCATGTGGATAAAATTTAGGAACTTAGAAAATGAGAAGGGAACAGCTCCTTTGCAATAGTAGGTACACTGGGATGTATAAGATATTTTTTTATAAAGGAGGCCAAAAACTTTACTTTTTTATTAACTGAAGGCATGAAGTAATCAAAAAAGCCTAAAGGAATTAAGTGTGCAATTGCTATTAACTTCAAGGAAGGTGAAATGCTACTTTCCTTAGGTTCTTGCAAAATATTGGGCTTTATTTCCAATTGTTCAATTGCAACTCCATTAATTTAATTCATGGTGAGCAGCTAGTGAGAAAACCAGTCATGTCACCTATGAGGAGCAGTGGAAGGCTCTGAACATTTATTCCAAAGGCAGTCTGAACCCCAAGCAAAAGGTAATAATGATCATATCGTGATAAAGAAGTGAAAATTTCAATCCAATAAAAATAGTTTCTGATGGAATATTTTACAATCTATATTCAAAGAATGTTTGAAATCTCAAAGCTATGGAAAACAATGGCAGAAATCCCACTGGCTTTAGCAAGCTGACAACTTCAGTCAAGGTCTTTAAGCTGGGGTCCAAATTAATGAGATGTCTTAACTCTTGTGATCACGGGCCAGTTTTTGAGTGATTTAATCATTTCCTGAACCTGACCTTCTTCAATCTCTTCTTCAAATACACAGCTTACAATATACATTTCAAGAATACGTATGGGGCAGATGGACAGATGACATTTTTAGTATAATGAATCAGAACTCAGAGTCAATTGAGCTGAAACTTTTTCATTGAAGATGAAGAAAATGAATATCAGCTATATGTTTGTATTTCTAAATTTACTACCTTTGGCTCAGAGGGAGGGTTTTTATGAGCTTCACAGCCTATCCAAACCCAGAAAATGCAGAAAATCATTCCAAGAAATTTTTCTAAATGTCACAACATTTTCCACACAATTCCAGGAGAACAGAGTAATTTGATCTTCATAAAGTTACTGGAATTCCTATAGGAAAAAATTCTGACCAGATTTTCTATTGCTGTGAGTTAACTTATCTGCATTGATTTTTCTGACATTTTAGGTCTTTGCACCAGGTCTTTCCCAAATTCTTTTTTAAAATTCCTATAATTTGCCCATAAATTGCCTTTTCCTTACAGGCTCATGAACCCAAGAATCTTGAAGCATATTACAATAAGATTATATTTCTTATCTAAAACATACAGACCAGTTCATTATGCAAATTCCCTGTGAAACATCCAATTTAAAAAGAAAAATTGTAAATAAAGTTATCATTTGGTTGTCTGCAGTGTATTCGTTTCTATTCTTATGGCACAACAAAAAGACTCAGATAAAGATGTCATTAAAACTATTCTGTTTTCAATAACTAATCATAACAGCTTTGTGGTTTGAATAATCTCCCATTTAGTGGGTGTTGCTTTATCAGTTAAGAAAATGAAATAGCCAGCAAATAATGACCGAGATTATGACTGTGTTGACAGTGACTGTATGGATTTGTTTCTCCAGAAATTAAGGAAGAAATAAAAGAAGAAATTTACAAGTCTCACCTTTAGTCTGAAATCAAAAAGCCTTATGCACAGCAACTTCACATGGGAGCACCCACAGCAGAGGACAGCAACACAACCCAGGCTTCTGCTGATACCAACCTTTCATCTTAGTATTAGTTCATCAATTGAATTCCTGGGTGAGAATTCTATTTCTTAACTGGAAGATTACACTCTTCATATGTGCAACATGCTTTTCTCGCCAGGTTTTGAAATGCCACAATGGCTGAGGTTTAGTTCAAAGCTTTATGTATAGCTATGCTTTGATTTTGCAAATTTGTTGTTGTGAGTTATTTTTCAGATTTTTTTTCCCCATCACTGATCTTTTATCACAGTTTTATTTATTTTTCCAAAAGATATCAAAACCAGAGTTTTTGGTGGCTTATAGGTGTAGTTGCAAGGGGCCCCAAGGAACATGGATTTTTTTATCATCTTAAGGATCTGAACTACAGGCTGTCTTTATATAAGCTGAGTTCAAGATCCAAGACATGAGGCCAATTTAATTAGGTGTAAATTAGGGATGATGAAGTTCCTGTTTGCTTCCTCTTATACTACAGCTTGTATAAGCAGAATTTATACTACTCGTTATTCATAAGCGACTTTATCAGAAAAACTAAACTAATAGTGAAATGTGACCTCTAAGGAGGGAATTGAGTTGTTCACTCTTAAGATAATGAAGTCTGAAAATACCTAACAGGCTGATGCATAGACTGTATTTTGAGATATTCAACACTTAAGTGGTCAAGGTCCTGAACACCTACTTCAACTAAACCTTTCTTGAGAAAGGAGTTGGATCAGATAACTTTAGAGGTTCCTTCTGGCCTCAAATAACTCTACAATTCAGATTCATCTCTACATTTTATTATTAGAGGAATTAATTTGCTATGTTACAAACAAAAATTTGAATGTTTCTTTTTATTAATCTAAAATATTTTTTTGAATAGTTAATGTTTTTAGACTTAGTTATATTGAAATGAATTTTCAATTTTGCTTCTGTTCAGAATTTTTTTTTTTTAATACCAGTTTTTATGGTTAAAAGTGTTGGCTTCGAGTTTTCCATTAGCAAATACAGGGTCCAGGATGCAGGGTTTTTTGGTAATAGTGTTTTAAAGCAAGTGTCTGGAAGAAAAGGTGTTTTATAACCACTGGAAAATTTACAATAACACATTTCAGGTTTGTGATAATCATTACTTGCTCATTAAAGAGAATCAAGGTTAAGTCATTCAGGAAATGCTGTAGAGCTGTATATTTTTAAAATATCCCTTAATAAAACCACAGAAATGTTCTATATTTCACAAAATATTTATTGCATGCCTTTAGCTGAAAACAACACCATCAAAGTTGTGGGAAAGAGGTATATGAGAATACCAACAGCAATATGAAATTATCTCGCTTGCAAGGTTTTCATTTCCAAATCCTCCATAACATAACAAAATTCAGAGAGCAAATCCATCAACCATGAATAATCAGCGGTTCAAAATCTTGCTTTTCACTCTGGAGTTATGCTAGGCAAAGGGCAGGAGTAAAAGGATATGAATAATTCCTGTTGCTTACAGGAATGTTTTACAATTCTTCTTAAACATATCTATGGATTACCAGTTACATAATACAACCAAGTGTTTCCCTCAGGCATTTATCATTTTAGCTTGGAAAATACATGAAAATGTTTCACAAGATTAAAAATTAAAACCAAGTTAAATACTGAAACATTATTATTACCATGGAATTCTCATAAGTGGCATTAATTATGGAAAGGACTAGAAATGTAGAAAACTACATATTTCAAGCTGTGAGTAGCAGAGTCTGTTCTTCAGAAAATACCATTTTTCATGACATAGATTATTTTCTCTCAAGATTGGGTAGGAAGGGACTAAATTCATTTAGTTCCAAGCACCCTGTCATGGGCAGAGCCATCTACTAGACTGGGTTTCTCAAAGCCCCATGGCACCCACCTTGAACAGTTTCAGGGATGGGACATTCACAGCTTTCCTGAACAACCTGTTCCAGTGCCTCACCACCCTGATATCCAATCTGAACCTACCCTCTTTCAGTTTAAAACCATTCTTCAAAATTAATGGCAGCAATAACCAGTGACAGCTCTAAGGTTCGGGGATTTCTGTGTGTTTTGTTTCACAACAGTCTACCAGAAACACTTACTGGGATAGATCTCCTCATCACATGGCCTCATTCATTTACTCTCCATGTTTATAATTTCTGTGAGCAGGGCACAAACCACAGAGTCCCATTATACCAGGTAAAAGGCAATGAGGAATCTTCACAGAAATCTTTTGAGGACAATTGAGGCAAGAGACCCATAGTGTATTGCTTATGGCTTCCTGAAATTTGTAGAAATAATTTAATTGTTGATTATTCTAACAGAAAAGGACATGATGGTAAAGTCAAGTTTCTGGTGTCATAAGAGCTGACTTTCTGAGCTCCACCAGTGGCAGAAAAAGTACAACATTGCCATCTACATTTGAACACAGTCACTCATGAAATAATGTCATCTTTATTCAGCCTTTAGTTCAATGCCTTCATCTTCCCCACTGCACCAGAGTTCCCTTGGTAATATTTCTTTATAGTTGGGCCATCTCTACACATTGGAAAGACTTCAGTGGGTGCAATATCATGCCCTTTAGTTTAAGATTAAAGGAAACCTATTTAACTAAGTATGTAACTGAAGACAAGGGATTTTGAGCACAGCAGGCAGCGTGGGAGGGTAGAAGACTGTGCAAATGAGTAAGTGATATTGGGAACATTTCTATGCTTTTCATATCTCCACTTAGCATAAGAATAACTGATAGAGAGGAAAGAGAAATCATGTCATGTATTGGATGCTTTCCAGACAAATGAAGGGAAAGTCTAAAACACATTGACTGGAATTAGTGGAAACATGTCGAGTCCAAAGTTGTAAAAGAGTACAATCCTGGTTGGGAAACATATGTTTGAGGATTCCAACTTGAGAGAGAGAGAAATACAACCTGAAACTCACTGGCTCATATTTCTCTTCAATAGTTATTCACACCTGTGTGTAATGTGAGTCAGGCACTGCTATCAACACCAGTGAGCCACACTGATAAACACAGACCTGCAGACAAGGTCCTCTGGTGGTCCCCAAGGAGCATCCACGAACTCCAAATTCTGCTCCTCTTGGTGCTTAAAGCCTTCTCCAGGTAGGTCATTAACTACAGTAATTACTGAGCCTTGCCCTCCTAGCTTACAAACCTTAATGTCAGTGCTTGGCCAAATGCCACGGATCTTAATTGTGTGAACTGAAACTAATTGATCCTCAAGTGAAACTGCCCCGTGCCCAGGTCACTGGCCACGTGGCTCTGCCACTAAAAGGTTCTCCACTCAGCCTGGAATCACACCCTCTCAGAGTTTCTGTCAAATCAAAAACATGGACAAATTTCAATTCAGATTAGCATCAAGGAAATTAATTTAAGGAAATCTTTGAAAATACCATCTTTTCATATGTTAAATGAAATGTCTCTTGAAATCCTTAAAACTACAGAATGTTTTTACAGAAGAAACAATTTTAAAGGTATCAACTGCTGAATGGGATAAATCTTTGCAATAAAATATTTTCGCAGACAAAAATAAGAGAATTGTTCCTAGCCTCAAAAAATAAATGTATTTGAGAATGAAAGGAAGACAATGGTGGGTTTTGGAGTATTTTTTATAAATGTTAACTTGTCCTTTTTTCCCAAAAAAAATTATTTGGTTGCTAAATTATATTCCAAAATCTCAGTGCAAACCCAGTGTTTATTTCAAGTCATATAATTTTTTCCTTTGATGCATGCTTTTTTAAATATATTTTGAAAGGAAAATTTGCTTTTGCCTTTTAAGGAGTTACACCAATGTCCTCAGCAATTTAACAAATGCACTTAAAAACTCAGCTGTTCCTGCCCTCATTATTCTATTGATACTGTTCACTTCCATTACTTGAACACTAATTCAATCCATCCCACTTCATTGCTAAGAAAATTAATTTAAAGGGAAATATGAGTAGTGTCTTTTTGTCACCTCAGATTTACAAGAATTAAACAGTATTCAACACCAAGATTTTCACTGTGGTATTGGTTCAACTAGTAATTATTTACATGGGTTGAAACCTAACTGCTGACACAATAAAGAAGGCTACTGCATTGTGTAGGTCTAGCTGAGAAGATTTGGGCCAAATTTTTATTTAGTGTCATTTGATATTAGGCCAAATTTTTATTTAGTCTCGCCTGATACACCTGTATTGGGTTCAGAATGGCTATATATACTCATTCTCAATAAAAGGGGTATATTTATAGGACTATTTCATGGTATGGAGCTGTTTAACAGGTTCAAAAGTAGACACTCATGTATGTTTATATTTATGCATGCAGGTATGAGCACGTGTATCTTAGAGCACAAAGTATTGCATTATATAGCACAAATGTATCATCTCAATGAGAAAACATTGCTGTCAGTTATTCATTCAGTGGTATGGAACATCCTTATTCTTCTCCATCACTGAGAAAGGCTTGAAATTGTGAGTTCAGAAGCAGAAGAAACAAAACATTTTGTGTGTTACTGGAATTCCTGAAAGCCATTGCTTTAAAACCTTACTTCAATATTATTTGACAGTATTGATTTAAACCAACAGACTATGCAATGTCATGTCACATATCATTTGCACTTTGTGTAAGATGATAGAGTGGGGATGTGTGTGTGTATCCTCTATAGCTGATAAATCAGATTAAGTTCAGAAGAAGTAAGCATTAATTTCTGGTGGCTGGCCTAAATTTTAAAAAAACAACTGGGTATCCAACAGTGAACACATTCCTGGTGAAAATATCAGTGAGTTATTAAACTATAAATTTAATCTTAAAATTCTATACTTCTAGTAATGAATACCAGCTTGTTGTGAGCTTTATGTACTGTTCATAAAATTCTGATCAGTAAAATGAACACTTGGAAGTACTGGCTCTTGCTGACAATGGAAAACAGAGGTGTTAAATATATATCACAGTTCAATGAAATCACGAAATGTAAACTAAGATTTTTTTCTATAAAAACATTATAGAGCCATTTTATTACAGAACCAGCTCGCAGCATATAATCACATTTTAACAGCTGTTGCCAAATTAGGTAAAAGGTCTGATAGAAAATTTGTTAATTATATGACTTAGGCCTCACAGGCAGCCTGAGTCAGTCAGAAATGGAGAGAAGCACTGATTCGAGATGATCTTATGTTATTCTTTTTATTACAATAACAAATACTTTTCACATGCCTCAAGCTTAGGAAATGCCACAAAACTACTGCTGGGTAGTACAGGATAGAAATTTCTTAAACTGGAAGAGGCAAAAGTAGGACAAAGCATCATCGTTATTTTATAAGATACAGAGAGCTCGAGGAAGACATTTTCTAGGACACTCAGAATCCCTCAACTCCATGTCCCTGGTTTCTCCACAGTGAAGTGGAAGGAGTAACTCCTGCAGGCAATTCATTCCCCTCTACATTAGGCCTCTAGTTCCTGAGGGTGGGTGCCTTGGGGTGTGGGGGTGCTGAGCCTGCCCATGTCACACCCTGCGTTGCTCTGCTGAATGACTGGGTGGCTCAGGCAGGGCATCAGGAGTGCACCCTGTCACAAACTGCTGCACAAAGTCCACTTTCACCTCTCAGAGATGTCCTGTCCCTTGGTCTAGAATACCCTCTCAGACAATAATCAGGTTTATTATGAAATATTTTCACCTCTTGTGAAGTGCTCAAATATGTACTAAATTAGAGAATTAAATCTGCCTCTCAAGAAAGTGTGGCAGTCACCTGCAGTACAGTTATTTTCTCCTCTCTCTCTCAGATATTATTTTTAGTCAAGTTTCAACAAGAGCTACACCTCAGTGAGTTTCATTGTTTGAAGACTTAGACAGTGAATTTTTTGTAGATTCAAATCCCCTAAGTCAGATTTGAATTGGAGCTATCTAATCTAATGTCAGAGCGCTCGGTGTGATGAGTTATTTATTATGAAGGGAAAGTGGTTTGTTTTCTTTTTGAATGAAAGGATTTACTACTGAAGTAATCTTTATCTTCTCCTAAGGGTTTCCATCTTGACTAAAGGCACTTATTCACTCAAAGCTCTGGCTTTTCTGAGTTCTGTTTTCAGGTGCTTATTTTTTGCTCCTCATTGACTCAGAAGCTGATATTACTGTTTCAGAGGCTGTGAATTCCACTGGGAGGTCATACATGTAAAATATACCACCTCTAGTACTTAAACACCCTTAATATGCCCTATAATCTTAATCCCCTAGTTTGTAGCTACTTATTATGGCCTGTAGGAAACCATAAAACTCCTCCAAGATTTACACTCTTACCCTGGTCCCTAAGGTTTCCTTCTTGGGAATGAAAAGCATCAAATTTTCATTGGAGGATCTGGGTCTTATTCATATGTTGTCTTTTGAAGTACAGCAACACAAAAGTAAGTTTGTAGGATTGTAGAACAATCTCCCTCCCGACCCCCTATTTAATGTGTGAGCTGGGAGCTGTTTTGTTTTTTTTTCCCCTGAAATTAATAATTAATTTATTCTTTCACAATACCTATAGTAATCCAAATGCATTGTATTACTCTCTAGAAGAATAATTGACATGACCCAGATATTACAAGATGTCTTTCTTTCCTGTGGAAACAGCTGTATTTTGCATGGAATATTAAAGTATAAATTAGGTCAAAACAAAAGAAAACAATTCCTTTTAATGGTTGTAGAATTCACCTGAGCAAAAATAGCTCTGGTTTCTATTTCTTTTCCTATTTAATAATTCCTTGGTTTACATTAACTAGTCTGTAGAGCAAGAACTAGAAGTAAACCAGGTCACTGTCTTGGGCCTAGTTAATATTTAATTATTCTGCATAAAGTGGAGCAGTTTCAACTGAAAAAAAGTGTGGGGCAAATTAAGTTCAAATTCCTCATAGCTAAAAAGAAAGGCAACCTTTCTACTTTCCTTATATGTCCTAACCCCTGGGCTATGCATTAATAGCAGAACCTGGGAATGCAAAAACTTCATCAATATTTTTTGCAGAATTTCATATTCCAAGTACATTGAAGAATATGAAGTGGATTGGGCAGGAGGTTTTTCGTGTGCACTTGAACATGGGAGAGATGAGAGGATAAATGAAGTCAAGGCAGATTCTTAGGGAGACATGAAGATGATTGTAAAATTTCTTGGTAAAAAGAAGGAAATGGACCAACATAGCTCACAAATTTAGGAGCAGTTAAAAAGGTGGTCCATGAAAAATTCAATTTTCATTTTATTATCTAAAGACACAGACCTATAAATCTATTCATGAGTACAGCTAACAAAAAAAGTTTTCCTTTTTTGAGGAAAACTAATCAGACAGAGTACCTAAGCAACTTAGCAAAATAGTTAGAAAGCCCTGAAATCACAAATCTGCTTTCTTAGGCTCTTTTTTTAGGATAGTTTGGAAACACCAGGAATTAAAGTCAAATTGTTTTAATCTATGTCTAACATATTAACTATAACAGCAGCCTGTTCTTGGAGCTTGAAGTCCACAAATGAAGGTATAAATCAGCAGCAAGACACTGGACAGTTGCCAGTGTAAACCAGAGCTCAATGTAAGACTGAAGAGATTCAGGCAGTAAAAAGTGTCATTTTTCTCTCCATTTTTCCATTTTTATCTCTTCAACGTTAATCCTCTTTGAACGTATATGAAAACTATTATATTATCTTTGTAAAGTAAAAAAAAAAAAAGGGCTTACTCTGGCACCTTAGTGCTTTATTATTTCACTATATTTCTCCAGATAAGAAAATCTGATTTTTAACCATTAGCACCAGCACTAATGGAAAAAATGTTTAAAATACATTTTCTTTCCAAGAAGGAATGTCAGAGCTTTTCAGACCTTTAATTTCTCCTTCCTGCTGGTTCTGCTTATGCTGTACTGCTCCACCTATTCCTGGTGGCATGACTTGGAGAAGCCCATGTGTCTTATGACTACCTGACATGAGACTATGTTCTGCTTCTCTGTCCTCCAATTTAGCATTTAGAAACTCTTAGAAATTGGCAGCTATACTGGATTAATTGGATTAGTCACCTGATTAAAGACTGTTTTGCAGGACCAAGTTCTCACGAAGTGATAAAGAAAAAAATAAAAAGAGGAAATTTAAAATTTTTATTCTTAACAGTTCTGATTTTTTTTTACACATATATACGTAAATTGAAGAAAATCTGGGTAATTGAAGCTTTCAGTATTAAGAAAAGGAGTGAAAATATAAAACAACCTCCAAGGGTGGGCTTTCGTTACTACTAACTAAGGGACTATATTGAAATATTAGGCAAGAATGAGCAAACAGGGATTTGGGCAGGGTTGCTTCACTATTAGGGAAGGAGACATATGGAATAAGTTACTAGTGAAGGTAACTGAAGTACAGTCTCACAGAGATAAAGGGATACCTAAATCTGTTTCTGGAAGGGAGGATTGAAGAATAGGGTGAAAAAAGCAAGTAGGGTGGATTAAGCTAAACTGTGCCAGGACAGGCCTGTCAGCACATATGAACCTTTTCTCTTTCAGCAATTCTGCTCTTTTATTTGCTTTTTTTGCTTTATCAGCTCATAATATCGGTCTCATAATGTCATTTTAACTCTTTCACATCTATGAAATTCCTCTGTGCTATTCAATCCCTAATGCATCAGTGAATTCTGCCTGGAACATTTAGACACTCAGGACCAGTATAATAATGTGTTCTTATGATATGCAAGAAGTCTGAAGCAAGTGACAGACAACTAAGGTGAGATTCTTCTCACCTAAATACAGTATAAGCATGTACTGCTGAACAGATGCTTTCTTTACAGTAACTGGTCAGAAAAAGGAATATTTTAACAATCCATCTGAAATATTTCAGTAGATGAGATTAATTAAGCCACAAGAATTGCTATTTCTCTTCAGTGAATATAAATAGAGCATAGGAAAATTAACAGAGAAATCCAAATCTCAGAGGATTACAATTCACATGAATTCACACCACTATCAATGCTGCGTCAAGAATCAAATCCATTTCTATCTGAGTTATCTAAGGCCATTTCAGCAACTCTGACAGGGACTGTAATTCACCTTAGCAAAAGGACTTGCCTTGAAGCCAGCCCAGGAAGTCAGCACTAAACTGCTCCAACTTGGAAGCAGAGTCTGATGACTTTGCTATAAGTCTGTTATAATATCTCTGGTTTTGAGAGAAATAATTTCTCTGGGTAACGCTCTACTGGGATGTGTAGCTGTAATCTGCAACAGAAATTAAACCCTTTCATGAGAAATGGGCATTGCAAAGAGATGGATGATGAAATCCAGGTTGGACAAGGCCTTGAGCAACCTGATCTAGAGGGAGCTGTCCCTTGCCCATGTCAGGCAGATTGGGACTAGTTGATCTTTAAGGTCCATTCCATCCCCTTAACACTCTATGATTCTGTGAAATAATGCCTGATGCTCTCCCATTATTATTTTTGAAGCAGTTTGACTTTATACAAAACTCTTAAATATCCCAGAGGGGGATTGCAGTCACCTACATGTTTTGCACAGCCAGAACATGGGACACATGGACATAGCACGAGTGGAAGACAAAAAGAAATACTGCTTTCAACAACACATTCATCTGTAGATAGAACCAACTTCAAAGGGAGAATTGTCTTAGCTGTTTATCAGATCATTTTTATGTCTGAACTAGCTATCCTCAGGGTTGCAGGAATTACAGATCATGAATCCTTCAAGACATCCAATTTTCAGTGTTGAAGAGTCCTCTCCAGGGGTGTGTTGGAAATCTGTCGTATAGATCAGATACAGGAGGAAACTGAGCCTTTCTTTTCCAGATTCCAAGTGGCAGTCTTACACACTGGACAGCCGAGTTACAGAAAAGGGAATAAATGAATCCATCCTAAATGCGTGTCTTGACCAAATATTTTCTATATTTTCCATTCAGCTGAAAGTGCTCGGGATTAAAAACCTAGGCATATACGTTTGTTTGAGAGTTTTTTGTAACTGATAAATGCTTTTTCTGAAGATTAAATACTGATTTGAAAAATAATCTACAGGTCTTTAGAACAAATCTAATCTTGTAACAAATGTGATGGCATAAATGGTGTTAATGGGAATGCTGTGGGTAACGTTAACTGAACACCATAAAAACTCATCATGATGCAAAACCTAGTTTAATTAGAAGACTTACCATCCTCCTTTTTCTACTGCTATTTCCTTCTCTTTTCAAGAGAAAACAGAAGTAAAGAAAAAAATTTCTAGCAAAAATATGATGGAAAATTATCAAGCTATTTTATAATATAATGAAGTATATAACTTCATAAGTTGTTCATATCCACGGTTGCAATCTTTATAATTCTATATACTGTATTACATTTATACATATGAAGAATTTTAAACGATTCTTTAAAATATCACTGAAATCATTACAATATTATTGATGTATTTCAAATAGATTTGTGACAGTTAAGGTTGTCATCCAAATATCTTTCACCTCAAAATCCTGCTGGATCACACATGTAGTTTTGCTACTTTTCTTAGAGGCTTGTTTTGATTTAACATGTGCCACTGTGTTCTTTCATTGTTGGAAGAAACAAATGAATGGTACAAAATGATTATGTTCTGTCATTTTTCTTACTCTTCCCATATTCTGTTGTGTAATCACTGCCATGCTCTTGCTAAGAACCTTGGCTGCATTCCACTCTGAGTTCCTTCTTAATGACTTCATCTGTAGGACTACAAAGATTCATAATCAGTTCCTATCCAAGCCCTGAAATTAATTTTGTGGAAATCCATCTCTGTATGTTACAATGCTGGCTATTGAAGCAATCTTGAAAGCAGACACCATGTGGGGGAAAGGAAGGAGGGGAGCAGGGACAGAAATAAAGGAAAGAAAGAAAACTTTGGCCCCAGCTCACAGAAATCAAGCTGTGTTTTGTAACACTCAAAAAAAAAGAGGGTGGTCTCCTCCCCACCAGAAGTCACGCAACAGAACAGATACCCTCACCAAGCTGCTGTCTATGCAGTTCTCTGTTTCCTTACCCCAGAGGAGAGAAAAGATGCCTCTCTTGAGAGTACAAACAGGTGAAAAGGTTTCTATTCACAATAGAATCTCTGAAGGCTTCCACAGTCTTCAATGTCTACTGAGATGTCTCAGTGGTTTTAATGTCAAACTTCTGTACTTTGTTCAGTCAATAGAGAGTTCTGAAAAGTCTTAAATTAGGTACACATAATAAATTTTCAAACTCTTTCACCTCTTCCAGGTGGCATCTCAAGTCTCTGAAAAGGATTGTGTCAAAACTTATGTGTGTCTTAGCAATCCCAGCCAAGCATCTGAATATGCTGAATAGATACTCAGCAGTGATTTACAACACAAAAATGGAGATTTGATCTTCTTTCTGTATTTTCTTACATCAGTGTATTGGAAAATCATCTGGAAGTGCCTCTGTGCAAGATTTTTTATCATTTCAAAGGCATTTTGAGTTACACCCACTAGGGTAACAATGACTCTTGTTAATCCATGACCTCTACATTGGCAGGAGCAAATAAGGAATATTAAAGTGCACAATATGCAAGTCAATATTCACCACTGAGCATGAGAATGACTTGGTCAACAAGTCTGAGTTTCTTCTGAGTGAGGCTTAACACAAACTGACATACTCAGATTTCTCCATTAGTACTGGATGAAAACACTGGTGTTGTGCAAATGGTACTGAAAACTAAAAGGGAGGGACAGTCAGGGAAGACTATTATTTAATTTAAGGTCCTGTTTTTACCTCCAGAATTGATATTATATACACAGTAGTCTGCATGTGGCTCCCTGCACACTTCCCTGGTTGTTTCTCCAACTGGTGTTGACACTCTAAATCTATGTTTGGCAAAAACTCACGGTCAGATGTCAATCTTCTTATAAACACATGCACACGAGTATAGAGATGAGCAACTGGATTTGGCTTACTCCCTTATTGACTCAGAATATGGTAGGTTCAGGACATAAATAAGAGCTTTGCCTTAGTAAATGCTACAAAGGACAACATTTTCCAACTCTGCTTCTTTCTATAGCTAAAATGAGCAATGGATACAAGGCAAAAAATATGTTGTCATTCACAGAAAAGGTCTCAGTCACACCAGAAAACATTTAGTGTCAGAGAAGTTACAATTTACCTAAGAAATCGTATCATCAAACTTTAATACAGAAGTGATCATGTCTTTGTAAAAACTTCATTCCTTGTGAAACTGTGCCAGATACTGACATTGTCTGCTGGTGTCCGACTGACACACTGCAGTAGTAATAAATGGGGCACTGTCTGTCTAAGCTCCCTAGCTGAGATATGACATTAACTCTTGACCTTCAAATCAAAAGAAAACACAGTATCTCCTGTTACTATTATAAATGTTCACTTTAGTATTCATTATTAAAGAACACATTTCAATCTCATTCCACACTGCATCACGCGATGTGTGGATCTATAGCAGTTTTCACTGGTGCTGTTTCTTTTCACTTTGTCTGCATCTGATAAGCCAGAAACCTTGGGGACTGAACCAAAACACAAGCATTACTGAAGAAATAGGTCTGGGAGATTTTCTGCTTCATCTCATGACACCATGCTTGTTTAATGCTATAGAGCAATACAGTCTTTATTTTATGGCATATTAAAATGTGAATGCATTTCATTACTTATATTCCATACACAGAGCTTGCGCAAACCCCACATGGAAGTTATACATTGGTTGGTATGTCTTAGGCCTTCTTCTGGGCCGCTTCATAATCAGGATGAACTGTTGTACTTTCTGGTGATGGACTTCAGCTCAAATCACAGAAAATTCAGCTTTTCTGATCCATAATCCTTTAACTCACTTTCTAACACATAAGAAAAAAATTTGGTTATTAGTTATAGCAGTCAGAGGCAACAGGTTGCATATTTCTTTCAAAAGTACCCACTCTGAAATTTGGAGAAGGAAATGTGCTGAAATTAGAGCAGCCCCTGTTACATCATTGCAGAGCACTAGCAGTTTAATCCATGAATTGCACAATTACAGGCATTATTGTGGGAAGTCTGTTTTTCAGTCTTCCTAGTCTGACAAACAGACAACAAGGGTATTAATTTTCTTATGAGTGGAATGGATGTAAAAATCTGTAACTGAAAGGATGTGTTCCAGCAACCAACTTGAAAATGTTAATTTTTCAGTTTAGAATTTCATTTTTCTGAATGATTTTATTATGGATAGCAAGGACTGTCTCACTGCTGACTTGTGACTGCTCTCCTTGGTGGCACTGCAAGAGACAGAGGCTAGAGTAGCTACAAGATTACCATATATTTAAATTAAGCCCAGGTTTTTGTTGTCTCTTAACCATCGCCATCTAATTTCAGAGGAGACCTGAATACAGTCTGGGTTTCTACAGGACAAATCTTTGAATGACCATTGCTGAATTTCTCAGCTGAGGCCAGAATTCCCATACTTTGATCATCTCCCTGTTGCTGGTGGAACTCCAGAAGAGCCTATGAAAAATGGAAATAAATTTTTACTCTGTCACCAGAGGGATATCCTAAATGCTCCCAGATTGAAGAGGGCGAAAAGTTTAGCTGTGAGAATACAATCATTTTTCTGTGACACACTCATCTTGGTACCACAAAAGCAGGCCAATCCTTGTGTACTAATCAGGACGGAAATGCAACGTGCATAAAAGTGACCTTTTCTCTGATATACGTTGACTTATTTTCCTTCCTAAGGATATAGACAGATTCCTCCAGTTCATCAGGCTTCTTTGTAACAAACTGGGGACCCCACCAGACAACAGCACTAGGACCAGGACACAGAAATGCATCCAGGCTGAAATAACCCAACAATGATCCTGGAGATACAAATCCTTAGAACCATATTCCATTCTTATACACCCTTGCAGAGGAAATATCTAAGCAACCAGCACTGCCCATGTTTGGGTTTTTTTCCTGTGCATGCTTGAAAAAGAAATGACAACACACAAGCAGAAATTTATCAGCGTCACTGAGCCAGATTGCTGCCCTTCTAACCAGGAATTAATCCTGCTAATGTCAAAGGGCTGATGGATGTCTTCAACAGCAGTAAAGAGTTCACAGCCTTGCCCACAGAAATAGGCTCTTAAATCAGAGCATGTTCTTATCTTTGTAGTTTGAGTTGCCATTGACTCTGGGGCTATTCCTGATGATCAGCTGAGAGCTATCTGGGTCTGCAGTTAGCCCTAGTAATTACAATTCTCAGGAGTATTTCCCCTGCTGTCATCAAATCTGTCACAGATGACTCCTGTGGCCTTTATATGGCCATGGAGCTGGTAATTGCTCTCCTGCTGACTGCAGAGGCATGGGTGAAGATTGCTCCAATATGAGACAGAGCTCAGCAGAATACTGCTCTGCTAAAGCACTGAACACCAAAGTAAAGCTAAAGCATTCCCTGACAGGGGTTTTCTTGCCAGTGCATGAAAACCACAGCTGGCCTGTCAGGCTGTTCACCTGAACCCCCCACCTGCTTCTTTCCAGCTTTTTCCTGCATCATGAATTCCTTAGTGAGGGGAATGATGTTCTTCTCCTCTTTATACAGCTGACAAGTGCAGGGCTTTAATTGCCACACAAATTCAAATGGTGAATGTGGGTGACAATCTGTGAGTATATTGTTCTCCAGCACAACCATGGAGAGAAAAATTGTGGTGACTCGAACCTGTCACATGCCACAGAGAAAAGAGTGTTCATTTTTTCATCATTGTACCTTTTCATGAACTTTACAGATTTAAAATGTTAGCCTTCAGAGTTACGTCCTCTACAGAAACCTTTCAATGTTTAATTTCACCTCTGCAAATACAGTTTGGGAGTTGTGAACCAGGGTCACTTTATTCTGCTGAGTACAGCTAAAAGCCATAACAAAGTATTGAAGAGTTACTGCAGTCTTGCTCAATTATTTTGTAATTCTTGCAGCAAAGTGTAGTGAATCATGCAAAACACATTGTTTTGTTTTGCTTTGGAAGACACACTTCTTACTGAATGATGTGTGCATAAAATATGTTGGAAATCAGTGCGTTATTCCACAATGGGACTCCATCTTTGATGGGAGCTTCTAGGGGGTGCACTAATACTCATAATAAATAGCAGGAACAAACCCAGAACACAAGTTTGGCTACAGCACTGGCTATAGAGTCACAAAAATATCTTAAGGGAGATGAAATACCTTCATGCATGTTCAATTCTTTGTTCTGTCCTGTCACTGTGAGTTAATGACTCTTTCAATTAAGAATTGGACTGAGTCCACCAATTCATGTTAAAATACAATCTCCACATAATGATGGAGACAACCAAATGGGCATAAGACATTGCCTGATTTGTAACTGTTAATACAGAGATGAAGAGTCAGCATGCCCTTCATTCCAACTTGAAGGGTCTCATATATAAAAATGGAGATAAAAGAAGTAACGTAGTGTGTCCAGGATTTTTTTCTTCTGAAGGATTTTGTTTTTCTAATAGCTAAAACAATAACCAGTTTCAATATGCTTTATAAAAAAAGTCATGCATAATAGCCACACCAGATTTGATATATTGGACTCCACAATGATTAATAAACATTCAATATTTGTGTGGGGTTTATTGCATATCACACGGTTAGGGTGAAGATTTGTTTTAATGAGGTCTAGTTACCCTGTCATTGTTGACTTTCTTTGTAATAAAGCCATTTAAATTCTGATTTTGAAAATCCTGTTTGCATCACTAATGCCTAGATATGAACGTTTTCCATATGAGGAAAGAGCAAATACATTAGGATTCTTAGGCCTGGGAAAAAGATGACTGATAGGGGGAAATGACAGAGGGCTTTAAGTCATAAACTGTATGCAGAACATGAACAGAGTAAATATTCACTCCACCTCATAGCACAAGGATTAGCAGACATATAAGGAAAGCATTTAGGGGTGAGTTGTACACCAAAGCAGAGTGCTTTTTTCCACGCAACATGTAATTACATTATAGAGCTCCTAACCACAGGATTTCATGGAGCTAAAAAATATACATGGATGTAAAAAGGAGCAAATTAATGGAGAGTAAATCAACTGGTGCTACTAAGTATGATTTGCCAGAAAGAAATCTGGATCAGGAGCTCTAAAACCACTGATTACTGGAAAATTTGCTAGACCAAGACATTTTTGTACATGCATTTGTTTCTTTCTTCTTTGCTTATGTGTCTGCTGCTGCCCAGCCCTAGGGAGAAATGGGAGGTGTAGAGGACCTTGGTCCAATAAGCCACCCCCCTCTACTCTAAATGTCCTAAGGGATTAATGTCACCTCATCCATTAAACTCAGGTATCTTCTATGAAAATACCTATATGAAAGTCCTTCTCATAGTCTGATAGAAGCAAGAGGCACTTCTGGAGTCCAAAGTTTGGGTTGATTCAGGCATCTGTATTAGGGAGGAGAAAAATGAACTGTAAACTCATGTACTTCTGCCCACCAATAATAAAGAAAATGTAGATGTCTATCTTAAATGAGGGCATCTACTATATTGTTTGGGTAAGATATGTGTGATTCCTATTAGTTTGGCTCTATACAGAAGAAAATAAGATTTTTTCTTCAGGCCCTCATATTTGTGCCTTATTTCATATTCAGTAGAGTAAGTTACTAAAGAAAATGAAACAAAAAGGATCTGTCTCAACATAGTCATTAAAAGTATCATAAAGAAGAGTTTATAAGCTTACCCAATTTTTATAAAACCTCTACATATGGTCTTCAGTCTCATTGAAATTATTGGATTTAGAAATGTGTTTAAGATCATTGCTGAACTGGAACCAGAGTGAAATATGGTAGAATGAAAGCCACCAAAGTATCTGAGACATTGAAATATAGTTCAGTTCCATTAATAGCAAGTCTCTGTTTCAAGTAGAGCTGATCTGACAAAAGCAAAGCAAAATTACTCCAGTATATAAAAAGGGGTTCCTCTGTGCTGTTAAATTCTGATATAAATTATTAAATCCCACAGAGATTTTTCAGATCAAAAGAACTTTGTACTTTCTTTATGTAGCCCCTTCTACAGAGAAGAGAAATTGCCAAATACCCTGCAAGGCAGATGTG
Organism: Thryothorus ludovicianus; assembly: GCA_013397245.1. NCBI lineage: Eukaryota > Metazoa > Chordata > Aves > Passeriformes > Certhiidae > Thryothorus > Thryothorus ludovicianus. The sequence continues at coordinate 22,490 of VZTB01004151.1, forward strand.
AAAATATGATCTTTTCAAGCAATTGTGACTTTCTTGCTTTCCCGTTTATTTTTTGTGCTGCATCCAAAAGCCCTTTGTACGTATGACATCCAGTTACAGATCTAAAGTACAACACAAAAACCTAAGGTGTGCTTCAGAGGTTGCCCCTGTAACTGCAGATTACTACTTTGGAGTGAACTGGGGACAAAAGACACCAACAGTCTTTCAAACAACACTATTGCTTTTTCTAATTAAATATTTAACCATTTCGTCATGTTCCTCTGAAAAGGCATGATGCAGTTTTAAAGACACAGTCCTGTATGTACATTACAATTCCCAGTTTCCCTGAAAACAAACTGAACTGCATGTTTAATTTCACAGCCATCCAGACACAGTATTTTTTTCAGAGGAAAAAATATAAAATAATTGAATCATTTAGGTTGTAAAATATCTCAAAGATCATTAAGTCCTGCCGTTAACCCAGCATTGCTGTGTTCACCACTAAACCATGTCTCCAAGTGCCACATCCACACATCTTTTGAACAATATATATTGAGATGGCAATTCCTCCACATTCCTGGGCAGCCTGTTCCAGTACTTGACCACTCCTTCAGTTAAGAAATTTTTCCTAATATCTAATCTAAGCACTCTCTGGAGCAACTTCAGCCCATTTCCTCATCTCCTCTCACTTGTTACCTGGGAGAAAACTCCCACCTGGCTACAACCTCCTATCAGATAACTGAAGTGGTAAATTTCCTCCTGAGACTCCTGGTTTGGAATATTTTATTTTTCTGAATTAGCAACATTATAAAAAAACATTGTTATGCTTTCTGCTTACTGTAAGCCAAGGATAAAAAAAGACCTATTGGCAACCTGTACAGGGACACTCAATTGACAACACGGAACTTCGCCTTCTAATTTTATTCGATTAGGACTTACTGGAAAACACAAAATAAGCCTTTAACTGGGGAGACAAAATCTGTGACTCCATTCTTATTAAGAAGACCTAACCATCATATTACACAGTTAGAGCTTATTTCTTTTTTCCTAATTCACTCTTGAGGGCAGTAAATCTTGTATCCATTTCCCCATTGGAGAGGCAGGCAGAGCCTCTGCCCTCCTCCATTAACCCTCTTGACATAAATTCTGGCTGTCATTCCCACTCCTGGGAATGAGGAAATATGGGTATGGTCCCCTCTGTCTGAAGAAGGAGGAAAAACCAGTTTCCTCACTTCCTGTGCAAGTGGTCTAAGTGGTACATTATTATAGTAAAAGCCACCTCTGCAATTACTTACTGATCCAATGTCAGCACATTAGGGTTTGTCTCAGATGGATTTAGTGAGAGTCATCATCTTCCTGTGTATCAGATGTACTTTAGGGGGCCAAAGGCAGCCAGTCAAAAGCTCAGATGGGGATGAAGCTTTTTGTCTCAATCTTGATTAACTCTAGGCAGAAAGCAAACACAGAGGCATCAGCTCACTTGCCTGGGTGATTCAAGCTAGGACACCTGATCTGAGATGCTCTGAAGTTGCTGGACATACATTAATACCAAAGATATTTTTGCCCTTCCAGACTAGAAGAAAAACCCATACAGGATACCCAGTCTTGTGAAAAGATTCCAGACATGTATGCTAATAAACTTGAAATACTATCTGAATTTCTCAGGCTAGGGCTGTTTCCAGCTAAACCTGACGTAGAAACAGACCTCAGAAGTCAAGTAGAGATTCACCATGGAAGTGTGAGGCTTGGAGGCATTGGCATAAAGTTTATTCATATTGCACTTTTCAGCATTTATACTTCAGCTTCATTTCAAATCAAGCATCCAGGAATGAATAGAAGATAAATTCCTTAGGGGATCTGAGCCTTATGTACCAAGCCAAGCGCTACATTTGCCTTGCATTGCTCAGCTGCTGTACTTGAAGAATACACTAAGGAAGAAATTGTCTATCAGGAGCAAAGTACCAGGTTACACATGTCTGTGTGGGGTTGATAGTTCACTGGAGAGTTATGGAGCCAAGATTCTGCCAAAATTTTCTTCTTGCTCTAGTTATTCTGAGTGTAGATTCACAGATCCAGAGGGTCATAAAGGGTCAAGGGACAACCTTAAACATAAGCTCCTTTATATTTGTCTACACTCCATAAACTCTAAACTTGCCTGATGACATCTGGCACATCTTACTCTTACTGTAGAGAGGGTCTCTTCTATCAATACTATATAAAATTACTAGTCTTGTTAAGCATGTGAATTTATAATGTCTGAAAATCATTCTTGCTTATCTGCATGCCTTCACCTAAATAATATTTCCAAAAGTCAAGTTTTATATTTATTCGAGGCACTGAACTTGCAAAGCATAAAATTTCTAAGCTGGGAATGTTGGCATTTCTAAGGTCAGCAGCAAAGATTGGTTTGCAAACCTAACTGAAGTTTTGATTTGCTTCAGTGCCATGCAACAGCTTGGCTTTTAAAGCATCAAATTGCTTTTTTAGTACATTTAATTAAACTTCTAAGACCGCTTGGCAAGCTTAAACTCCACTTGTTGCAATCAGCAGCACGGTGATTATTTATAATTTCATGAAGATTGCTTCCATCTGTACTTCAGTGCAATTAGGGAGTTTATTCATAATTCATTAATTTTAAAGACGTGTACATAAAACATGATTCTGTGCTCTAACTTTATGTGTTACGATTTAATGACACTTAAGAACATCTAACAATTAACAATGTTTAAACAAACTAATGATTTATAAAAGCAGCATAAAATTTAGCAGCTAGAGTTAGAATTCAGCCTTGTCACTTTGGGTGATGTACGTGCCTACATATAAGTAGAGAAATATATTTTTCAAGGCTAATTGTTACATCTGTCCTTTTGAGCTGTGGATTTAAGACAGTTTCTAAGTATCAGAGAGAAGGAATGCAGGGAAAAAGTAAGAGAGAAAAAAGCAATTCTTGCAACCTTTCAAGAATCCAAATATTAGACACAATCAGCAGGCAGAGCTGAAGAGAATGGATTTAGTGTAGTCTGGTGTTTCCTGTATTTTCTGATGGGTAACACCAACTGTGATGCAGAGATAATCCATATTTATAGTAAACTCTGTAGGCCAGATTGGATGGGGCTCTAAGAAACCTGACCTAGTAGATCCCTGCCCAAAACAGGGGATTAGAACTGATAATCTCTGAGGTTCTTTCCAACACAAACCATTTTGTGATTCTCTGAAATACTGGTCAAGATTAAATACGAAATATTTATAATAGAGTTATGGATTCAAAAAAATCAACTTGAGGTTTACATTATAACTCAAATTTTGCTTTTAACTTCATCTCATATTTAGTGCATTTTCTCTGTGGTCATCTTCAGGGAACTAAATCAGATGGAGTGCTAAATTTAAAGACCAAGCACTTTGGTCAATGTTTAAATGAGTTGCCAGAAGCTAAATGTCAAATGTTATAAGACATTGCAGTTATGGTCCAAGTTCTTAACTAGGTGCTCCTCTATCTGCTGGTAAAGGACAATGTATAAACAGGATAAAAATATAATAAGCCTCCTAAAGCAATGGGAAATTATTGAAATCAACTTTCATTTTGTCAGATTTTGCTTGCAGTGTCCTCTGGTAAACCAGTGGCCTTAAAAAAATCCTTCTTTTTCCTCACCTTGCAGAACTTCTACTTGCTTGGTTTGGAGCACTATGGGGCAATTTTGCAAGGGACTTAAAGTTCTGTGAATTTTCTTTAAAACTGACTGCAACCAAAGGGCAGGTTAGACATTTATGTACTTGATTGATTTAGAGTCAGGACAAAAATCAAGCTGCACATCAGGGTAAGCATCTAGAGAGAAACACAGCTGGTGACACTGAACAAGACCTGAGGCTTCAGAGAATCCCAGTTCAGAAGAAATAGGGTCGGTATAGATCGTCCAGCCTCAAATTTGAGAAATGGAGAAATGCTGCTCAACTTTCAGCACCACTCCTTTCAACCATAGTAAAAATACAATTTTCTACCATGGTGATATGTTACCAAAATATTTGCTCGCACAAGCCTAGAAAGCTGAAAGATCATCTTGGTGACTAATTTGGAAGCTTGGGTTTAAATACATTATTTCTCTTGTAATTAGTTCCTATCCCTGAGTCACATCTGTAAATTCTTAATTGTAGTATTTTTTGTATGTGTTATACATTAACATGATTTGCTCTGTGATCTTTCATCCTGAATTTCTTCAATATGGGTGAAACATGTAATTTGTTTCCATAGTATAGACTAACAACACAAATGAAGTTCTTATGATCTCTCTATCTCATAAAATAGAATACCACACATGTCAAAATATTTAAACATAATCAGACATGGGCCCTTACCCAAATCCAAATCATTGCTGAAGTTTGGAAAGTATTAATGCTTTATCTCTCCAAAGCTCCAGAATCAGTCCAAATCTTTATCTGAACTCATCCCATCATGTACAACTTTGAGTTTAATGTAACACAGACAAGGATAGTGAGATTATTTACTAGTATAAATCAAAATACCAGTACAGATAAAGCATGGTCTCAGAGCACACCTCACAAAAACTCAGCAAAATTATGATGTGTCCAAGCACACGTTTTACGCTGAGTAGCTGTTGCTTTGCATGAAAAAAGCTCTTTGGCCATAGTTTCACCCTAAAAAGGTACTGTGCAGTGATTCCTGCAGATTAAAAATGCACAATAAAGATGCATAAGGATTATTAAATAGAAAATAATTTTTTGGCACTTCAGCATTATAAATTAATTGCTAATTTTGAGAAAATAAAAGAATACTGACATAAATCAATTCAGAAGCTAAAAGAATTTATTGCAGAGATGGGCTGAAATACTTAAATATGCACAGTTTCTACAGATCACTGCCAAGTGAATTATGCTTACTTTCCAACAGTTTTGAATCATTAAGTCAGTTCAAATTATTTTATGTTGTTTTAGGATTTCCCTAATCCTTAGAGAATTTCCGTATTTGTTTGAGATTTCAGATGAACAATAAACCCACTTTGAATTTTTAGTATGTCACCTGAGAAATTCCACTGAGTCTTTAAAACTGACCTTGATTCATCATCAGTTAATGATATACTGCTGACAACAACTCCTCATTGGTACAAACCAAAAATAGATTATATATTCCAGTACAGATCTATTTTTTGTTTTCTTTACTCTTTCAAACTCTCTGCCAGGCTCATACTTCAGTCATCCTTTGAGAGGTGCAGGTCAAACGTGTTTCTCCTGTTTCCACACAGCCATAGTTGCCTGTGAGCTGGAACATGTGGGTATAAAACCCAGGTGATACAACACTAAATGGCAGTCACTGTTTGGCACTGCGGTCAATGGGTCAAGGCACAATTTCTTTTCCATGTAATTTCTTGGCTGCCACAATTGTATATTTTCTCTGGCTGCTACATAACCTGGACATACTAATTTAATGACTTTTCCCTAAGAGCAAAAGCCACTGTTATATTCAGAAAAATGGCTATATATTTCAAGTTTCCTTACATCAATATTATGACAGTACCCACATTGTTTTACAGCCCCATGCTGACAAGCCATTAACTTTGTTTACATTAGACCATGGCTTAAGTTGGAATTTGGAGTTGGATTTCAAATACCCCAATATCCACAGATGTTAGGAGAGGGATCCTTGGCTTAGCTTACTGAGGAACAGTACAAAATTTGGGTCTGGACCTAAGTGTGATTTTGAATTTATGCCAACATTGAGGTGTTTTGCATCAGAGGCTTAAAATACAGCTCTTCCAGAAGAGGGGTGCTCTATTTAAAGGATGCTGGGTTTAAAGTCCAAATGACATTGCGGAGTGGGCAAATACCCGATGAACACTGGGAATTCGTAGGATCTCATACATCATTTTTCAGTCTGTTCTAGATATTTAGAAGAAAAATAATTTGTTTTACTTGAGCGAAATTTCTCTTGATACCTCGTAATGTGACCAGAGCTGAGGACTCAATGGGAGGTTTGGCTTCGGATTCTGGTTCTGTCACAGCGACACTGTCAAGCTACATCATGATGTCTACTCTCTTGATGGAAGAGTAATAATTCTGTTACAGCTCCCTACAGTTTGGTGAGGATTTACATGTGGAAGGTAAAGTGATCCTTGCCTGCAGAGACAAGTACTACAGAACAGGACTGCATAGTGAGCATGTCTACACTGTGAAATCAGCCAAAGGAACAGGCAAATCTTCATGTCCAGGGACTTGGACTGCTGGTATTGCCTGCTCAGTTTGGCAGCTTCCAGCTACAGGCTGGTTTGCAATCTGCTCAGGCTGAAGGCAGGCACAGCAGGCTTGGTTCATCTGCAACTGCCAGCCTGCCTTCAGTGAGAACCAAGAGCAACAGAAGTACAGGATCATTTCTTTTTACAGTGTTTCAGTCAAGTAGCATAGCTAAAAAAACCCAACCCAAACAAAAAAAAAAAAAAACCATTAACCAAAGCTGCCACCACCAAAAGTGACAAAAATTCATCCTGCAAGCTTCAAATCATATAAGAATCAAATCATATAGAAATCAAATCATATAAAGAATAGGATTTCACCATTTTAACAATTTTTTTCATGTTGTTGGAAAAGTGTCATTCAGTGACAACAGAGACAAGCATGTGCTCACCTCAGAACAGACTTTAAACAAATGAATTTCATTCATGGAGACAATAAACAGACATAATTTGTATTTCTCACTTTGGGAAGCCGGTCCATCTGATATCCCATGGCTGCACTTCAAAGACGTCCCGCATGAACCTTTTCCATGTGACTTCATGTGTGGTATTACAGAGATGAAGAGGCCAGCTCCTAAGAAGTGGGAAACAGTGCCTTACAATTTACTCTGTGAGCAGAGATTTATGGAAGATCAGAAGACTTTATAAAGTAAATAATGTACATTTTGCAAATATATACAATGTACAGACTATTTACCAAGAAACTTGAAACGGCTGTCTTGGAAAGGTTCCAGTTTCTCAAGTAATCTGGTTATCAGGTTTTAAGAAAGATCCAACATGTATGACACTGACAAAATTGGGCTAAATATATGTTTTCCAGAAGGAGCAGGGTGGTAATAGGAAATATCCTTTTTAAGGCAATTAACAAACTCTCCTTGAACTGGCAAGTTGTTCCAAGTAACTTAGAGGGGAAAAAAAAAGTAATCTAATTTGGAAATCTGCTTGCAATGCACACATAAAATAAATCTATTTTAAAACAGGCCTGGGTAATGGATAGCAGTGCAGAGACTCAAAAAATCTTCTAAATTATCTATTTCAGGTCATTTCAAAAGCCACTAACCTATACTGAGGATGCCAGAGCTGGGATCCTTCTTCTAACCAGTTCAGACCTCTTAAGTAAAACAGCTTCTCTGCATAAGTTTTCCATTTCCTATTAAAAATTAGAGTAAAAATTTTCTGAAAACGATGTTGAGTCTCTACTCTGTGTGTGCATGTATTGACAATTTATCTGTTTTTTTCTTTGTGCTTTCCGTGGTTATAGTTTAACCTGGATTAGTTTAACCTTTTTTTCAAATAAGATATTAAGATCACCCCAAATTCTGCTGAATTCAAATATACAGATTTGTTAAAACAAGAAGTAATTTTCTACAACTTAGACACAACAGAAATAAGAAAAAAGGCACAGGTGATTGAGAAAGCTGGAAAGGAAATGGAAATTGGAGGCAATTGGGGGAAATTTTTAAAATATCAGAATCCTTCTTTACAAGGTTGTCTCAATGAAATCATGCCACTCCAAGATTACAAAATATTTGCTTCGAAATGAAAATTGAAGAATGACCTTTATAAAATAACTTAATCTTGAAAAACACTTTAAATGAAACTAAAAATATAACTCTTAATTCAAACAATTGCGAAAGTTTGACCAAAAATTTTAGACTGTCATTAGTTGTGATGACATAATTTTTGGAAACACCATAAGTAGTTTTCATTCTTTTTCGCTCTCTTGACGTGCAGGGCTATATTTTTTCCAGTATTGACACTTTTTCATAGGTACTAAGTTTAGGCCATCAGTCTATTTCATAGGCCTCTTACAAATTTAAAACTTTTGGGAGAAAAATTGTTTCACTTTGTTGCAGGGGTCTAAAAGACAAGTGTAATTTAAATTAAGTGAACAGACCTTTTGGATAATGAAAGGAAGAAAAAGATATTGTAAAACTGTTATTCATTCTGAGCTACTCCTATGCTGATTTGCTCATCTGTGGTCCTCTATATCAAATTTATGTGAAATGAAAACCAGTTTTGAATGTAAAGCTGCCTGTTCCTTAGTCAATTCTGGTTACAGGTCTCTTGAGTGTAACACCAAGTGTTGTTAATTAGCTAATCTAATCAGTCCTGTGCAATGGCACTAATTCACAGTAGTTAAGGATCTGACTCATTCTCCTTCACTCACACTAAATAGCTCCATGTCCCACTTCTTCTGAACAACTGCACTTATGACATCATTTTATTTCTGTGGAACAGCTGAAAATTCTTTCCTGCCTGAAATGCTAACCCTTTGGACACTTTGCTGTTGGGTTTGGGAGTATGGATGACACAGGGGGATCACTTATCACTTTATTAATTTATCCTAATTCTTGCCCAGGGAAAGCTGATCCTTCCAGTGGTAACTCACTGAATTTGCATTTGCAAGTCGTGTACTCTTTAGTTAACCCTTAGCAGGAAAACCCCAAATGAGTGGAGATCAGGGCCAGCTGTTGTGCCCTGGGGTTGTTTAGCCTGGAGAAAAGGAGGCTCAAGGGAGACCTTGTTGCTCTCTGCAGCTCCCTGAAAGGAGGGTATAGCCAGGTGGTTTTTGGGCTGTTCTCCCAGGTAACAAGAGAGAATACAAGAGGAAATGGTTTCAACTTGAGCCTGGGAATGTTTAGATTGAATATTAGGAAAATCCTTCTTCACCAAAAGACTGGTTAGGCATTGGAATAGGCTACCCAAGGTAATGCTGCAGTCTGTGTCCCTGGTAATGTTCAAAAAATGTGCAGTTGTGGTGCTAAGAGACGTGTTTGAGTGGTGGACTTGGCAGTGCTGGGTTAATGATTGGACTCAATGATCTGGGAGGTGCTTTCCAACCTTAATGATTCTGTGATTCTGTGTCTCCAACATGACCCTATTTTTATGCTATCAAGTCAACAAACATATCACTTCAGTGTCAGATAGTAAATTTTTAACTTTTGCAATCCAAACATCAAGTGACCAAACAGCTTTATCTGAGATACAGAGGCCCTGCACTGAGAGTCAAAACTAGGTCTTAGACATGTGCAAACATCATGTACTTCAGTGTATCCTTATTTTTTGCCTTTTTCTTTGAGACTAAAATTTTTAGTTTCAATTGTATTGTTAAAGTACAGAAATACAGAATTCATGGTGCAAAGAGTTAAGAAAGCTGCATCATCTAAAAAAAGGTCATATTTTTGTAATGCTAAAATAGTTCAAATCATAATAAATTCCATCTGGTCTTTTGGAAAAAATATATCAGTACTAAAACTCAAAATATCCAGATAGAAAGAATGGAGTATAGGGTGTTGGTGAAGGCACAGCTTAACAGTTTGGGACCAGATTTGATCTTGGATATGATCTGTGACCTTTACAGACCTGCACAGGAGCTCTTGCTCGACACTACACAGGGTAGCACACCTGGATGCCTGACAATAGGTTTTGTCTCCAGGCATGCAAAATAAGACACCCAGTTCCCCAGATGTCTGCATTTCTCCCTGTAGTGTATTTCTCACAAAAGTATTTAGATAAGTAACCAGGTACCGCCACAGAAAGCCCAGCTTTGCTCTGCAGTGAGTGCACATGCTGGAAAGTAGGAGTTGGCAGGTTAAAGTATGAAAGAGATTATTTGCAAAGACCTATTAAGGAACAAAATATACACTGCAGGATTTTCAAAGTAGTATGTGCTTGCTAATTGTCTCATACAAAAGCTTGTATATTTATATAAATTCATTAAATCAGTTAAAAATGACTGTTTAAACACTAGCAATTCGAAAGAAAATTATGTTTGTGTGCTCGTATATACAATGCAGAATTAACTACTTACCATGTCTTATATATGTTAACAGTATATGAGATGAAGTAAAAGATTCCACTATGTTTCAAGGAGTTGAGAAATACAACTTATTTCCAGTTGTTAAAAGTGGAAAACTGTTGCTAATTTAGGTCTTTCACCCCAATGTTAGATTTTTTACATTTCTTTTTCTGGCTTAACATGATATTTAGTTTAGTGACTAAACTGTTTAATTCATTCTTTCATCAATTTCACAGTCATAGGCCAGATTCAACATGGATGTAAACCAGTGTCATCAGTAGCATTGTAACAGCTTGTATTTGGCTGCTTGTGATCATGCTAAAGGTTGCCCTCAAAGTCAGTTGAAGCAAAACCTGCTAAGCCAAAATACATATTTTTCTAGGACTGATGCTAAAAAAATAAGGAAACTCCATCATGGAAATGTTTTTATTTCTGCGTATCTTTGGCATGTCTTTCCTTCTACCTTCTCTCCCCTTGCAAACTATCACTGCATATCATCTCTTAGCAAAGCATTAAAATAGTTCAAGCATATTTCAAAATGTAATATGTAGCCATTGGGAAAAAAGTAGGTCCCAAGTATTTTCATTTTTTGTATCTTTAGAGTCTCCTCCTTCTCTAATTGCATGTTTTCATAAATACAGGGGTAAATTCACGGTCATATTCTGTTAATACTTATCCAGGGCAAACTCCACAGACTTGAAGGGGGCACACTCAACAGCAAGCAAGATTTAGTGTATGAATCACCAGAATACAATAACTATAGTAGCAGGTAAAGACAGATTTCTCCTCTACCCCTTTTGAAATGAGAGATATATTCTGAAGGATATACAAGTGTGAGTCTATACAAAACAGTGTCAAGAATTTTACACAAGAAAAACCTTCCTCTCTAGAACCCTGAATAGTTTTGAATTTTTCAATAACCTTGAGTCATGTTTACAGAATCAAAATCTAAATTTAGCTTTTAAGTTTTTAGATGTTTGGTTTGATTTTAATCTTTTCACTCTGTCTCTTTTTTCCAGGTGATTATCATAACCACTGGGAAAAAAAGAAAAGAAAAAAGAATAGAGCTGTTTTGAAGGAAAGAGTGCCACTAGTAGCAACCCGAGGAGCAGGTTTTTAGCCAAAACAAAATCAAGAAAGTTCTCTCTCGATAGAGATGTACTCGTTTGCATGTCCTTTCAAAGACAGCCTGGTGAGATATCGTGAGAGTGTGTGCCAGGGCTGGTGCAAGGCTGTGCATGTGTCAAACACATTGGGGCAAACGTGCCCTCATGGCTGTCTCCACTGAAACATCTCCCATCAACTTTAATGAAAACTGTGTGTGGGATCTGGATATTGCACTGATGGCAGTAAACACAACAGAAAATTGTCAGACTGCACTGCAGCTTGGGGTAAATCCTTACATCGCTTTCCAGCTCTCAGTTTCTATTGCAGGCAGAGTTGTTAATCTCAAATATTCCTGGCTAATAAACAATGGATAGTCTTTGGTCTCTCAGAACAATCACACAAATGAATGTTTCCAATAATAAAACAACAGAATTTAAGATAAAAATAGGAAGTTAATATAAATTTTCACAGAATAATGACAACTACCAGAACTATATGAAAAGTTGTCATTAATTTGTATATGTGGGATAAATAGACAGTCCATTGCAAATATAGAATTTCATTCAACTTTTTGAAATAAAGTTCAAGAAAGAGCAGCATAACTAGACTGAATTATGATGAAGGAGAAATTGGAAACAATTACTTACTTTCTTTTAGAATTCTCCTGAGGGAAGCAGACAGTTTGTTTTTTTTTTTTAAAAAGTTTCTCACTCGAAATAATGAAACAAATTTAAATGGGCCACAGATTAAGTCCCTTTTTCATTGTCATGAATCTCAGAAAAGAAATATGCATGATTAAAAAAAGCAAAAATAAACTTTCATTTTCCACACTAATTTTTGGGTCCATTTGTTTTATCCCATTTGCAGTGGGAAACAAAAATGAAGATGGCACAGAATAATAATGACCCAACAGTATCATACTAATACCGGTAACTAAAAGAAAAAAATAAAATGAATGAAAGAGAAAGATCTGTAGAAAATGGGAACTGTTTGGAAGAAAAAGGTTATGAAATAAATAGATCTGTCTGTGGCCACAAAGGCTTCTTGTAAATGTGGAAAATAATTGACAAGCATCAGATAGTTTGTATTGACATCAGGAGACAGTGATCACTAATTAAAACCATTCTATGAATCCAGGCAGCAGACACCATTAGGGAAGGAAGAGCTGAGAAATCTGGGTTTGGGTTTTTTGTATTTTTCCCAAGAATGAAAAAAATTGTGATGGAGTGTGAAGGCCCAAAAAGGCAATGGAATAAATTGCAGAACTGTTCTGGTGCTGTTGCAGGGGCAATAGGTCAGGAGAATGAATAGATGAATATATGGGCACAAAATTCTGCGGTGACTCAGCCAGAATGTCAAACATCAAGACTCAGAAGTTAGTCAGTGACTTGGAAAAATATGGGCTGATAGTTTAAAGCCAACCAGATTTGTCCGGGAAATGTAGCGGCAAAACTTGTTTTATTTTTATAACTGCCTGATTATTCTTTCACTTCTTTTCACCTTTTCCAACTCCTCACTCTGTCCCCTCCCTGTGATGCTCCTCCTGTGTTACTGACCTGAAAGCTGCCACACTGCAGCAGCCAGAAGAGTACCCAAGCAGCCAGGGCTGCCCCCTAAATTTGGCAAGGAGCCATTTTGAAACAAAGATGGTCTAGGATGAAGGAAATAGAGTGGCTTTTTGAAAACATCTTCTCCATCTCACACTTTAACTGCAGAGTCCAAACTGGGCTCGGATCAAATGTGGACACACAGGACGTGATTCTCAGCTTGTGTGAATTGGTAAAAGCCTGTTGACATCAGTGGATCTCTACTGATTTAAACCAGCTGAGGAGCTGTCAGGGTTTTTCAGTTTATCTCCCCTAAGCTGTGCTTGCTTTAATTACTACATGTGATGCATCGATATGCCTTAGATGGGCTGGTTTGGGCTGGGTGAGGAGATAACCATCTGGGAACCATGAGAGTACAGTCAGGTTCATGAGGAGCTGTGCTTTCAAGGCACCCTCACTTCTGTTGACATCAATTTCCTTTTAAATCCTTTTCTAATTCATACACAGAGCAATGAGGAAAGGATTGAAAACTGTGTCTGCATTTCTTAGATTCTGGTGCCATTTGGGATATTTTCTGACTGCATTCAAATAATTTTCCCAACTAAGCTGGCTGATTTCTGCAGAATAGTCATGTTCTTCTAATCCAGGAATTCATGACTGCATGTTTACTGTTGAATTAATTTACTGTCATTCTAGAAATATTTTTCCCCTCTTGAGATGCCTGCCTCCACCTGGAGAACGAATCAGTGATTTGCTAATGGTACAACACATAAGATTCATTTTTGTTGATCTTTACCTTGTAAGATGTATTACAGCTGTAGCTCTTTCTGTAGCTGTATTATTTAATGCAAAATGAATTATACCCATATAAAGGTATGTTATTCATTTTTAATGAGGACCAGGAGATTTACTATGAGATTAAAAAATGGGTTTGCTGTATGTCAACATTCAGAAACCTTCAAAGAATTGTGCATATGTATTAAAAATGCACAAATAAATATGATTAGAGCCATACTCCAGGCAAGAAAACAAATGCAGTTTGGAGCTGGGGCTGGTGGAGGGAAGGCACACCTCAAAGATGGACACCACATTGTCCCTTACTGTTGGATATTTCCCTCAAGGAACTAAACCACAGTGCCCTGAACTGGGTGGGAGAAGGAGGTGTCTCATTAGAACAAATCAGTACCTACACAAGAAATGGAAAGATACCAGGAGAAACTTATCAAAAAGATCCATCACAAATGTGGACCTGAGTGCTCTACCACCATCCAACCTGTGGTCTGCAGTGCTGGGGTGGAGTTGCTTCTATTCACTTCAGATCTCAGCTCCATGAAAATATTTTTGGGTAAATAAAAACTCAGGCCCACCTCTTTTTAATTGTATCATGTCAGCTTTATGCCAGCATTTTTATAACAGATGAGCATTTATGCAGCTCTCCAACAAAAGAAAGGACCTTATAGTTTCACAGTTTCTTTCACCTCGGATGATTTCAACTTACATCTGAGTTCAATTTCCTGCTCTGTTAGCTCTTTATGCAGTTTACATTAAACAGTACCATTGTAATAGAGGGGAAAGAAAAAGAGTTTAGAAACTAGGTCTTCTCTGTGCCCCTAGTTTGTAATATAAAGTAACTTCCATTTTGCTTGTGCTTGATTTTGGCCTGTGAATTGCACACTGGGCCAACTGGAAAACAATGCTTATTCCCTCTAAAATACCTAATATGTCTTTGTGGGTAAGGCAGCCTTCTGGAAAGGAATTCTGAATCCCTAATGTTAAAACAGACCTGGAACCTAGGTTTCATGCTTGCTAGGAAGCAAACTAACCCTTGGAATCATGGCCTCCTCCTCAGTGCTTTAAAAGGATTCATCCCTGCTGAATGGAAAACATCAGGATGCTTTGGGCTCCTGTTTCTGTATTCCATTTAGCAACCGCTTAATGAAAAATGTTTAAACAGGGACCAAGGCAGGAAACAAAATAAAATTCTTCATTTTCAGCAGAAAGACTAAACTTCTTTTAGTGTTTTGCTTGCTGAGCTCATAAATCTTTCATGCATTTGCTTAATAGCATAATACTAAAAGGAGAGATGCAAAAGTGTCAGTCTGTTCCCAGCTCAGCCACAGAGTTAAGGAACTTCCCTAGGATGGAGAATTTCTGAATTTGGACCCTTTCAGACTGAACAGGAAATGAAACTGAGCTCTGCAAATGCTACAGACAGTGCTCTCACCATTAAGGTATGGCATAAACACTAATTGATATCTTTCTGGTATTCTCTTTTTTTTCAACAGAAAGTGATGGTAAGAAGAGAATTTGATCAAGATCCTAACACCAGTGGCTCATCTCAGAAAATGTATTTGTAGGAACTTCCATTTTTCTGGATAACAATTAATGAACAGTGCTGCTCAGTCCTGTCAAAAAACCAACCAAACAAAAAGAAAAAAAACCCACAAAAAAACTCAAATAGGAGAATGCATTTTAAATTTATAGCAAATAACAAGGACACTTTAGAAGGAAGAGCCAGTGAGGATTTTGTCACCTGGCCCTAGTTAATAAACATGTTTTTCAGAATTCAAAATCCTCTTTAGAACGTTTAAGTCTTTATCCAAACCCCTTTTTTCTTCTTCTGCCTTCAGACTCTGATTAATTTTTACCCATTTGCTTTTTTCCTGAAGAAAGCTGAGAAAATGTTTCACTTCAGTGATGCAGATGATTGCCTGAGTCTCAGGCTATGAGGGAAACAGGACCAGTAAAGTTGTTTGTGTAAAATTGGATGAGAGTTTAACAGTGTAGGAACCACCTGATACACCTGGGATTCCTGGCTGCAAAACCAATATTGGCCTGATTTTCAAAGCTCTTTAGGGAGACCAGTTCATCAGTTTTAAAAATGTAGCTGCTTAGCTGCCTAAATATCTGCAGACCCCATTTTTTAAAAAAAAACTGGCATTCCTGTATAAACTGGTGAATCTCATTTATCACTGGAAAAACATTTTAATGTCATATTGGAAGCCAGGAGAAGAATGTTTTTCCCTTTCAGCCTTTAGAGGATAACATCTATCTGTTACTAGTGAAAATAAAAGAATCACAGAACTGGTTGAGATAGGATGGGAATTCTGGAGAGCCCCTTGGCCATCCCCTGCCCAAAGCAGGTTGCTCAGGCCTGTGTCCAGGATGGGTGTGAGTGTCTGCAAGGATGGACACTCCACAGTTTCTCTGAACATTTTGTTCAAAAGTCAACCATTCTCAAACAAAAAGGTTGGGATTTTTTTTTAATGTTTAGATGCCAGGGGCAGGTGAGAGTCACTCTTTGGAAGCTGCTGAAGACAACACATTGAGCAAAATCTTGATGTTCTGCCTCACAGAGGAGGAGGTTATAGACCAGGGGAAATTGCAGTTTTACTTTAGAACAGTGAACAAATTATTGTAACTACACAACTGATCATCCAATTACCACCATGTTGAGTTTAAGACACCAGTGAGTGAAGGACTGGAGTGTTAGGGAAAATTGTCTGATTCTTCAACCAGATAGTGTTTTGGAAAAAATACTATTTCTTGTAAAGCAATTATACAAAATCTGCAACTACACTTCATAAATAACTGATACTTGGCAGATTTGACTGCACATGCTGCTGTTGTCATAAGTTTATTTTAAGACTGGTAAATTAGCAGATGTTCTAGATAGTTTGTCCTTATAATCCATCTCGTTCAAATTCCCTATTGTCCAGTGAATCATTAGCATTCAAAATACTATTTGCCCTTTTTCATATGGGGTTAATGAGATCCATATTAATGGATACCATGTATTCATCTTGATTTTTTTATTGTCTTTTTTTAATACTATTAAAGATTGTCAATGGCATATAGTCAATTCATTACTTATTCTGGAGTCCATAAGAGTTAATAATCTCCATTTTCACAAAGTCATAGCTGTGTGGCATGTCCTTTAATTGGTCCAGCTAAGCCAGATTTGAGAAACTAGAACCAGATATGAATAATATCCAATGGTTTTCCCCCTCCTCCTTATTGTAAACACAAGCTCTTTGGAAATCTCAACACTGAAATGCTTTCTTATGAATTTTTCCATGAATTCAACTTCACTCTACACAGACATATAATACTGGGACTTGACAGCTGGCCTGTTGGCACCAATTGCTTAGACTCCTTGAGGGGAAAATAAACCTTTTAAAAAATCCTTGGATTTTGCAAACAGGTTTTAAAAACAAAAGATCTGTCAAATTCTGAGTCTAAAAGCTTTGCCAGTAGAGCTTTCAGCATTCAACTTCAGTATCCTCTGGTTTCCATCTGTACAGCTAAGAGACAGCATAGGAGAGCTGTTGATAATGACAGATCACCTTAACACTGTCTGTTCCTGGGTCAGAGTGCTATTGAGAGTCTAAATTTACAATACCCCAGGTGTAATGTTTTATTTACTCCTGACCCTAGCCTGTAATGTGTTTTATACAATGCTGTTTGTGGACACCAGAGGTTCTGTTTCAGTTATCTGAGACTTCACAGCATGGATATGGCATAGGATTTTGCACTCCTGGAGAGGAATTTGGAAATCAAGAAGGTTACCTCAGGGCCTTTCAGTGCTTGTACAACCAGGTACGCAAAGTAAAATCAAAATAATTCTGAATCCAAAGCAAGTCTGTGCATTTCTCTTCAGGTTGTTGTGTTCTCAGAAATCCAATTATAGAGCTCTGAGTGTTTCAGTGTCTCAGAAAATAGAGGTTGTAATCCTGGTTTTCATGTCTTCCCAACAAAAATGTAGGGACAACTTGTGATTCAATGAAACATTTGTTTAGTGGGTGCAGCCAAAGCGAAAAAATTCCCTTTCTTATCTGCAGTGAAAACCTTATGTCTGCAGCTTATAAAAGTGATTTCTGGTTCCCTCTTCCATTTTATCACAAAGCAGTACAACACAAAATCCTTACCAGATCTAAAGTCATGATAAGGCTACTTTTAATAATTTAGTGTTGCTTGCTGTTCTAACTTTACTACTTCTTTCAACAGGAAAGATATGATTGCCATTTATATACAAGAGCAGTAGGTTACATCACAAGTAATGGTGTAGGAATAATTTCTGGAGCTGACTTTTTAGTTGCTGTAACACAACCCATGGCAAGTTTAAAGCATGTGAGGAGTTGGCAGTGATTGCAAAGGAGGACACCATTCAGGAAAAGGTGGGGTGAATTCTAGCCCCAAGAGGATTGCCTGGAAAGTTCATCCAAAAGCTGACATCAACATGTGTGTAACTAAGGAGATCCCTGTAAACAAGTCATAAACCAGGAACAGAGGCACTCTGAGCAAAAAGATAATCTCAAAGAATAAATACTGAACAGAAAGTGGGACATGGGTACTATAAAACACTGATAAAAAGCTGTTGATGTGGGAACATTGTAAGGATCAACATTAATGAAAAGTCTGGGAAGAGACTATCTTTACTCAAAAATTAATAAAATCAACATATATTTAAACATCACAGGGATGCTCATAAGTATAAAGTAGAAAGAAGGCAGTAATTGGAACAAGTTTTCTTTCTCTGATTATGCATTATTTGAATGTCAGTATCACAGTCTCCCTTGAACTGTTAGTTCAAGTCTGGTTTATGTCCTTCTTGAGCAAAATTAGTGGACAAACTTCTGGTGTGAAGTTAGCTTAGAGAAAATGAATTAATTGGAGACAAACCACTTGAGATTAGCAAGGATACTGCCTCCTAGTAGATAGATATTCTGATATACACTATGAGAAACAGGGCCACAGCAAGACTTTTTCCTTAGTGATGTTAAGGACTTAAGCCAGCCAAAACCACAATCCACATTGTTACAAATTCACAGACAGTCTAGATTAACCTAAACTCTTAAGTCACTCTTAACTGTCAAGAAAAGTCCACCCTGACTATGGGCTGTGAGTTTAATAAATCAGGCAATGCCTTTTCTCTCCATTTCACAGTGCCTGCATGTAGACAAAACCTGCTGTGACTTGGGGGAGCAGAAAGCTGCAGCTCTGAGCCCCATCAGGAGGCACCAGCAGCCCTGCTCCTTACCAAGTGCAGCCAGGACTGTAAATTTCCTCAGGCAGCCTGATGTTCTGCTGCTGATGGCTTTTGCAGATACACAAATGAAAATTATTTGCTGGAGTATCATCCAGACCTCCACAGACTTTTCTAAATGTTATGTACTTTTTGCTACCAGTGGAGAATTTGGACTTATATGACCTCTAGAGGTGCTTTTCCTCTTCTGGTTTGGTCAGGCCCTAATAGATCTCTAATTGCTTATTCAGAACTTATTTATTTAGATTTTTTTCCATAGTCTGAAATTATTTTGCTTCCATTCAGTTGTGTTTATAACCTAAAAAAAAAAAAAAAAGTTTTTTGGCACTATACTCATAGCTTTTAAACAGGTACAAGCAACATCTAACCTATTATTGTACATCACATACAATGCCAAAAGTAAATAATGACATTAAATTTTTTGTAGTTTATCAAGTAGAGATGTTGGCTTCAAACTTTGTCCATCAGTAAGAATGATTTCATGAGTTTTACTCATGAGATAATCACAAGAGATTTAAACGTTATAATCCTAGCAGATTTTGCAGGAAAATATTCTTATCAGAAAAATAGTCTTAAATTGTCATCCACTATCTATGCTCTTGACTTAATTAAACAACTGTATAAAATGTGAGAACTGATAACCAAAATAAAAAGAAAATCTCAATGTGTATAAGACAGTTACTTGCAAAATACAGACTATACTATATCTTTAATGATATAATTGAACCCTGCTCATCCCCATGAATGTAATTTCAGTTTCACTATAACATGTAACAATGTTAGCATAAACAACAGAGATTTTTTGCATTATCTCAGGTATACTTATACATTTCTAAACTATAAAATATAGGAAAACATGAGCCCAGGAGCCTAAATATCTACACTGAGATTCATATATTATATTCTGAATTATGCTGCTCTTACAAGACTAGAAAATTCCTATGGATTTCCAAGACGAGAGGAGCAGTTTGTACATATCAGAGCTGGTATGATACCAGAGATTGATGCTGCTTTTTTATGTACTTATTCTTTCTTGAGTCAATTCCAAAGACTGCAAATTAACTGAAATAGTTCTGTCGTATCAGAGTGAGGGTCTGATGAGGGTGGGCCTTCATCCTTACAAAAATTGCTATGTTTGAAAAGTACATACAAATGCAATTCACAGGAAAATCAGAGAAGCTGTAGCTCAAGGCAAATATATATCTCCAATCTTCTGGATAGATGAGGGGAAACCTTTGAAAATAAATTATTTTAAAAGTTTTTATTCTCCAGACATATGCTAAGCTGCCCTTGGGACAGGAAGTCTTACAATACGAACTATTCTATATTAACCTCAGTCTTACAATATGATCTATTCTCTTTTAGCCTCCCCCACTTGAGGATTTAGAGTAGGCTGTCCCCTCCACAGCAATAATATCTGTATGTCAGGAGGCAGCCATCCCGTGGGGAGATAATTTTGACACAGTGACATAAAGCACACTTCATGTTCAGCGACCCTTCAGGCTGCTGCAGCGTGCTCCCTGCCTCACCTTTCTATGGCTCTCCTCCCTTTTGGCTGCCGTGGTCATTCCCAGCCCCTTGCTTGTCAAGGGATTTCCTGCAGTACAGAGGAATAGGTCATCCTGAGGGTCAAGCACAGCCCTGAATGCTCTCATCTGCTGCGATGGAAACCGCGGGGCTAAAATCAGCATTTTCTTAAAACTCCTGTGCAGTTATCACCTCCTTCTGAAGATACCAGAAGACATTTAGCAACTAAATTTAATGGATTAAAATTTCCAGGTGTATATTAAAATTCCCGAGTGTTTTATCCCTGACACCACTGAGAAATTTGAACCTTGCATGCAAACACTACTCTGGGTGCATGAGGCAAGCACTGATTTGCCTGTCTCATCTAAGTCATTCAGTTTAGAACCAGAGAGAATGAAGGGAAAGTGCAAAGATGCCTCTAGCCATGGAGAAAGGACTGGGAATAGGGAGCCGAAATTTCAGTATCTATTCCAAGTTCTATCAAAAAACACATGTACAGCTGCACTAGGTCAAATGGGAGGTCCATCTCTGATTCTCCCATTTCCAGCAGTGCACTTCAGGAGCCTGAGGGGCCAAGAGCAGGATGTAAAGCAAGGGTTTAGGATTATGTCATGCCCAACCCTTACAGAACTGTATCCCCTCCCTGCTTTCATCAACTAGAATTGCAGATCTAGGCTTGGCATAGTCCATATATTGGAAGCTGATCCTTATTTCCTACATTAGCAACAAGTTTAAGAGAGATGTCTAAAATATTGTTCTTCTCTTAATGTGAGTAGTTACTGGCTGGCCTGAGTGTGCAGGAGCCATCCCTCCTCTGACCTGTTCTTGAAATGCTCAGTACAGGCTGTATTGGAGTTAATAACACCTTCACTACCATAAAGAGTAGTGAACTGTGAACACAATTTGTACAGACTTTGTTTGCCTGTTGAGTAAGCCTAGGACTTCATTCTGGTGAGTTTTAAGTAGGGGAATAATGAAACTGACTTAATGAAAATTAATTAATCTGAACAGTACAATGAGTGTTCAATCAGGAGAATGGATCCCACACCCTGCTGCTCAGTGGACGGGGTCTGCTGGTGGCAGATCTTTCTCCCTAAGTCTCTCCCTATAAAAATTTCCCCTGTATCCTGCCTCAGACAAAGAAGAAACCCAGTAGTCCCAGGCCATCTCCTAACTACAGCCCCCAGACTCATCCTCTGTGTGACTCCTGCAGCAGGGATCAAGGGCTCTGGGTAGTGCCAAGGGCTCCCAGTGCAGAGTGACACGTTCAGCACCTGCACAGAGGGCTCCTCCATTGCCTCAATGTCTCTGAAGTTGCCTGAATGGAGAAGGTTTGAGGTCTTTTATGTTTCATCACCAGTGGGCTGGTGCACTTCTAAACACCCAAACCCAAGGCCCAGAGTATGTAAGCAGATGCCAGGGAAGAGGAAGCAGGCAGCCAAAAATATGGTATCCTCCCCTCATAATATTTTTAAAATTTTCCAGCTCTTTTCAGCATAAGAATTCCTAAGCCTAGTGTGGTTTTTCTGTTTGGTAACCCCCAACAGATGTCTCTTCTGAGTATATGACTAATTTTTTATTGAATCCGCATAAACTTCTTGTGTACACAACATCCTTTGGCAAGGAATTTTGCTGAACTACTACCCACTGCCAGGAAGCCATCTCCTTTTGTTTCTATTAAATCTCTTAACTTCATGTGCTGTGCCCTCATTTTTGTGCTGGAAAACAGCAAATAACCAACCCATCATTGCCCACTCCATACTATTCATGATTTTGCATAGCTTTGGTTATTTCATCTCCTTGCTCAGATATTTGATATTATGCAGTCACTGGTGAAACTTCCTCCATATGTTTATTGGGAACTGGGTTGTCACAACTATGAATGCTGATACAAAATTCAGTTTGCCAAAGTCCTGCATGCTGTTTAATTGCTCCTGTGGATCTCTGATCAAGTGAGCTCCTTGATGATCATGGTTCTGCAACTTATGTAGTATTAGATAATGGTTGTATAGCCTCAGGATTTCATATACTGAAAGAATCATAATTCCTTGAATCTGCATGCTTGTAACTAAACATCCCAATCTCTAAATCTATTGGCAGGATTGCCAATAGAGAGCAAAGCAGCAAGATACAGGTGATCTGTGGCCTTTTACAGCCTCTTGTGGGATTACTCTATTCACAGTTATCATCCTGCAGCTGCTCACCTTTTTCCTACTTAAATGTTACATATAAATGCTAAACATTCTATATTGCTACCTTGGGGATGGTAATAATAACAGTAATTAATGTTTGTTTGACCTTCCTCTTTGAACTTCAGTGTCAAAGCAATCATACAGTCAAAGGACAACAAAGAGAAAATAACTCTGTGATAGAAATTTCCCAGGAAAAACAAGAAGTTTAACAGGTGAAATACTTATTTGGAACTGTCTCAGATGAAGTTCAGAGAGAAGGGAAGAGAGATGATCAAATACTTTAGGCTTTGAAGATGAGAATGCTGCAGCTCAGCCTGTGAAAAATTAGGCTGATGTGAGCTGGTATTTTCAAAGGTCTTACCACAAAAATGTAGAGAACATGAGCTGACCTGTCTTATCATGTGTGTACAATACAGGAATTACGGAGCACAAATTTTAATAATCACACTTCAGAGATCTAGAGTTCAAGAAAAGGATATGAGACAAACTGAGGTCTCATCCCCCTGAAAAATTATCACAGCTTAAAAAGAAACACAACAATTAGAGACATTCTTTGAGAGAGGACACAGAGTTTGTGCCTCCTTCATTTTGAAGTGATGAGGATACCTTAGGACACGTATCTGCATCAGTGAATGTGAGAAAGCCAAGGCAAGTGCCCATGAGCTGTCACACAAGGACTTACACAGCCAAATCCCTGGCAGGAGCAGCAGAGGTCTTGGGCCAGGCCAAGGAACACTCTTGAAAGCAATGCCCAGATCTGACTCAGGAGTCAGCACAGGCGAGTAGATCATATTATTGTGGCTACTCTTTTGTGGTGGGGAAGAGGGTTTAGCTGAAATGTCATATGCCAGCTAATCCTAGGATCACTGAATGGTTTGTGGCTTATTTTGCTTACTACTAAATATGCAACCACAAAACTTGGGAGTAATGCACTTAAGCTCCAGAGAGAGGTAATATTTCAGACAACATACTGCTTGTATTTCTAATATGTTTCCTGTTGCCTAGATCTCCCAATCAACTAGGTTTGCTCAGGGGACTGGCTGGGTTACTTTTCTGAAGCCTAGCATAATCTTTTTCTTTATTCTTGCTGTTGCAAAGAAAACCTTGGCACCCAGCACAGCAATCTGGATTCCATTCTGAGAGCAAATCCAAGCTCTTTTTGGATCTAGCCTTACTGAAACACCAAAGAGGAAGAGAAACAGGGAGGATGCCATGGTACAGCAAGGAAAACCAACAGATTAGATGGCATAATATATTTCACTTTATGTTCCTCCTGTTTTGCCTTTTTTATACAAGCTTAAGCTCAGGAAAGACATAAAAGCTGAAGCCCAAAAACAAGAAACATCTAAAATAAAGCCATACTAAATCTCAGTTATGTTCACTGAGGCTTTACAAAGAACAGAGGGACAAAATTGAAATGCATAGATTTTCCTCTACCCTGGATGATGAGTGTAAGAAGAGATGTTAAAATGTGAAATGCTTCCCCTATAGCCTTAGTCTCAGCTTGAATGATTTTGTCTTTGGTTTAAAATATATTTGAAAATATAAATACAAAAAAGAGTAACTAGAATTCTGTGGGGGAATGGATTTGAGTTTAGGTCTTTGTTTACTGTGGCAATAGCCTGTATGAGTTTACACTGCCTAAGTCTGTGGATACATTTACTGGGAGGGAAAAAACAAATCTTAAATGTCTCTTCACTCTACTGAGGTCATTAGCTCTTCTGAGGTTTTTCTTTCAGGATTTAATAGAATCTAGTTAATTGAAACACCTCTGGTAATGAATAAACTTCACTAAAGTTAAGATAATTATCTATTTGACCATTGGGTTGATTGCATGGTGAAACATTAAGGTTCAAATTCAACAAACCATTTAACCATTTGCATTTTACCAACTGAAAAAATGAATCCATTTAAATTATGAAGCGAAATATAATTTGATTTAGGAGTTTCAACACTAAGGATACTGTACATTGTTTGATGGATGAAGAAAAAAATTTCTTCTACTATTACATACCATTTTCTGTTCAATGAAATTCAGATAGCAAACAGCTTGAATGTATCATGACCAATAATGACAAATATTAAGCACTGTGAATCAGTCTATATCAAAAGAAATTGTGACTGTAAATTCAGGTCTGTTTCACTGAGGGAGACATAAAAACAGGACAAAAGGAAACAATTAGCTTTCTGAATTTCACAGTTTTGCACTCCAAGCCAAAAAATATTGGACAAAGGATCTTCAGGAAACCAACACTTGAACTTACAGCCCTCCTGACTTGTGCAATCAAATGGGAAGAACTCTACATCTGCAGTAGAAATGAGATCACTCATGACTCTGTGGATGACCGAGGTGACAGCTTCTTTCAGAGGAGGAAGGAAAGAGAAGAGTTGGGAAGATTTCAGGTTTTTTGAGCCAAACACTTTCTTGTCCTTCTCTTTAGATGATGGAAAATGTATTGTAAATATCATCCAGTATCAATATTTTATTTATAAAGTCCTCTCTAATTCCTACAATGATCTAAGGAACTCATCTGGAAAGGGGTAGCTGTATGACACAAATTACCTTTTCTAACAGAACAGAGAGTTTGTGACCTTTAACCAAATGGTTCACAGAGGAAGCCCTTCTGGAGAGCTGGACAGGCTGAGTGGCATTGCTCCAGCCAGTGAGAAATGGATGATTGATGGTCTGAAAAAAATCGTTTGAAAAAAATTTGAAAAAAAAGGAAAGTGGAATGAAGACCTAGACCTGAATTTGGTGCACAGTTAGTCCTTTCTGGAGCACAGGGAGAGGTCATCAGTCTATACACCCCCACTGAAATCCAAGACTCAGAAACCCAATGTTTGACTGCAAAGCAGAAATCTGGAGGAATTCTCATCTCTGAAATTCAATACATGGGCACACTTGAGCAAGTTCTGCATCCTATTACACATTTCTTGTTTTAATTAATATATGTCCTATTAGAAGTGAGTAGAAGAAATATTCTGACAGTTTTATTGTGCTTGGGATTATGTCAAGGATTTAGCATAAGAAAAGCCAAGTGCTACTGACTGTACATTTCCTTTTCAGATAATTTAACTGGCAAATTTGTCTTGACATATTATCTTTTGGAAAGGCTTCCTGCTACCTATGCCAGGTATAGGAACAGTGTAGAGAGCGCTACTAATCCAAGACTACCTGATGTGCATCAGTACAGCAAAATCTGGATGCGAGATAATAAATTAATGCATTAAAATTGTGTGGTTTAGCCAGAAAACTCCTCTCATGTTTCCCTAAATCTGGATAGGGTGACTGCATCAGTGGTTTTAATTACAAGTCAGTGGAAATTACGTTATTTTATCTTCATGTGTTTTTTTACAGATCAACATGATATTCCAATGTCCTATGATTACTCTTGCCATAATGGTTCTTCCTTGGTGGGATACTCTAAGTTTATGTTTTGCTGTTGAATTTGGCATGATACTTTAGTTTAAGCAGTCTAGTCAGAGCTACTATTTCAAATTTTCTGCGGTCTTTGCAGACATTTATATATTTATATATTGTACCTTACACTAGGACAAGTATGTGAAAGTATTAAGCCCATACGTATTTTTTTGTTACTGGTGAATGTTTTATACATATTTCCAGTCATATTGAAAATGAAAATGTGGATTAACAATGATACTATTATTATAAAAACGGGGCAGCTCAGACTTACTCAGGTAACAGAATTTGGAGCATCTCCAACTGCTTTTAACTCTGGTTCTTGGGATGCTCCTGCTATAAATGCATTTGCTTTTATTTGTCACACTACACAAGGACACTGTTTTACCAGACTTCCTCTCAACACTTTGTTCAAATAAATTGGCAAAATCTAGTAGAGTAGTATTGGCATGTTTAGAGACATTTATCCCACTAATGCTGAAATGTGAACAACTGCTGTTTAGAGATGAGCAACCCCCTCCATTTGCTATGGTAGGAGTGTTAATGAAAAGCACACAAAGAACTTCTAAACTTTTAGTAGATAATATTGGATAACATGAAAGCCTGCAGTTCTTAAAAGGGAGGAATATTTAAAAAAAATTAGGATAGTGGAACTTACATGGCCCAGTAACTTTATATAGATCTTTGTGCATGTTAAATAGGCAATTACACCTGCAAATATACAAATTAGTATTTCTGCTGGTAGGGAATCCATACTTTAACTTCTATATTGAAAAATCGGCAAATTTGAACGCTTTATCTACATTTTGTATGTGTATTCTGAAAGGTCAATAGGTCTGTTGTGCTGGATGGATGCAATTTGTGCAAATACATTGAGTCTAAACCCGACCTAAACACCGTGGGCTCGATTCATCTGAAACTGTCTGCCAACAATCAGACAACAGAAAAGACAGAAGCCAGAAAACCGTTGATCAGCAGAGATTCAAAGGAAACTAAGAAAGCCCTAAGGGTTCCCAAAACTAGTGGTTCAGCCCTTCATTCAGCTGCCAGTCTCTCATCTACTTTGCTTTACCTTGGCTTTATGTTAAGCTCCTTCACTCCACTTTAATGTCACACAGAGACCTGCTTCATTCTTCTGATTGTTAAGATTTCCCTGAACACAGCCCTTGGGGGTTGGGAGAATCTGTTGAGTGAGAGCTTAATTGCAAGGCAGAATTACAAGTCATCTCACCATTATGTTGTAGACTCAACATTGTAACTTCTTAAGGTTAATGAGATCTTTGAAGCAAATACAAAAAAGAAATACAAATTCCTGTCTTTGTGCTGCTTTGAAGGAACTTCAGAAAATATGTATGTAAGAAAAGGAAAAGTCAACAGCCCTGTTTTAAAGAGGAAGGGTTTAACTTCTGAACAAAACCCCAGTGTCCCAATGAGCACTGAGTTATGCCAAGGTTTGTGTCCAGCCTTTGTGAGCAAATCCCCCTCATCTGCACTTCCATAAAATCAGTCATAGGAGACATCTGAAGTTTCTGGCAGATGTCAACTGCAAAATGGAGTCTTTGATAGGAAGACTTGTGAAGTGGTCGAGAGCAAGTTTAAATATGCCTTCTAAGCCCAAAAATTAGCCCAAAGGAGTGAAGAAAATAATTTTGTAAGAGACAGATAGAGAAGGATTGAAGAAATGTACCATGAAATCTTTACTAGAAATTGACTTGTATGATGACCTAATTTATTTAGAAATTAAAGTTTATACAAGGATAATCACAGGAAAATAATCTACTTTCATGTCAATAAAAAATTCCCACCTGTTTTGACACATTTCATAATATTCAGACTTGTTTCCTATACTGCATAAGTGCTCCTGTTAACACATTCACTCATAAGTTCTGATATGAATATTCCTTTTCTGTGCTCTTTTCCTTCCATACTTGATGCTTCTCTCACATTTCCTTCCTATGAACTATTTTTTTTTTAAGTTGCTGGGTTGTTCTCAGTGAACTTCTGCTTGGTGTTTTTCTAAAATCTCACCCTTCAAACATCTCTGCAAAAATTGTGAGCTATTGATGGATAGACCAAAAGACACCAGAGGAAACCTTTTAAAGGAAGTTCTTTCCATTTGATGTGATTTTGTATGCTGAAAATTATGAAATTTAAAATTATTTTCAAATAGAAATACACAAAGTCACAGCAGCAGCTCCAGATCTAGACAAAGCCTAGACCTGGATCTAGTAGAGTGTGAATTTGTCCACGAGTGCTGAAACAAAAATGTGAGCCAGTTACAGAGGAAGGACCATCTTTTCTGGAGCAAGGAAAAAGCGTGGTTCTCTCTCACCAGAGGCTGGAGATGTTGGCTGTAATCCTCTTCACACTAGAAGGAAAATAAGGAGCAGCAAGGAGCTGCTGACCCATGCGCCTTCCGGAAGGATGTGACAAATTCAAGCTTAAATATCTGCCTTGTCAACTGCAAAAGAATTTCAGTCTGGTTCTTGCAAAGGAGTGTCTGCTCTGGCCACTGGCATCTTGGTAGCTTGATCCAGGCATGTCTGTTTCTGGTTTTGACCAAAAATTGTGCACTGCATATGAGATTTTCCTAATGAAGTTTTTATCAAAACCAGCATGGTCCTTTGAAAAGCATTAATGAATTGGAATTTCCTGATGAAAACATTCCATAAAAAAATTCCTGAACTAACTCTACTCTTCATTTTAGCTGGATTTGGATCTTGTCCTCAATTACTAGAAAACACTTCCTTCCTCTGCAGAGCTGACTAACAGAAATTCTTTAAATGAATGAAGACAGACAAGTCATTAGCTTTTTTTTCACAGCAAGGTCTGAAGTGAATAGAAAAAAATCCTGTGCAGGCAGGTAAGGCTAGAAATATGTCTGTTATATTAAATAAACATACCAGGAATCAAACATGATTTTTAGATAGCTTGAAAAATAACAAAGCAAGCTTGTGAATAGAGACTGTACAAATATTTTTTGAATGAATAAGACTCACTTGAAAAGTTTAATCATTGATTTAATTTTACACTTGAGATCATTTGCAGTACTGTTTCTTTTTAAAGTAAGACTGATGTCATTTAAGAAACACGGGGGCTGAAAATATTTGCAAACCTTAATTTTCATGGTATCACTTAAGAAAATAAAGTCATCTCAAGTTCATTAGATGTTTTAAAAGCTGTTGTATAAAACAACAAAACTTTAAATGATAAAAATTTTATTTGGAGAAGTTATTGGATACATCAGTGTTATTCTCTTCTCTTTTGAAGAATATGAGACAAATCTAAATTAGATACCTGTTGGTGCATTACTACCTTTAATTTTTGACTGATCTGCTGTTAAACATGAACATAAAATACAAATAATCTTGTTCTATACTATAGATGAACAGTCCTCAGAGAGGGATGCAAACCTTAGAAGAAGGAATGGAGTTAAGTCTAAAGTAAGCACACAGAAAATGTAAGTACTGGAGATTCTGAGTCCATTTTTGTGGCTCCTTCTTCCTCTCAGAAAATGTTGCTGAAGCCACAGAAAGAGACAACCTCAATGTAGTCTGATTTCGGAAGTTATTACGGACAGGTACTTTAATGCATTCCTTGCAAGTTCTGAATAGGCCCATGGCTCCTAAACACAAAACTGATGGCAACAGTGCCAACATCCCTCGTTTATATCATGAGCATCACATACTGATCACTGCTCACCCAAGAAGTGTCAGAGAGTGTTTGAATGGAGAACCCATGCTGGAATTTCCCACACTAACCCTAAGCCATCTGCAAGGTGCCTGTGCACTACAGGGAAGCTCCTGTTCACCTGAGGAGAGAGCACAAAGTGTGCCAGGGTGCAGCTCACCCATTGATATGACACGGGCGACTGCAGTGGGATAACTTCTGCCTGCCCCTGGCTGCCAGCTCAGCCGGCACTGCCCATACACAGTGGATTTCTACAGGAGCTTGGGGGAATGCCACCACTGCAGTCCGCTGAAGTCTTGTGCATAGAACATCTAAAGTCTATTTTTTTCATTGCTTTTTTATCTCATTAGTCAGGGAATCCAATGAGGCTTTCCCAATTGCATGTGATAATTGTGTGCCACCTTTGTGCTGTTTGATGAGAACTGGATGCATGTCATATTTCTAAGTGAGGCAGAATTTTCTGTGAAAAGTAACAAGATTTTCATAGACAAGAAGGGAATAGTGCATTCCAATGGTTTTAGATGATCTGGTTGAAAAAATGATGGGAGTGGTGAGGATTGTATCTAACATACATCTTAGAGCCAACTGGTATTTAAAAAATATTTTTAAGAATACCTGAGTTTATTTTTTTTTCTGAACATAGGAAAGTGATGTTGATTTTTATATTCAAATGAATGTCTTAAATTACTTGTGTCAGGTGTGAATTGGCAGAATTAACTATGTATTTTCTTTAATAACTGTTTAAATCAGGGTAAAAATGGTATTTATACTTTCCTGTCAAAGAATACCTGCAGACAGAAGGCAGTTTGGGAGGTTTAATTTAGTAGCTAGGTCAGAATAAAGTTTCAGACCTTTAGAAGACCAGAGTGAGGAAATCACTGGGCATATTTGTTTTGTTTTTAACAATAACAATATTTTGATTGCATGAGTCTTGGCATATTACAGTTTTCCAGAGAACTGGAAAATATTAACATTGTGCCAATATTTTAAATGAGTAAGGGGGACAATGTGGTAATTTTATTCCTGGCAAACTTGACATTGACATAGGGCAAAATAATAGCATAGTTGATATAGGGCTTTACTACTCAAAATCCAAAGTAGGGTAGTGTCATTAAAGTCAGTCAATGTGGGTTTATGAAAACAATTCCTGTCAAAGTATCTTTCAGTGAGATTACACACTCCTGCTGATAAAGGTAAACGAAGCAATACATATTGTACAAAGTATTTGACTGTTATCACACAGCATTCTATGAAAAGGGGACATTATAAAATCAACACATGACATATTATGAGGATTAAAACCTTCCTAGTGGTTCAATCTTCACATTCTCAATGAGGATTTATCATATGGGTGCGTTTCCCAAAATTTTTTTTTTATAGTTCAGAGTAGATTACCATCCAATATTTTTATCAACAGTCTTGAAAACACCCAGTTCCTAAATACCTTCATACAGTAAACCATATGAAAATTAAGAGTAAGGAAGAAAACTGATTAACAGTCTTTATTACCAACAATAAAAAGGTATATACCAAATAATAAAAATGCAGACAACGAACTTAAAATATTTGAATGCTTCCTGGGCTGCAGTGACCATAAAAATGGACAGTTGGAACTGTGGATGTATAGCTGATCATGATCCCAATCTGATTCATGCCTCTCAAAGAAGAGTACAATGAAAACCATGGAAAGTGAGTGGAAAACTTCCATTACCTCTCTATTTGTCATATTTATTTCTCTGGGGTTATTGTGTCTTGTTAAAGTGTCTCTGTTCTAAGATAAAACTTTAAACAACTAGAAATAGAAAAAAGTCAGAAATGTAATTGAAAGTTGAAATATGAGAAATATGACAGAGACTGACAATCAAACTGCTAAAGGGACTTACCTTGTCTGAGAAAACAAAAATTGTTGGCAAATTGAAGCACTGAGAAAAAGCAGAGAAATGTGATCATAATTTTATGGGGATTATTTGTTTGTGTGCTGTGCTTCGGGTTTTTTTGTTTGATTTTTTTTTCTGGGGGGGTGGATTTTTGTTAGGTTTTTTTTGTTTATTTTGTTTTGTTTTATTTTGTCTTTTAATGTAGCAAACAAATTTATGTACAGATGAGTGGATACTGAGGGAAAACAGACTCCATGCAGGAAACTTTTATGATGTAAGAGTGAGAAAAATTATTGAGATACAATCAATCTAAAATAATAATAATCTTTTCCATCAGTAAAATACACTTAATTAATATGTGCTTATTTAATGACATGATTTGTTGGGATAGAGGGTTTAATATCTATAATGCTAACACCAGATCACTGCAGGCTTTTGCTTGTTTCAGAAGGGCTTTCACTGGAAACAAACATATGCTGCACCAGATTTCAATGTATCTGTGAAGAAAAACAACATTCTGGTGTATGGCCATGTTTTATTTTCTAAGTGTATGGTTAAATTGAATTCTGATGAAATATCTAAGTGCTGTTCCAAAGACAGATAAAACTACATTGTGTTGAATCAGGAGAGGTTTAGGTTAGATGTCTGGGAAGGGTTCTTCACCCAGAACGTGGCTGGAACAGGCTCTTCAGGGAAGCAGTCACAGCACCAAACCTGGCAGAGTTCAAGGAGCATCTGGACAATGCTTTCAGGCACAGGGTGTGACTCTTGGGGATGTCCTGTGCAGGGCTAAGAGTCAGACTTGATGATTCTTGTGGGTCCCTTCACACTCAAAATATCTGGGATTCTGTGCTACGTTGCATGAAAAGAATGTTTGCAAAAAGGCACATTACAATTGATAGAGGTTTGGGGCTATACTGAATGCAAGACTGGGCTTGTAGCTAATGCATTTAATCCTTTCACAAAAGCAGTAATAAATTACAAGTAGTTGAAAGGAACCCTTATAATTCTTGCCCTGTGAAAGTTAGGAATGCTTCAAATTGGAAACATGTAAAAATTCAAAAGCTGTTTGCTCTGATCAGCAGAGCATGTTGTCAGTCCCTGATCACTGAAAGAAGCAGGCAAATAGCAGAAAGGTAGCAGAGCTCTAGGGAGAAAAACAAACAAACAAACAAACTCCACAACAGAAAAAAAGAATTGTCATTAATATTGAAGCTCATTAATATCTTTTTCGTTGTTGCTATTGCTATATCCCTATGTCTCACCCAGATCTACACATGTAATCACAGAAATGAGCAGTAGATTGGGGAAAATACAAAATCAGAGAATTAACTTGAGAAGACACCGACCCACTGACCTTGCTCTGGGAAGCCCAGAAGGCTAAGAAATCTTTAGAGCAGCCCAGGAAAAAAATCCTGTGCCAGCTAGAGTAGAGGTAAGGTTAGATTACTCAAATACATTGATTCACAACATCTCTCCAGTACCATTTTTCAGGAGAGTGATCCAGGATTTAAAGTTGGCTTTCCCTGGTAACATCCAGAGTGCTGATAGTACCAATTCGTGGACCTGCTTTACTCCAGAGGAGATTGGATTTGCTGTTCCCAGATGGTGCAAACTGTAAGCTTTATTCCCAGCAGGCAAACTGGAGCTATCACCTGCAGTGCAAACATCAGTGTAAAGAACCCCTGGTGTGCAGCACTCAACACAAAACAGACACTGTCAGGACCATCTTTGTATGGACAAGCAGGAAGGAAAAGCAAACACGCTCTGCTTATACTCATTTACACGTTATGTTGCCATAAGCTTTCTCCAAATATTATGTAGATGGAAAAGTAGACCTCATGCTGCTGTAAATCAGTAGCTGTGCTGTGGCAGCAGAAGAAAACAGTTAAGGGATTCAGTTTTCTTCCAAGAAAAATCATACTTTTCAATTCCATCTGAATCAGGGCCAAAGGAATATTCCTTATCTGGCTGCAATAAGCGTTCTTTCAAGCACGGAAACATGACCATCACACACTGCTCAGGCAAGGTCTGCACTGCCAGGATGTGGAAAGGGGATTAATCCATGGGATATGGGTGCCTCTTAGACCAAGAGACCCTGAGGGACTTAGGCACCCACCCCCCCTGCATTTCAAAGAGGTTTGGGTTCTTGTAGCCTCACAACCTAGGAGCTCCCTGAAGTTTCTCTTCATAAACAGCAGCTCATATTTTTATTAAGGAAACCACAGGTGAACTTTGTGCCTGAGAATACTACCACACACATTCTGAGCTGGAAACTACTGAGCAGGAATTAGGGTTTTTAAATTTATGCAAAATTGCTGCTGCACAACAACATCACTGTCTTAATGTCTACAGTTATTTTTCTTGCACTGGAAAAAAAATAAGAAAGAATAATCAGAAAAAAAGACTTGATTTGGTTGCACCAAA
The DNA here is from genome assembly GCA_013397245.1 of Thryothorus ludovicianus. Taxonomy (NCBI): domain Eukaryota; kingdom Metazoa; phylum Chordata; class Aves; order Passeriformes; family Certhiidae; genus Thryothorus; species Thryothorus ludovicianus. The sequence continues at coordinate 56,344 of VZTB01004151.1, forward strand.
CTTTAGCATGCAAAGCATGGCAGCACAATTCAACAGAGAGAGAGCTGTGATTTAGGATAAGGCAGGATTTAGAACTCATTTTCTTTATTTCACATTCAGTCCCAAAATTAAGAGGTAGATAGAAGGGCTCCTTTGTATCCAAAGTATTCTGCTCATTTTTCACTGTTTCAGGGAATCTGCCTTTTGAACAGGACAGATTGAATCCTAAATAAGTGGTGATAAAATCTACAGCTAGAATTTTATGCAGCATTTCACATGACCCCAGACTGCAGAATTATGAACATCACCGTCCTCTCCACCACTCTTCATATACAACCATTTCTCTCAGGTAAACCACAGCATCTCTTTACCCTGTGTGTTATTTCTCAGCTTGCCTGCTGCCAGCTTTCAGTGCTCTAGTCTGCTTGGGTGGCTGCTGGATTAACAATGTCCTGGGTGCAGGGACAGAGGCTGTCTCAATGTAAAGCCAGATTAGGTCAAATTAGCCTAATTACTTCATGGACAACTTCTCTGTAATAATTGTTCTGCTCCAGAAACTACTGATCAGACTCAGTTCACAAGTGAATGACTTGTGATAAGTCTGAGTTTAAAAGCCCTATAAAGCACAAACAGGGCATATGAAGGAATCTCAGCTCTCCCAAAACATATTAAGGACAGTGCAGAAGCTTCTTGGCTCTGGAAGGAGTTATCCAATGGCATTGCCAGCATTAACATGAGTATAAATAACCCCAAATTTACTCCAGCAACTCTTTCCAAACCATGCAGATGTCTGCACTTGATTTCCCACATTTCAGCTATGTCTTCCTCTGGATTTATGCCTGATATGTTCTTTAAAATTGTATTATCCCAACTGTCTATTATATAGACATTGCAGCCTCCCATTAGTAGTAGATATTTAACTGTTTCAGAAAGCTTTTTGTGATTTATTTTGACATAAGGGCAACTGATTCTCCCAGTGCCTGTTCAGAGCTATCTTTTCTTTGCAGGGACTTGAGTCCACATGTTTAATGGGATCCTAGTTGGAAAATATAAAAGTGGTTTAGTACTGATGTTTTACAGCTTCTCCTATGAAAGATCACTTTGCTTGGCCTAATTTTACATGAAGAAGAAAAAAGAGAGAACAATGGACAAAGTCAGAGAAGAACATGCCCAGGATTCTGCAGCACACAGGTAAAACAAGACCAAAACTCTAACTCCAGGCTCTGCTCCAATGCATATTTAATCATTTTATGTAAAATATGAAAGCCAGCGCAAGAAGGATTTAGAGGGCTTCCAGCCCAGAAAATTCTAGCACTTTTCTGGAATGTGGTAAATATGGGGCAGTGAAGGTCTTTGAAGTCAAGCAGGGTGTGTTTCAGTGCAAGGCTCCAGAGGGAGAGCAGAGCTCCTCTTCCTTACCCAATGAGTCCAGTGCGCAGGCAGGGGAGGGGGAAAAGAGGCTGAGTGTGCTCTGAGGAGAAACCTGGCTGCAGCCAGAGAACACGGGCAGTGTGTTCCACCACCTCTCTTGAGAGACATGACAGGACCTCATTTGGAGGCAAAAACCTCATACTTCAGGCACTGAGGACACGTGCTCAGCAAAAATATTTAGGGAGTCTAAAGACTTTAACTGTGGACACCAAAGTACCAAGATGTAACAAAATATTTAGGATCCAGATAGGAGTTTGATAATTTTAAGGAAACAGCCTCCCATACACTCACTGTGGATAGGAAATACCAAAAAAACAGGGTCAAATTTGCTTCCCTCACTTTGGGGCATATTGATGTAATTTAACTACCACATACCTTCTATTTATTCTCCTAAATGGATCGGCTGAAAGTCTTTATGCTGGTTTATTTGTAGACCAATAAATGCCTCTCAAAAAAATTTTGTCACAGGAGGGCAGGAAGATATAAATAGATAAATTGAGGCAAATCCTTTTTTTGCCAAAGTTGGACTTCTTAAATCATAATTTGTTCTTAAGAAAAATGCCTCTACATTTTTATTCTGAGTGCCTCTGATCTGCCTCATGGCCTAAACATACAAGATGAATTAATTACTGTGTTCTACATCTGCAGCAACTCTCCATTCAGCTGCCAAACACAGGTACCCAACACCAGTGGACTATCCCGTGGTACTGGAAATATTTATTTCCATAGGATAAATGGATCTAGAAGAGAAGCTTTGACAGATATGTAGCCTTCTGGAGCAGCAAGTGCAGGTTGGTAAATTGTCCTGACGTGCCTAAAATGGTGCCACTTCCCCATTAAATGTAATTGACTCACACTGAATGTATGAAGGCAAAGAGTCTGCCATATGTGGAAGATCCAATTAAAAATAATCTTAAAATAAGCAAAACAGCCAAGGACTTCTATTATATTTAAATTATTGTAATGTAAACTATTTCTAAGTGTAGAACATTGAGTCAGAAAAATATTTCTTTGAATGTACTTACAAAAACCTGCAATTTTTATCCAAGTTGATCAGTAAACTAGAAAAAGCAAAGTTTTCCTTAAATAAGACAAGGAGAATTATGGCCTTGGAGTTACACTGTTAAATTGAAATCACATCCATTGATGATAAGAATGATGATTAATAAAATACAAACATCAAGCAAGTCCTGCCATGTTGGGAGTGCACGGTCTTTGTACAAAATCTACTATTTCATTGTCCAACACAGAAACATCAGCAAGTACTTTAATTCTTCACCACCATGCATAACTTTGTATTTTACCCATGCTGATTTAAATCCTGAACTTGAAAATGCATTTGTGTTTTTCATGGGCTTCCTTAACACCACTAAGAGTAACTCATCCTTAGCTCCAGATGAAGACATAACCTTGCCAAAGCCCAGGTGGAAAGCAATTTGGATTTATACCCAAACATTGTAAGAGGCCAACACAGTTCTGAGAATGGAAAAATGCCAGATGGAGGCCAAAGCTTTTAAGCCTGTTGTTAAACTGAACCTACTTAGCCACCATTTCTTCTGCCACATAGGCTTGTAGCCTAAACTAATCATCCTGCCATTTCACTTATTTAGCAAAATTCCAGCGTGCAAGCATAAAAAATAAAACCTTATGTATTATTAAATGTAGCAGACATCTACAGTTTTAATTAGCAACAGGATTATATAATTTCAGCCTAAGCTCTTTAGACAACATCAGGTACATCTCAGCAAGCTGGAATTTATAAGTTTAAATTTGTTTTCCATTTCATTATGAACAATTCAGTTATTTTTCCTTAAAAACTGTTCAGTAAATGTTTCCACTGCTTTGTATAATCACAGGACTCTCATAAACAGTTGATAAACTGAATTCTAAGGCTGGAGCTGCACATTGTAGAAAAAACATAGAGAAATCAAACATTCTGCACTTTATTCTGTCTATACATGAACATACGTGTGTATATGTGTGTGTGTGCATGTATGCACATATACAGGCATGAACAATATAAACTGCTCAAAGGGAAAACTATTCTGAAACTGTAGAAGTTGTCCTCAAGCTGTTCTACCTAAGACCAAACAGTGGTTCCTACATATTCATTTCCACATTTGGAATAAACTGTATGAAGTGAATGGTGACATATGGTTATTGACACCTCTGAATAAAAGAAAATGCACACAGAAATCTATTTCTAGCAATTAACTATTTCTACATCTAGGGAAATCCTGATTGAGCTGTTAAAAGTCATCTGAAGGAACATGATGAATGGACAATGACTTGAACTAATTAAAACTTCACTGAAAAACTTCTGAAGGATTTACTTAAATGTAATAGCAGAAAAGAATCAGTTTCTTTTTACTTATTTTCAGGCAACAGTCTTAGGAGTGTGGTCCTGTTGGGATCTTTGTCCAGACCTGAGCCTTAAAACAGCTCACCAAAGATCTGTGCTAAACCTCCAGGCATTTCTCTCTTTTATGTGCTGGAGAAACCCAGAGCTACTCACACTCCACTGGCTGCTAAGCACCCAAATCTGGCTGTGCTGAATTTAGCCTTAGGAAACTTAAGAAGTCATTTTCACTTCAGCTATAAATCCAGTCTTTGGATTGAGTCAATTAAGGATTTGATGCTCAGCACGTCCAAATTGAAGGACTGAGCACTGGTGGCTTGCCAGTAATAACCCAATATATTGCAAGATAATAAAGTATCTTGTGAATACCAGAAAGCTCAATTATATTAAAAGCTTTCAGTTTAAGCAAGGCTATTTCCTTGATTTCTGTCTCTATTTAATTTTCAGGCAGTGACAGTAACTACTTCATCATGTGCTGCTTGATTTCCTAAGAGCATTAAAGTACAGAGTAATCAGAGAGCCATTTCAAAGATGCAAACAGGGAGACAAGGTTGCTTCATGCTAGGTTGTCCTGCAAATGTACGTAAAATATCGTTTGATCATCATCATGATATAAGTAGAGGGATTTATTAATTTAGCTATGTTTTATTAGCTTAACCATTGGTCTCCTAACTCTGAAATTTAATAACTACTCTAGAACTGTACAAGGGAATTTTAATAACTTTCATGTTAATAAGCAAAAGAACTTCAAATTAAAGTGCATTATTGCATTCCTTTTAGCTAATTCATTTTAGTGCAGTTATATATAGTTCCAACAAAAAAAAGTGCCCTCAAAAGATAGAAAATAAAGTTTCAATTCTGACATTTCTTTCAAGCTTTAGTCCCATGTAAATTTGGACTCACCTATTAAGAACTCATTGAATTTCAAAATACATTTTTGTGACCAATTACCTAGTGAGATTTTAAAAACAAAGGTATAAGTGCATAAAAGTAATGTATTTTTTCATTATTCTGTTCAATGTCTTCAAAATCCATACCTGAATTGTCAAGGAATGAATCCTTAAAACAAAAACATCTTCCTGTGTGTTTCTCATACATTTCTGTTGCTTCTTGGTCCCCTGGAACAGGGGGAACTGAAATGAATTAAAGCAAGCAAGTCCTTTCAGTGTGCTCAGTGACTGTCTTATATTCTATCTTTTCTCACAGCTCAGCCTGACTCTTCATTTTGCTTTTGAACATTCCACTCCCAGGCCACTGAGATTTAATCCCCCCAAAATGCAAAGATGATGGCTGTAGTGGGGTACCACACACGTGTATTTATAAATAAAAATTATTTTGGGTACCTGAGCTGCTCAAGAAGTCATTCCAGTGCAAAGTTTCAAAAGGTTTTTACCTTATAATATTTACATTATTTTCTCTAATTCTTGTACAATCATCTACAACAGTGAGTTGGATGAAGAGTACAAAGTTGTAAGTCATAAGCACAACCACTGTTAAAACTTAGAAGTTTGTTCTAATAGTGAGCTGTGGTGCTGCATAACTAAATTAACCATAACATCTTAGAGCAGACCATGAAGAACATTTCCCATCACAAAAGAGCCCTTAGCTTGACAAACCACCACAAAAGCCATATAAAGGAAGCCCATTCAGAGTTAATTTCATTGTTATTACAAAAATCCAGCTTTCCTATCCAGTGACAGAAATCCTTTCACAGATGGTAAGAGGGTAAGAACCAGCCTGACATGACCTGGAGAGACAAAAGCAGGTTGCTGCTGCCTTGACTGGCTCTGAAGCCTAAACATGTGTTTTTTGCACACTCAGGACATGGCAAGCAAAGAGAAGGGCTGGAGCAGTTAATTACTGAAAGCATCTTGTTCCCACAGTTCCTAAGCCATGACAACAAGTTCTCCCCAAATTTGAGGGTGAGCAAAGGCTCGAGGAACCTGAACACTAGGGCTCTAAAAAGATGGTTCTTTATAATGCCAGTAAAAACATTGACCTTTCAGAGTAGACCTGCTTTACAGACACCACAGTGAGAGAAACATGACTAAAATAACCTTCTCAGATCTTTGCAAATGTTTACTTTCACATATATGAAACTCAGGCTGCAGTGATTTGCTCTGCTCCTTGAAGATAGTTTGCAGCTCTGACCAGCACATCTGTTAATATTAGCAACTAGCTATTAGCAAAACGTGGCACCATAACAGGGACCTAGGCTCTCTTGGAATGGTCTTCATCCAAATCCAAGCAGTCCAATGTTCTGCTGGCAAAATGAGAGGGAAAAAAAACAACAGTTAAAATCTAAAAAGAAATTAGCACTTTGAGATATAATATAAAGGACAGAAAATTTCAGAAAAGAAATAAACCAGCTATTGTACATTTTAACAGGGAAAGACACTTCAATTTTGTTGCTGGCAATTTTATTTTCCATTTGGTTTTGAATACATGTAAATAAGGCCATGGCTCAGAACAAAGAGATTGGGTAGAGCTGGGAAAACAGGGTAATGTGTAAGGTCCTCTTTGATGTCGAGCGGTTCACTCAACAGGCAGTTCAGTTTGTCCAGGATCCAACTTTAACAGCAGCTTGATCAAATTCACATGTAGTGAACCTGTCCCCTGGGTGTATTACTGACTGCTGAGGGATTGATCAGGAAACCAAACTTCTCACCTGTTCTGTCACCAACATTCTCTTGTGTATCTGCTCTGCTGTTTCTTAACACCAGGGTGTGTAACTGCCCCTAGAACACCAGAAAGAAGTGCAGTTAAAGCAGTATTCTTTACATTTTTTATTAGGCTGCTGCTTTCAAAAACAGATTGGAAATTTGCCAATCAGATGCAAAGAAAGCTTAGAGAAACCAAATAATACCTACGGCTGTAGTAGAATGATCTAAATATTTTCCATGGTTCACAATCTACAGCTGTTGGCAAATAGTGAATATCACATATAAATACCCTTTATAAGAGATGTATCTTTATTTAAAACTTCATTCTTATATAAATAAAGTATTTCAGGAAAGTAATGTCAAATTGTTAACAGTGATATGAAGCAGTCTCCATGTGTCATTTATTCCTATTTCCACGCAAAAAATGTTGAAAGAGCTAAAACATTCTTGGCTTCTAAATAAGAAACCATATTGGATCTTTCAGCTATTTTCTTTGGGAGGACATTAAAGTCAATCCTGAAACATCAACAGGACTTCTAAGGAAAAAGAATGGTAAGAAAGAAATCACAAAAAGAAATTATGATAGTTGTGGGGGTCTTGAAAGTTAGATAAACTTTTGATGATTTAGCTGGCTTAAAGACATTAGCCTTGCTGTTGCCTGTAACACTATTACACTGCAGTCATCCTTTGTACAAATGATATCAGGCTATCTATTTTACTCTCTCCCAATTAAAATGTTCACGTTTCTTTTCCACCAAGACTTGCTGATAACAAGAAAAAGAAAATATTGAAAACAGCTTTTGAAGGTAACTTCAAAGTTTTCTTTTTGGCTGATAACACAAGATATTTCTCCCACCAGTTCACCCAACCCCACCCTTCTTGTCAGCTCTTAAACATATTTTTCAACTATTCCTCTACTCATTGTTCATTAAATTTTCTCCATTTCCTTTGCTAGAAATCCTCTTGCTTTTTAACCAGAGACTCTTCTTCCATTTTATAACTTTTTCAAAACTATCTGTTTTTCTGTTTGTTAGTCCTAACCATGGTCATAATTCTTCTACTCATCAAATGGCTCATGTTAGAAAACAGAAACATCCCATTTCCATGAACTGGAGATTACCTAGGGAAAGCACAACCTTAAATAAAGAGAAAATTATGTATTTTTCCTTTTTTCTTTTTAAAAAGGAATCTTTAATTGCTGTGGTAAATTGACTCTAATGTTCAACAGAAGTGTTAAATGGATTGCTTTGCTCATGGAAGAGGAAAGGTTGTGCAGAAGCGGGTGGAGCTGAATAAGAAACTGGGATGGGAGGGGAAGCAGTTTTCCAGCAGAGGGAGAGGCAGGTCATACCAGACTTGGGAAGGCCAAACATCAGCAACAGCTGGCATAGGAAGCCTCCAGAACACAGTGATCACTTTTTGGGACATTTGCATAATCATTGTATGCAAAGAAGCCATAAATGCTTTCCAGAAGCCTATCTAAGCATCTTAGCTAAGCCCTGAGCCAGAGGGTGAGCTTTAGGTCAGAATGCCTCTGGGGAAAATGCAGCAGGTTAGAAAAATCACTCTTGTTTTGGATGTTCTCTGGAGGAGTAGGCCTTTATTTTCCAGAGTATTTCAAAAGACAAATTCTCTAATGCCTTGGACAAGAACCACAATGATCCAGGAGCATCAGCCTGACTGGCCCCAAACTGTACCTCAGATATCTTTTGATATTTTGTGGACTAGTGTAAATCTAATAATTTTCAGACATCCAAACCAACCATCTGCACAGGATGATCATCAGCAATGTATTCTGTGCCAGCTGGCCAAGCACAGCCTACACACCTCAGTCTATCTGTACTTCTCCTTTCTCTTGTGCAACATTTGTCATGTTATATGAGGAAACCAGCTTGGTTTTAAAGGCTGGATCCAACCTCATCAAAGTAAACACAAGACTTTCCAATGACCTCAGTGGAATTTGGATATGGCCCTCCACCTTCTTCTGTCTTTGAAATACAGATGAAGATTTTGAAAAGTCCTCTGTGGCTCTGCATATCTTTTCAGTGTTTAAGCCTAGTAACCTCTGCACAGAGCTAGGTGGTTCACTGCTTCTCTTTCCAGCTTCTTTTGTTGTTGTTTTACTGATACATTAAATCCTTTAAACAGAGGCTTAATTAATTTATTTTCATACTTAATTTGTTTTCATTTAATGACCTGAGCTTTTGAAAGCCAGATTTTAGTCCTGAGCCACTCCTCTATGGAATTTACACCTCATATCAACAGTACAGCACTGCTCCTGCTACTGGAGAAAACCTGAGTGACCAGGTCTGTACCTGCCACAGACTACACATGTAGAAAAAATAATAGATAAAGAACACTTATCTTTCATGACTTTTTTGAAACTGTATTGAAAAACTCCTGGAGTTTCGAGGCCAGCATCCATGGTAACATAATATTTGTAGGCTCAAATCATAAAGAATATGTCAATGTCTGTGTGACTTCAAAACAAGCGTCTAATTCCTTCAAGAAGGGAAGTCACAAGACACATGCTTCAACAGGTATGAAACAAATAAAGATATGTGACTATACTTATCCTTAAATTGATGTATCCGATATAAATCTGAAGGATATAATATTGGCTGCCCTTTTCTCCCACTCCCCTCCCTAAACCACTTGAGATAAAATATTTTAAAATATATTTATTTCCATTTTCAACATATGTCAGTGAAACAGGAACATGTGTTCATTCTTCTGACAGCTGTTTCATGCTGACCCCATTTCAGGTTTACATCTTTTCTTTCTCTCTGCTCAGCTACACCTCTCTGATCCCCATGTGTACACATTTCCAATCCCCATTGGAATTCTGACCTGATAAAATATCTGACCACTGTTCTGCTACCAAGGATGTCTGAACAAGTGATAGACCTAACAGAACACATCTTCAGATTGCTGGGGGAGGAGGAACTGCACACATCTCTTCACCATGGTTCTGTTCCTCTGCCATCTGTCACCTGCCTTTCCTCAGCTGATCAGTCCAGTCTTTGCTGAGCAGCTCTTCAGGCATCCCCAGCTTTGTTTAAGGGAAGGATTCAGCAACAATCTTCTTTCTACAGCAAGGATCAATATGAGATCTACTCCACAAAACATTCTCTCCAGCATTTCTGCTGAGGGATGACTTGTTTCTTTATTCAGAACCAGGGCTGCCTTTTCTGCAGTTCAGTTTTCCTCTTTGCTCTTATTTCACTCATCTTGTTTGGGGCAATGCATAGAAACAACATTTTCTGAACTATATTAAATAGTAGAGTCTTCACAATTTCTAGCTACAGAATAATATCCTTTGGTTTCATTTGGAGTCAGAAATATGCTGAAGGACAGATATGTCCCTAACTACAGGCACCAACCAGTGCTCCCTGATGTGGACATTTATTAAAAGATTACCTGGGTGCAGTGCCCAATCATGAATACAACCTCATCCCTCAGTAAATGCAAGGTAGTTGTGCATGGTTTGTCTGAATACCAAAATATATATTTTTCAATATTGTAGCAAAATATTTTTTTAATCTCCTATTTTAAACTTTTTAAGACAAGAGTTCTCTCTATTTATTTCAATTATATCATAATAAAAATAATAGGTTTTCAGTCTTATTTATAAAACTCACTTCAAAACAATGGAATTACTAGAGTCCCTATTGTAATAAAATAAAAATCTTGTAATCTAAACACGCTTCAAAACATCAGTTAACTAAATGTTAAATCAATGGATTTTCAACCATAGTTTTTTTTTTTCCCATGTATTGTCACATTATATTATCTGATCCCTTAATTGAAAATTTTATTTAAAAAGCTCCTAAACACTAATTGGATCATGAGCTCCAGAGCACAGAACAGTGGATCTTGGGCCACAGTTCAGAACATGCTACCCTTCAGTGCTTGAACTTTGTTAGCAGCTGGCTCAGCAGATTTTCAAGAGGATTTAATTTTTCTTCCATTTTTCTCAAAAATGTCTGCTACTTGAAGATCATCACTTCATGAATAAAAGGGAAAACAAGGGGACCAACTGTTAACAAAGGAAATATTTTTGTGGTTTGAAAATCTTTTACTAAGGTATTTTATAATCTTCTACCACTGTAGGGAGAATGAATCTTTCTTATCTATTCTGTCAAGACATTCTTCATGGAAGAATTTAGATATATAATTGGTAGAGAAAACAAAAAATAAAAGTCTAGTACTCCTCTGGTTTTCCTGAAGACTGATCCAAAGCTATTACAATTTTCATGTCAAAATCCCTTTTGTGTGCAAAATTATGGACTGTGTTATACCAAAGGCTTGTTCACTGCTCGCCAAAAGCAATAAAAGTCCAGTATTGTTTAAAACACAGAAATAAAGCAGAAGCTTAGAAGTGAAATAATTGACACTCTTGGTTAGGAGGTACAGAACTGAGGCACTTCTAACCTTTGAAGGAGCTGGTAATACTTAGCATCTTGATTTATTAATCACTTATTCCCTCAAAATCATCCCCAAGAAAGAATTTTCAAGTAGTTTTGAGGTGAAGGATCAAATTCAATCTTAGAGCATATGGAAATAGCTCCAACTTTTACTGTATATTACCCAGCAAAATAACCTAAGTGATCTCAGCCTGTTCTGAAAATGGGACTTGGGTAGCCGTATTTCACAGACATTAAATATTATTCAGGAGCCAAAGGCCTGAAGATATTTTAGAAGTTGTCTACTTGTGCATTGACTTATGCTTTATTCCAGACTTTGATTCTTTCTGAAGTTGTGGGTATAGGAATTTACAATAAATTCTACTCTTGTTATATAAATTCTGCTAAATGCAAAAAACAACTCCTCTACACAAACATCAGGTTCATTCAGTCATGCTCACTGCCAACCTAAAGAAAGATTTCTCTGAACTATTGACTATTTTCCCCTCAGCAGGACCAGTTTCTGTAATAGAAGATGTTATATTTTGATCAGTGGACTGGGCAGACCAATTGTGAAGAGCAGAGAAAAAACTTAGCTCATATGTGTAAGTTGTATTTCTGAAGAAATATTTCCAGATACATCAAGGTAAATTTCTTCATCCATGCAAAAAAAAAGAGTCATCAACATTGTTACCCTCTTTAAGTTTCTCTGGGTAGCTTTAACAAGGGAAAACAATCTCTGAGAACAGGATATTATTATTATGGAAGCAAGCTAATAGCACATTCATGTTATAGATATACAGGGAAAATTACTGTACAGAAAAACAAATAATAGAAATAGAAAAAGATATTCTAATAACTGGGCTCAGATGGACTTCTTTATACTAGAAATTATACAATATATGCTCTAATAGATGTATTTTTTGGCTAAATTGCAGCTGTAAACAGAAAATATGAATTCATTCTGCTGTTTGACCTTTGCACTTGAATTTAGCAACGTTCCATAGGAAATTCTTGCTTACAAATCAACACAAGATCAGAATCACATTTCTCATTTCTCTCAATGTTAGAATCTTAACATGCAACTCTGAAATTTTCTTTTTCATAGATATGAAAATTTTATATTATGTAGGAAAATAAATTCTTTGCTGGAAGTGCAGTTCTTGGGTGTGTCTGGTACTTAGTTTATCTACTTTGAAGGGCTTTTCAAGGGCTGTGTCTGATTGATGGGTTTCTGCCCACAATGAACCTAACATGAGGCAAATCTTCCCAGCACACATTCTCCTCTTTCAACATGTGCTTGCTCTGGGACAGTTATTTGGCATACATCAGATAAAATAAAAAAATTACTTGTAAAAATTTTGAAGCCTCAGCTTAATGCCTTTTGGTAACAATAACATTTGAAGATGACAAAACCAGTTGGAACAAGGTGGAACATCAAGAATTTTATAGCTGCAATTTGGACCTGTCAGTCACATGGATGTTGGTCCATATTAGCCTTTATATCTTGATTGGGTAAATCCAGAGTAAACTAATGAATGTGGTGTGACTGGGAGGTGTAGTTTTTAATTAAACAAATATCATTAAAACAATGAATTCAACAGTGGTATATTTAAACATTCATTCATATTTGCACAAAAAGATAAACTTCACAGGCTGTCCAAGAAAATGTCTCTGACAGTAATCAGGGAGAAATAAAATTGAAAAAATATAATTTTATATCCATCAAAATATACATATACATGGCAAAAAGAAACAAATAAGGAGCAGCTAAAATAAAAGAAAAGCAAACCTGAAGATTTAGAATAAACAAGCTCTCAGAATATCTGTCTGTTTAATTCAATCAAGATCACAGTCATTTTTCATACATGTCTTAGCTTCCAAATTGCTTTTAGAGATCCCAAATCTTTGGATCACTTTCATTTTTGCTTCTTTTGTCAAGTATGGAGACTTTAGGGTAGAATCAGGCACAAGACTTAAAGACACATCACAATTATTTACTAGTTAGTGCATATAGGCTTAGGCTAGAACAAGTATGTTGTGTGGGAAAAGCTATGGCTTGCCTTGGGATAGATGATGATACATGGAATATATTCACACACAGCAGTACCTGAGGAGGGTCTGATGGTCATATTGCACCAAGGAAGTCCAGAAGTGTTAAGTTCTGCTGTTCTTTGAAATATACTGATCCTCTGTTTTGCTGATCATCATCTGAATCTACCTCTTTCCCTCAGATTTTATGCCTTTTCTTGCTTGCGTTTTTCTTTGGAATAATTGATTAGTAACTGATTATTAACAGATTCTATTTTTTTGTTTCCAGCTCCTTATTATGCAGAATTTTTTGCACTATTTGCTCTCTCACAGGTTAATGGGAACAGCTGCTGCTCAGTGCTGCTGCACCTGGATCACAAGCTGAGCATCCTGAATATAGAGCCAGGTCACACCATTGGATGTGTGAGACCAATGCACATTCAAGAGGAAAACTTCAATCTGCAGCTGACCAGGACATTTCATTCCTCCCAACACCACTATGTGCTACCTGACAACTTGATCTCTTCAATTCACAAATTTACAAATTAAATCACACACCAGCCATGTGCTCCATGCTCTGCATTGATGCCTTACTGATCCCTCTGAGCAGAGTTTCTGTCCTTTATCAGACTTTATCACATTTGCTGTAATTATACTCAGTCACAGCAATCTGTGCCTGCTGGCACCACGGAGCTGCTCACCAGCAGGGAAGGATTCCTGCACTCAGCTGTCCTCGTTTGCAGATGTGTCACACAGCTGTTCAGAGCAGTAACTCAGAAGCTGTCAGCTACTAGGACAGAATTTTTTTCTTTAGCCACCATACTCCAGATGCAGAGATGAAAATTTTAGGTATTTCAGTCTGAAAATGAATCACAGAGTAAAGTCCTCCTTGTGAAAAGTACATTCAACTTGTCTTTCTGTGGAGGACTGGGAACTTTTATCAAAGCATAATGACACTAATCCAATGCTGAACTCACTAATTTTTAAGTTTTCATTCTTGTTTTAAGAGGAAAATCTGTGATACTTAAAGTTGGATTTCATTCTAGACATTAACTCCTTAGTGTCAGTGGGGTCCTGTACATTTTATGGAGCTTTGACATGGCAGATAAAGAAAGTCTCTGTGGAATGATACAGATGAGCATTTTTTCCTCCTCCTGTTTTTCCCATTAGCGTTTTCAAAAATGAGAAGGAAAGATCCACTAACTCTCAACAACTGTTTAAAGACTCCTTCTGCATGGATCATTTGTAGAGCCATTAGAGCAGGTCTGTCACTTAACTCCATATTGAGAGGGCAGCCTAACATAATTCCTGCTAGCTCAGGGTTTGGTCCCTAACTGTTCATTCTGGATTGCCCAAAAAAGCATTTGCACACAATGTGATAGGGCCTGATAGGAAAAAACTAAAGGCAGAACCTCAAGAGGGGCAGCAATAATCATCTCAGTCTTTTCCTTCAGCACCACTTAAGAAGTACAGTAAAAAACCTCACCTACAACTTGGGCTCAAGGGGGCAATTTTTTCCTTTCCATGCACTGAAATTTTGCTGCCTTTTTCTTTCTGTTTTTTCTTTTGCTTTGGCTTGGTCTCTTTAAACAACCAACAGGTTACTTCAGGAATTTTAATTATACCTTGATAAAATAACAAAAACATTTCTTCGAACTGACCTTGCTCTTTGTTTCAGAACAGTGGCTTATCTGCACTGCTATTTACAATTGCATGAATTAATCTAAATGGTTACAATCAGAAACTCATCAAGCAAAGACTACTATTTAATGCAGATGCAATGAAGTAATAAAAGCCAGAAATTAAATCTGTCCAGAATTCTTTTCTTCTTACAGATTTCTCCAGAAGAAACTCTACACATATGGCACATTCACTGTTATTACAAAAGTCTTTTGTTAAGGAAAAAAAATGTTTGCTTTTTATTGTTGCTATGTTTGGTTTTTTTCTTTCTCCTTGATACTCTAATGATAGTATTAACTTCCTTCTACCTATTCTAGTTAATGCACATAAAAAATAAAATGAACTTTTAACTTGACACTTATCTTTGCAACATGCATATTTAGGATCATCCAGCTATGGAATTCTCTTTTGTTTATTTATTTATTTTAAAAGAGATTTTAATAAATGTTCTTACTGTGCTTTTGTATGTCTTGCAAGTCCAGTTCCTTTGAAAAATCATTCAAAATGTCTTACTAGGTAGAAAAATTTTGACCCTGGCATAGAACTTAATTCCACCAAGCCAAGCCCTATAACTATGTTCATTGTTATTCATGGGTATAGCAGCTGCTTCCATAGTCTCATATATTTTTTTCTGATGAAATTTAGAATATTGTCTCAGGAAGACCTGGAAGGTTTAACTGTCCATTCTGTGAGCTAAGTGTTATTAAAAGCATCAGCATGATGAAGCCTCTTTCTCCCTCTGCAAGCTGTCTTGCTTCTTAAGAACAAAATTTCCTCCTCTCCACTCATGGTACCAATACACCAGGTATGGATATGATACTGTTATCTACTTCAGCACAAGAAATAAAAGATTTTCTGAGTTGTCTTGACACCTCTACTCACTCATTTTCAATTTAAATCTGCAGACATAGTTTGCCACCTTGTGGCAAATGAGCTTCTAAGAACTATGAATTTTACAAATCACATCCTATTCCAAACATTTCTTAAAATCTAAGCCCACAGTACAAAACAAGAGTCTTTAAAACATGGGCTTTTACTAAAATAAATAAACAAATAAATAATTTAAAAAATGTTTTTAAAGTAATCCCTCAGTTTATCTAATTGAAGTATGCTTCTGATATCTGTAGTCAAGAAAAAACATTTAAGCATTGTTCACATCAGGCTTGGAAGTCATATAACCTTTGTAGGCTGCTGATAGATAAGTAACCAAAGGCAAAGTCTTTCATGCACACAGGTAAGGCCTTACAAAGCCAAAAGTTCTTCTTTTAAGATCAGCAATTATGGTTAAACTCTCAGAAAAAAACAAGGATTACAAGTAGCTGATATTTCTGTTTGGTGATAAAACCATGAATAAACACTGTAAAATTGGTTTAAGTCAACCAGAAAGAAAAGTACTGCAGAATTGTTTTATAATGTTTTCCAGTCATTTTATATACAAAGGACACCTTAAGTAGATTTACATGTATTTAACCAGGATCGTAGAAGCAACACCTCTCTATCCAATCAGAGTTACAACTCCCCTCATCCTGAGTATCTGTTAAGACAGTAGAATCTGCTTCCTCTTCCTGGGCAATTTACTACTCAAATAGTCAATAAGAAGTCCTGTAAAGAAGTATTTTGGACATAAATCTGAGATGTAAAAGACATAAAATACATTGCAGTGGGAGACAAGGGGCTCTGAACCTCTTCCCACCATACCCAGAGAGGTTCTCTAGAGACTGAGCATGTGCATGTAAGAACAGCTCCCACCCCTTCTTGATGAGCTATTCCACAGATCCACTCCTTTCCACCAAAATTTGGTTCTCTTTTTGCTATTGTCGCAACCTGGGCAATTTTAAGTCGCATGAAATACTTTTCTGTGAATTAATTGGGAAAAAAAGCTATGCAGACAATTTTTGCTAGTTTACTTGTTTGTTTTGTCGATTTGTTTGGGTATTTTTCTTGTTAAAAGGTTAAACTGGTTATGGAAATGCCAAGATTTACTCAGATTTGATAACACTAACTTCAGGCTGCCTTGTATTTTACTTTTTCCAAACATAGATTCAGTTTTGCCCAGAAGTTTCTTTTGGCTCACAGATCTCATCAAGGGAATCTTTTTGTTTTATATTTTTCACTGCTTTGATACAGGCTCTGAGGCATAAGGCAGATGTGAATGAGAAACTCTTATGGCTTAAGCTGAGTAGTGATTTTCAGCAGGGTTTATGGTCCTAACAGCTTAATCTCCCAATACCAACAACAGGAGAGGGTAACCAACTCTGTTTAACATAGAGATACTCGCAAAAAAGAAGAGCAGATCAGTACTTAATTGAAAAGGGCTTCCCTCAGCTGCAAATATTGTGTTTTCCATCGATTTTTTAATATTAACTCATAAAGGACAAGTAGAAAACCGTCCACAGAGTAAAGAGCAATTCATGTAGTTACTTAAAAGGAGTAGAGAATTCCATGACAAATCATTGAGCATTTCTGTAGCATATAACGTGCTACCTCATTTTGGGATGTCATAAAACATCGTTCTCTGGATGACTTTTTCTCCACGTACTTAGGAGAACTTCCATTTCTGTATTGAACAAGAGATAAAATCAGACCACACAGCTGTTTTGCAAAGGCATAGATCTCTACAGTCTTCCTCTTATGAGCACAATGTCTTTCCTGCCTCCTTCTCCCCCTTACTGTATGAATATCTAAATATTTGGATTGCTTTTTTTTTTTTTGCTTGTACTTCAAAGCTATATTGACATACTATTCTGTTTCATATCACTTTATGGACTGATAGAGTCATGCCAAGATTGAATCTCCTCTTTCACTCTGTTTTCTTTTCCTTCAGAATGCAGATCTAAGCCCATCTTTCTGCTCAGGAGTTATTAATCTAATTGTGAAATACTGGAAACTAGGTGGCTTTAGCTTTCCCAAATTCTCTGTATCTATATGCCAGACTAGATTCCTAAATAAGTTTACAGATGCCTTAAAATTATTTTAATTTGCTACAGCTATTTTGAAAGTCAGGAATAAATAATGCAAAAGTTAACACAGACATTAACATTATCTATGTTCAAGATATAAGAAATACTTTACTATTTAGCAGTAATGAGGCTGAAAATCTGTCCAAAGTGGATTGATTCATTTCCTCCCTTTGTTTACCAGAAATATTTTTATTCCTTTGTGTTTCTATCATGTGGCACTCAAGAAGAAGACAGAATATCTCAGCTCTGCAGTAAAAACACAAGGGTTCAGGCTCAAGAGCTTCCTTACGCCTAAATTAAATAAGTTTAATCTAAAAGCAATTCAGCCACATCCTGCTAAGCTACTTTGTTCTTCCTCTGTGTAAGTATATAACTTTATCAAGACAACCAGTAGCACCAAATAATAACTCTTTTTTAGTCACATTTATTTTGACTTTATTTTTAGAGCATGAAACAAAGGACAACAATATTTTAGCATGTAGTGGATAGTAGCAACTTTGCTTTTACACTACACATCCAAAATTTTGACTAAATCAGAAGTAAAACATCATTTTAGGAAGATGAAGGCTGAAATTTCTTGAAAATCCAAGATCCAATGCTTCAAAGAAAAGGGCAGGGGGCACATCACTTAGTGCCATGAAGCTTCTATTGAATTATGGGAGCCATGGAAGTTAAAAAATGCAGTACCTAGTCCTTTTCCACCCATCTAAACTGCCAGCCTCTGTGCTAATATTGGAGATATTGAGCTCTTTACTCAGTCAGGGGAGGCAACTGCCCAATTAGGAGTGAAGTGCTGTAGCAGCAGCTGAAGGAGCAGCTGCAGAGAGCATTACTGACACACAGATGGTTTAACTGATATTCTCCTCCCTTCATGCTCCAACACAGAGCTGTAAACTGCCTTTGGGGGAGCAACACATTAAAGCTGGTAATGGTCGCAGGAGTTTGTATTACTGAGCATCCCTTTTGGAAATGCCTGAAGAGAGCTTTAATTTATGTTCCTTGCCAATTACTTGATTACTAAACCAAATTAGCTTCAGGTATTCTAGAAGGCATCCAATGCTCAGACAAACTACACCACTTATCAGCTAGGAATATTTGCATACCTAAGCCTAAGTATTTAAAATTCTTTTAATGAAAATCTGTTCTTGCCTCTTCAGGGTGCAGAAGAGGCAAGAGATAATGGTGGGCAGGGTTAGATGAGAAGTTCCTTTGGCATGCAGCCCTATAATATTATAGGGAGGTTCTGGATTTTTTCAATTAAGAGAATACTGAAAAACATTCTTTTCTTTTTTAGCAGGCATTGATTGAGATTTTCTTCCAAAGGACTGGGCTCATCCATTAATTTTCTTAAACAATCCTGTTTACATTCCAGAAACTCCTCTGAATTTTTTCCATAAGCAAATTGCAAAGTATTTGAAAAAATGTAATTTTGATTTGATCAGGGCTTTTTTATAATCTTAAGTGAAAAACTCAGCCCACTTTTTAAGTATAAACCTTAGACTGGGCTCTAGATAAATACACGTAGGTGGTCATTTTATCTCTGTAAAACAACCCAAAACCTCAGGCATGAGCACCTTCAGGGAGTTCAGATTCATGTTTGAATCCAAATGGTGTGGATTATGCCCTCTTCACCAGACACACACCCATTAATTGAGAATAATCTTGTGCTTCTTAGAGGGAACCTTTAAAGAGTGCAACGTCACGTCTTCCTCTGTCAAGGAGTAAGGGAGGTAAAAAGCCACATAACCAGCATATAAAGGCCTATGTTTTCTTCTGTACACTGAATACAACTGAGTTTTTGTGGGTTCCTGCAGGATTTTGTGGATTTCCTTATTACAGAAAAAAATAATTTTTTTGGAACCCTTGGAGTAAAGTCAACAGTCTCGTGTATGTAAAGAAAACTGTCTTATCTGACACTGCAGGTGGCTGTTTTAACTTCACAAGGGCAACATGAAGCTTTTGCTGACAGTGTGCCTGTCCATGCATATTCCTAATTTTGCACTTCCTTTTTCCTCCCTGTGAAACCAATACTTTGTTAAAGGAATTCAACAGGGGAGTAGCAGTACCAAATATAATTAAGCTTTTACCTGTTTTGTGAAAATGGATGACCAGCTACAACAAGAAAAACTCTATGTAATGCCTAATGGAGGTAAAAGGGAGATGTTCATGTTCATGCATATCCCACATGGGACAAGATTTTAAGCAGGCCCCAGACAGAGGGAAAGTTTCAAATGGATCCTGTGCTTTCTTTGACTCTAAAGTCAGTCGAGCATGCAGCAGAAATGTATGGAGCACAAGACTTCTTTATTTCCTGTGCCTGTGGAAGTCCTTGTTTAAGTAATTAGTCTTCATGACTGTATACTAATGTCTTATATAAAGAGAATGCTTCTGGTATGGTTGTTTTTTATGCAAGAGCAGATGAAACACCAGTTGTGCAAGAGATTTCCCTTTGTGAATTAACCTAACAACTGCAGGGTCAATTACCTCTTATCCTCCCATACACTGACGTGGAACAGCAGCTGTCTCTTGTGTTCTTGCTGCCTGGAAGGCATAAGAGTATATGATAGGTACATTGTTTTAATTAGCACTCTTGCATGGACTTACACTCAATTAATGTTAGATTTAGTGCACGATGAAGCAGCTTGAGAACTGTCAGAAGGGAGGCACTGGGCAAGGATGTTGGTTTGATCTCTTGTGTACCTTGAATCTACCAGGAAAAGATTTGACTTCCTTCTAATGAGCAGTGCCAATGTGCCTGGTGGCCTAAGTATGGCTCATTGCTTTTCAGTCTCATTTCCTAGAAGTCTTGGCTGAGTGACATACCTCATTATGCCCTGACATGGAAAAATAACCATGACTGTTTCTTGAATTTCTGAAACAAGTTCTGTGGGAGACGTATGATCTGAGAAATGTCTGAGCAATACTTTGGCTCTTCAACTCTGTTAGGATACCACAACATCCCACAGTTTACCCTAGAGGCATATGCAGCAAGATATCCTTGCTGAAAGATGTTTTGTGGTACTTTTTTTGGTTTGCAATATGGTCTCTTCAATGTGAAGACCAGAAATCTGTGCAAGATAATTTGAAAGCATAATTTGACTTTTTTTCTCAATATATTCACAAGACATAAGGGCATCTCTGAGGAATGAGTTCTAATTAAGGATATACAGAGAAATGTTCATGCAAATAAACTTTGTGATGTCTATATAAGAAAGCAACCAAAATACTATCAAGTAAATTAGCTTTAGTGTGAGATAGTAGAGAAAAGTTTTTCCTCAGAGATACTTCTTAACAGTTTTCCCATCTTTTCTCTCTCATAATAGCATTTTTTCTCTTTTCTGTAGTATTTTTATAATTTTTCTGAGAGTTTTTTCATATATAAGTGTTTTCATAGGGGAGCCAGGTATAGATAAGAAACTCTCACTGTTGCAGACACGTCCATCAAATAAATTTATGACATTCTTGGCAGAGGCAGCCTTTTCCTTTGTGTCTCTCTCACAGTTGTAAATGATTTACCATCTATCTCCCTTTTCTTGGCACTTACAGATTTGCAATTTAAAAATCCGTAGTCCCACTCTTTTCTGGAAAGGTGAGTCTGACTGTGAACACAAATCCTGAAAATCTACACAGGAAGAAAAATTAATAGTCCCTAGACATAAAAAAAATAAAATTAAAAAATAAAATAAAAACAAACAAAAGATGAAGAAAATAAAAAGAGAGGACTCTCCCCTGGCATATCTGTCATGGCCCTCTATGTTCCACTGTAACTTTAAGGCCTTCATCTTGGAATATCTAAGTCAGTATTCCCCAGTGAGCAGGACACCAGCACCTTTCACCATGATGGTAGCACTTTCCTGAAAGTGTTCTTCCATACTCCTTTAAACATACATTCCTTTTCTCCTATTAGCAAATAAATCTGCCTTTAAAAAATATAGAAGGTTTTCTGCTTTCATATTTCCTTCCTCCAGTATAACAAACAAAAGACACAGCTTTCCATTGTCTGAATGATGGCAAGTATTTTAAAGAACATTAACAGGATTTTTCTGAAAGCATATATTATTACTTTGCTACTGGTGCTTTTAGTCTTATTATCAACAAGACAAATCATTTTTATTCAACTCTATTTATACATGTGGTAGACCAAGAGAAAATGTTTGTAAAAAGGCTCAATGAAGTGTTACTTAAATGTGGTTTTCAGCTTTAAGTGATTTATTATCTATAAATTGAAAGATTTCAGCAGAGAAGGCTCTAGGACGCCGCACTCTTCCTCCTCCCTGCAAACCGTCTTTGAGCTAAGATTACAGCAGGTGAAAGTTCTAATGTCTGTTCAACAGATCTTATGAAATAATTACATCCAGGAACCATTTGGTTCTCATTAGAGCCAAGACTGAAGGAGCAAAACATTTTGAAGGAAGGAAACCCCCCTACCCCAAATATCCTACACACAAATATCCTATAGGTGAGTTCTTTCTCACTCCAATAGCTGCTTAGTAAGCACACAAACCCAACTTCATGGACCTACCACTGTTTTTTAAAACCCAAGATCTTTTCATGTCATGGTGCTTTATTAATTAGGCATGTGTCTTAGTCTTATTTTGCCTTCCAGTGTTTTTCTTTCTACCATATTTTGTTGTACAAATTTTTTTTTGTGGTTTCAGATCTCTGCCTACTTTTTCTCCATGCTGTCTCCAGTTATTCCCAATAGCACTGCTATGGCTCCCCTGTATGATAAAGAATCACCATCACCAGACTGAAGAGTAGTTTCAGCAAAAAAGGAAGAAAGTGCATGTAGTATTTTAAGATCCCTGCTTTCTTTTGTTTGTTTTACTTTGTGTAGATGGTATTCTTCAGAAATTCATTCTGGCCCAGAAAAATCCCTCATAAATCAGACCCAGGAGATCCTGTGTAAATCTCAATAGACCAGCCATCAGAGAGTTGGCTCAGAGCTTCACTTTTCTCTCCCCTAAAATAAATTTCTCTCTTTGTTTCCTGAGGCCCTTGCTTCATTTTCTATGACCAGAGATGTTGCCTAAGTGTGAAAGGAAAAGGAAGCTGTCAACAACTCAGACTGGGTATATAATTGGCAGCACAACATTACAGTTCTCAAGTAGAAAACCTTTTTTTTCTCCACAATATATGGCAACTGTAGACCTCCTGACACCAAGACTTATGTCTGGAATGGCAAACTTAAGAATGCCTTAAGGGTGAGCAACTACTGAGGTTTTCTTTGATAATCAGATAATTAATTCAGGAGAAGCTGTGGGAGTCGAGCACAGAGTTACTTATGGGATTCTAATGAATATCTATCTATATCTTCAGGTGCCAAATCCAGTCCCATGCATCCTGCTGGTTCCTAACAAACCTTGAAGTCTGAGCACTGTCAGCACCCTCTAAAATTACATGAAGGCTGACATGGGAAAGTTACTCTAATGTTCTGGGATGTATTTATATGAATGACAAGAAGACATCATAGGAAGGTATTTCTTTTGTTTACTATAACTCATTAGATGTCCACTGAATAATTGCTTGCAAAAAAGGGCAAGAGAAGCTGAAATTTAAAGGTACAGTTTTGTTTGCCAAAATTTCATAGTCATCACTATGACTCACCTTACATAATCACTATTTTAACTCCCTATGTTTCAGAGATGCCCCAACTCTGTAGCTTTCTCAGATGGTTTTAATTACAGATACCCAAGTATAATTATAGTGAAAGTAGTGCAAGAGCACAGTTCACGGTGGCCCCTGAGATGTTGGTCTAGCCAGTACAAAAAGAAGTTAAATCCAGTCCTTTTATATCCTACCAGCAAGAAGATGGACAACAGATGTTGAGAACTATTAATATACACTTCAAGGGTATGAAGAGTGGTGTCCTTCCATCACAAAACACATCAGTATTGCTGTGGTTCATTGTCTCATCTTCTGCAATGAATTTCATTGTTTAGACACCTAATATGGACTTGTGCTTCTTATGGAAGCTTGGCTCAAGGGTTTTGAGACATGAGGCAATCTCTCATGTTGCAGAGACAGCTGCAGCTCTACTACTCCTGTATTTTCAGTCTTACAGCTTATGGAAGTTTGTGTATCTATCTAACCTGTTTGATCAGCATATTCCTCTATCATCAAAAGATTCATGGTAGAATCTTTTGTGTCAAAGAGAAATTTTGTCCCTTTTCTCATAGTCAATCCTCCTTAGTTTTCTGTTTCATTCCTCAAGTAGGGAAAAATGGTGTAGTTAATGAGGACAGGAAGTGAAGAGACTAAAAGGCTGGGTTTGCTTTCCTTTCCTGCTATGATTTCTTCTCCTTTCATGGTCACATATGTTTCAGTCCCTTCTATGGTTAGCAGGGTGTCCTCAAGATAAAAACCTTAAAATTCTCTGAGCTGGTATAAAACAATAGTAATGTTGGGGGAATTCAGATTTTTTTTTTCCTGTGTCCAACCCCTACGAGTTGGGAGTTTTTTGCTTGTATGAGTCTGCTTTGGATCATCATTCTCCACCCCAATAACCTGAAAACCATAGAAGTTTCATACTTACTAAATGGCAAAGTTTGGCAGGAAAGGGTTGTTTTTTCAGTGTTCTGAAACATCTCCCTCCTCCAAAGCGCAGTGGTTATATAGGGTGAATATCCTGTGAATTTAAATGACCTTTATACCATCTGCAGTAGAAGATCACCTAGAAGAAACATGTTACTTTTGAGAACAAAAGTTACTACTTTAGGAACAAAAGTACCTGAAAAGCTTTATTAAACTGTTCCAGTAAAGCACATTTTACCAATTATTTTTCCATATTAAAAAGTCTCATAAAAACTGTATATTGCAGATCCTTTATCTGTCCTCAGATAAGGATTATTGTGTGCTACAGGGCAAAATTTTGTAGAGGTCCTTTGCAAACACATTTGTAGTATATGATGGCTGTTTCTATTTCATTACAAAGAACAGGGATTGAGAAGTCCACAAAGAAAGAACATCAAAGATATTTTTTGCTGGTAGTGCAATAAGTCTGGCCAGAAATGTTCACAGTTTGCTAACATGATTGAATAGTGGTTAGGGACTATTTCAGTAGGAGTACCTGACTGCTTAGTACTCATGACATATGCTCCTTTTCTAAAACAAATGTAGAGGATCTGAGATTTGTCAGGGAAATTTTGTCTCAAATAAATACTGAAAAGGAAATAATTAAATCATTGTTGTAATGCTGCTGTAGTTAGCAAGGCTTGGGAACATTGAAAATGGTGTACAACTAGAAGCTAAAACAAAGACATTATTAAAATAAATGATTCTACTTGGAAACTTAGAGTTTAAAAAGTTGCTGAAAAAAGAAAAAAAGCAGTATAAATTGAAGAAAAAAGAAATTAAAAGGATACACGAAAGTGATGAGACCTCAATGTAGCTGACCCTATTTTATTTTTTTTATCTCCTTCAAGACATTACTTATTTGAAATGGAGATAAATGTCACACAGCCACCACAGTGTCTATTTTCCTTTTCTCCTATCCTACATAAAGGATCCTAAGATCACAATTTTTTGAGAAAAAAAAGGCCATGAATTTTGTCAGTTCTTTCATTTTGAATACTCTTTAATTGTATTAACTTTTAGCAATTAGAGAATTGGGACATGAAATTTAAAGATACACCCTTTCTCCTGTCAACACAAAGAACTCAGAGCAGCCCCTCAGAGGAATAAAGCAGTATAAAGAAACCAAGAAATTTGCCCTGCCTCTCCCAGTTTTGATCTTTGATATTCTTCACTGTGATAGTCTAAATAACAAAGATATTTTGTGAGGAGCTTGAGGAAAGAAGAGAAGGAATCATTGAAACTGGAAGTGAGATCACACAAGCCTCAAGTGGGAGTAATTCTGTGGAAGTCTGGTCTTACTCCACAGTGTGAGGAATCAGAATCCTGTGGCTGGCCAAAGCTAACAAACCCTAAGTAATATTCATTCTTTTAGAGGCACCAGAACTGGAATACTTTTTAAAGACTTTTAAAAATCAATGCTCAATCTCATTATCCAAAAGTTGTCACAAGCCTCATTCCCTGATCCTTCAGGCTGTACTTTAGTCAGCATCTGCCCTCATTTACAGACAGGATCTTACAGCCACTCATAGAGCCAGAAAAGGCACAGCCTTTGGCAGCTGGTATCACCACTTTCAAATGGGTGCGGTGAATGTGTGAGGAATATTACCCTGATGATCCAATCCAATCTCAATATTCCTGGGCCCAACCCCTTGCCTATGCCCTGTTGACGCCTGTTCCACACAGAGCTCCCCCAGACTTGGCCTGTCTGCCTGTGCAAAACTAAGGGCTGTTCAGTCACTCAGAGCACAGTTATCACTACATTTATTAAAGGTGAAGTTGCCTGAAAAAGACACCTCTTCATAGCATATTATTGTGCTAGGCAGGAAGAATTTTCAATCCCAAACAAAGAATCCTTATCTGCACCAGTATCTTTGATTTCCCCTTATCAGCAGAGGCTACTTCCCTGTCTGTGATTCCTGGTATGGTAATAGCTAAAGTTTATAAGAAAGTGACTCTACGTTTCAGGAATATTCTTCCTTATGTGACTCTGTGTGACAGCAAAAGCACTAAGAGTGATAAAAATGAAGTGATACGAACAACCGTAGCACATACATTAACTGCAGTGAGATAGTGTTGAGAGGTGGTAGGTTTGGTTCGATTTTTTTTTTTTAACTTTCTCCCTGTGAAAACACAAACCAAAAGGAAAATCTGTGCACTCAGAAGCACAAGGGAAGGACTGCACCCTGACATCCAGCCTACAGGAAGGCAGTGTACTGACAGACACATGGATAAATAGCCAGAGGCTCTCCTAGGCCCCAGCTAACTTGTAAACACATGTGGGTTCCACATGTTCACTTCTGATCTGAGGCTGGTTTCAGTCTCTAAATAGAAGTCTTGGCAAGCTTATTGCAAGTCCTGGGGACCGTGTTTTCTTATCAGACCTGAGATGTCTGCTCCAGAGCCAGCTGCCTTGTCCTTCAGCAAATGTACCCCTCCAATTGTTGCTGAGGGCTCCCACACCTCCACCTCTGCAAAATCGTCCTGTGGATGGCATAAGGCTTTAAAAACTGAACTTAATTTTTTATTTAAGTCCCTTTGTATCTTTGATTTGCTCCTGAACTTTAGGGCACCATAAAAGATTAGGAAGTTAAGTTTTGAACAGAATAAAGTTCAGGAGGACTTAGATCTATTATTTTACAGGCTTAAAACACTTTGCCATTTTAATTCCTTTTGTTCATAATCTATTCAGTTTTGGATTTATCATACAACATTTTTCACAAACATTACCAAGGGGCTCCTGGTCTCTTCTATTCATATATATATATTAAAAAATGCTTAAGGAGCTCCAAGAATACTGATAAACCCCTCATTTGATCCAGAACCCTGGTTATTTTTATATCCTCCAGATACACACAAACCTCTGAAATACTTTATACAGTAAACAGATTTTTAAAATACAATCCTAATGACAGAAGATTGGGAGGGGATTGAGTTAATGACAATTTTAGTACAGTGAAGTCGTGCTTTCTGGGAGTTCAGATATGGTAACACTGATTTAGAGAACAGCCCAAGACTTTAATCTAGAGATACTGGCACAATCAATGCTCTGCTCTGGTCTTTCAAGCCAAAATATTTGCACGCAGTTTTACCTCAGCCTTCCCTTCCGCTCAAAACAACATGCCTGTCTTCACAAGCCAATTCTTAAAATGTGACAGATGTTGAAGCACTTTATAAATGGCCCTTGAAAATTAAGACAGCTACTTCTTGAAACTCATCCCCAAAAAGTGGTGAAATATTTCCGCAGCTCATACAATATCCTTGGCTCCTTCCATCATCATAGCCAAGGATGGCTCATTTTTTCCACAGAATGCACTGCAGGAGTTTCAGATACCTGAGCCAGCCCTAAACACAAGCTCTGAGCTGTATTAAAGACCCAGAATTCAGTAAATCGTTTAATTGCTAAGATAATGTTTCCCTTTACCATGATCAGTTTTGTGTCCCTTAAACATGAACAGACTTTCCCAACAGACATAGATATGAAAAAGTCCTGACAAATTACCTGAGGGGCTTTATAATGCTCATGGGTATTTGCTTTTACCAGCGAAACCTTATGTCTCTCAAAGCTTGAAATTTCACACTGTCTTTCAATTATTCTATTATCATATGAATTTGAAGGAGGCAACCGGCAGAAAAAGAACAGTGGATGTTTTTAAGGTCCTAGTTTTTGTGTTTATTACTAACCTTTCATGTTCATCTGATGTCCAGTGGCACGATATCTCTCCTTCCTTTTTCTCTCCTTTTCAACAACAAATAAAACACAAATATATTATTTATATAAACATGCCTGAACTAAAAGTCTAAGTTTCAGAGATTGCTCACACAGATTCAGGAGATGAAAACTGATTTTGTGTAGAGGTGAAACACTAAAGTAAGTAAAATTCACCTGAAGGCTGAATTGCCTATTGGTGATCACCTGCCACCCAACTAGTTTTGGTAATTTTTAGTACAAACTCAAAACAGAAATTTAGGTTTCTTTCCTCCAGGTGTGCAGTCTTGCTACCATCTAGTGGCTAAAATAAAACTTTGCACTAATTTCATTTCATACAGGGATTCAGGCAGTACAGCCATCTGTATCTGCCCTAAAAATTTGTTTGGAGATCTTATATTCCTCAGCATAAACGTGACAGATGAGAAAATTATGAACTGATGCCAAGAACAAAGCCCAAAACAGAGTGTTTAGTGGTTTTGTTTTCCAGATGAGTAGGAAGGTATGAATTCTCTACAACATGGACACATTGCATAATTTCATTGGAAATTTAGACCTGTAGTGATTTCTAAAGAGAAGTCTGGGGAGCATTTGGTGTTGGCTCATTTTTCAACCAAATGCCAGCCTAGTAGATCTCACTTGGTCTTGAAAGACACACATGGTGATTTATTCTGATATGGATAATGAGGACTGGTATCTAATGGAAAAAAATTTGTGGAACTGGATGTGGGACCTAAAGACAAATATTGCCTAGACATCATTCGTTGCATCCTAAGTTTAGCAGCTGGATGTAATCAGTGTAAGAAAAATAGAGAGATCTGTTCAGGGCATGAACAGGGCAGTAACAAAATGTAACGTATCAACTGTTTAATCACTGATCAAAGCTCTTTTCAATCTTCCCATTTTTACATGGTCAATCTCATTGTCCCTTGCGTGGACAAAAATGTATTTTTTATTCCATGCTGGGGAGGTTGGCTGGTGGATTTTTATATATACTGACATTGCCATCTAGTGACAGGCGAATGAATAAATAACAAAAGTTGAATTCAGGAACGCTGAGTGTCTTGGAGCTTCTGGTAACTCAAGGAAGAAACTGCAGTTATTAATGAATCTTTCCACCTGGTCTCCTGAATTAATCTTTCCACATTTATAACTGAACATAGGGAGTGCTTAGATATATTGGAAATAGTATTATTTTTGAGAAAACTTTATTCACTCAGATTTTCTAGGCAAGGCAAAGTATTGTTTTTGCAGTATTTCAAGGCCATGCTCATAATTAAGACCCCACTGGAGCTTTCCTTAGTGAAAGATTAGCAATGATTTTAAGCAAGTTCTCCAAGCAAGCCAGAGGTACATTTGGCAATACTAAAGTTATTTCTAGTTTTTCCACCAGAGAAATCAAGGCATATAATATTTTAAAGAAATTGTCTGACTCAGCCCAACAAGGAGAACAATACTAGTAATTTCCACAACCCGGTCTTACCACTAATTTCACACAGTACTCTACAGTTAGTTTCAGAAGTGATTTCTTATGTTAATAAAAGCATTTGAGGGTAAATTGTAATGTTCAATGTAATCTAGATGCCAAAATATTTATTGAAAACTTTATACTGTCTTTTGTGATCCCTGGCAATCCCAACTGTTAGTGTTTATTTCTGTATGTGTTCCAGACCTTGAAGACTTTGCTTCTTGCCATAACATTAGGGAAAAGTCTACCTAAAGGTAAGGTAAGCTGAAGTAAATATAATAAATAAAAGAAATGGTGCATTAAGAAATTCCACAGGAATGGATGAAGGAAAACCAACTCCTAGCCAATTAATAAAAAAGAATGAGTAATGCCTCAGAAAGTGTGGGAATTGAAGTATTTTTCTTCCCCAGTTTTAAAAATTTGACATTATGTGAGTGCTGCATTCAGCTCAGAGTGACAGAATGGGCTAGAAATAATGACTGAAATGGAAACATGCAAGTAAGATCAATCACATCTGTAACTCTTGGCAGGCCAAGATGCACAACCTGCACATGTTCAGTTTCCCTATTGCCTATTCTGCTGCTGAGCCAGTACCTGAGGCAATGTCCAGTGTATGAAATCATAAAACTAGAGACATTGTGGGGCTGTGTTGTGCCAGGGAATGTATCACAAAGCACAGGTCAGAGAATAATAGTTTTGACTGTTATTGAAGTCCACACCAAAGCTGCAGGCTTCTGCCAACCCCAACAGGCATCACACTCTTCTATTAACAGAGGCCAACCAGTCTTTAGCCAGGCAAGGAACAGAAATGTCAGCTTCATGTTGAAGCTGATAAAGTCACAGGTCTATCTCAAACATGGAGAGACTCAGGTTTGAAGTGTGTACTATTGCACCCTTTGCGCAACCTGGTCTAGTGAGAGGTGTCCTTGCCCATGGCAGGAGGATTGGAACTAAATGATCTTCACACAAATTATTCTATGAACCCAAAACATGGTCGCATTATTGTTACAAAGATATAGATAGATGTAGATACAGATTTATCTATATATGAGAAATTATTTATCTGTATACGAGAAACATGTGTGAACATGTATATGTTCTTTTTCCTTTCTGTACCAAAACCTTCTATTTTTAGGAGTTTACACCTCAGCTTGTAAAAACTGAATTACTTTACCTCATGCCTCATGAGTCTGCGTTTATCCCAGTTTTCAATTTCCTATGTTTAATTTGACTTCCATAATAATTATTTTTTGTGCCCAGGTTGTAGGAGTTTGGAAGGCAAATTTCAGCTCTGAAACTGATACAGTTTTCATCTGGCTCTGCAGTGAATTCCAGGTGTGATTTCCATGTTCAAATATGAAACCCCTCCTAAAACACCCTGTAGCCAAACCCATCCTTTTAGGTCTCAGTGCTTACTGCAACAAGCTGCACTACAGAAATCCTGAGCTGCTATACCAGTGTGAATTGTAGAAATAAGCCTTGAACTCATCTCTGAGCACAGCTCTGATGGCAGGAACTTCACCCACCATATGAACTTGCAGACAACAAGGCTCTTATCAAAGTGATAAAAGTGTCTGCAGCTTTCACTGACAGCTTGTCTCTTATATTGCCAGAGATATTTTTTCTAAGATTCTTACCTAAATTATCAGGATGAAAAAGAAAACAAAACAGGCTTCCTCCTTCCAAATGATGTGACAGGAATGTCACTAGAGTAATATGATGATTATAGGTTAAACAGAATTTGAGTTTTTCAATTCTTGCCAATATTTTTCACAGATATAAAATATCCACAGATCTCTGATGAACCATTCAAATTTTGTCAAGTAAGGATTGTAAGATGCAGAGATTTAACATCTCCAAGCACATCATCAGAGACTAGGGCAAAATTCTTAAGCACCTATTTGTCTTTACTGTATTTAACCTCAGGCATTTCTAAGGAGCAATGGTGTTTTTCTGTTGTCAAGAGCATAAAGTAGGAAGATTAAGGGGAAAATGTGAAGGGTGTTTAGGCATGAAACTGAAACCAAAATTGATGACGCCTGATCCCTCAAATATTTTTTATGCATGTCTGCTTAGCTGAAAAAAAAAGAGTTAGGTCTATCCAGAAGGATTATTTCTCCTCATATTTTTTTCTCTTAAAATTCATGAAGTTCCAGGATCATTTATGGTAGGCAAATATTTAGTTTTCTTTGCTTTGTAATTACTACAATAATTATTCTTTCAGAGAAACAACTGATGGAATCAAGCTGGCAAAAGCAACAGGATTAAACTCTCATAGTTTCAAGTTAACATTTATTCAAGGAGAACACAATGCTTTTTAGCAAAAATTTCACCTGCTGTAATATATTTGCTTGTCATGCATCTCTGCAATTTAAAATGAGATTATACCAAGAGACAGCACAGTGTAAAAAGAGAAGGTTCCAGACCATTTGTCTATCTTTGATAAGCTGGTAGGAGAGAAATGAATGATGATTAGCAGGTGGGAGAAAGATGAAGGAAGAACTTAAATTGAGACAAAATTACATATAATATTTGGCTTTTATGTTTTTTCAGTAATTAGAATGAGACAGCCTTTCTGTGTTCAAAGGGATTTTAATCATGAAAGGTTATACATTATATAAAGACAGGTAGATTAAAAGCAAGCAAATTAAGAATGTCTCATGCTGAAATAAAAAGTTATATGTGATAATAGCATTAAAATAATTTGCACCAAAGAACAGGACCTTGAAAGCTGGTGGTATCTTTTCACAGTGAGTCATCTGGAATCCTAACATCCTTAATTAATTCATGGAGATTATCTACTAACATAATGGAGATCAATAAATCCCTGGACGGATGAGCAAAATTTAGAAGAATTGATAGAGTAAACAACTGGAACAACAGCCTGGCAAAATTTCAAATTGCGTAATTGGAGAAGCTTAGTGTAGTGTTTGCCTAATTTTATTGCCTGGGTAACAACTAGTGCCCCAAAACCAAACAGATTCACAGAGGAAACAGAGGAGCAGGGTGGGATGTGCTGCCATGGAGCTGCATGTCCCTCTGCTCCTAGGGTGCCTGTCCATGGCCCTGGTTCTTGTGACCAGCTGCAGAAGATGAGGGTAACCCAGGCTTTTATTAACAGATCCCTTGGGGCAGATTAGAGTAAAACAATTCTGAGTGATCGATGTTTGCAAATATACATGTGCAGGGTTTATTTCAGAACTATTTGGTTGCAATAAAAAACAGGGGTGTCGGCATTTTGGTTATAATTATCTGTAGCAAACTAGCAATATGAAAGCCCTGCAATGTGGAGGTGCAAAAATATCACCCAAGGATATGCACAAGGGAAAAGACAAAAAGGAAAAGAAGAAAAGCAGGAAGCACAAAAGAGAGAAAGAAAAAGCACAAGAGCAGAGACAGTCACCACTCCTAGGCCCCATGAGGAGACTTGGTCCCTGGGCAGTCTTGGTCACAGATCAGATTTGTCTGGTGGTGAGGGAAAGCCCAAAGACATGGTCAAGGAAAATCCTCAGGGTCATAACTTCCATTGGGTTTACAGTCATTATGCTCAGGCCCAGGTACTGGGGTGGTGAGGTGGGTCATGGATCTCTTTGGGAGCCCTTCACACCTTCTAGACAACACAGCTGCCCCTCAGCCCCAAAACTGAATCAGCTATGGCCCAGCAGAGATGAACACCCTCAGAACACACACCAATGTCCCAGGGGAGGATGGGGGCCACACAGCCCAATGGTTTGTGCAAGGAGAGACAATTTATGGCAGAAGACACTATCTCCACAGGATTCATCTTCTGTCTCACTCACAGCCACCATTCACCCTCTGCCCTATGAGATCACCTCAAGAGAAAAGCTCAGCTCCTCCACTTCAGCAAAGCACCCTGGGTCTCCACACACAGGGAATGTTTTGAGTCATTACCCCTTAACAATTCAGCCTCCCACAATGAGCCCTGTGCCATCTCATTCACAAGGCCCTGTGAAAACTGGATACTTAATTTTATTGTAGTTGAGACAGGCGATAAACATAGGGAAATAGAAAATAAATAAATTGAGAAACAAAACAAAATATAACTTTGGAGAGACAGCTGTCTGAGATGGACAGCTACAACCTGAGGCAGAAGAAGGTGTGAGCCATTAAAGCTACTGGAGTTACTCCATTTTAGATTAGGTGAGGAGCTGCTCTTTCACTGTCAAGAATCGCACTGTACCAAATAGACACCAGGTAAAAAGAAAATAACAAACTGTGCATTTGCATTGCCTTAGTCATGTCTGTCTGGTTCTGCTTTGCTCACTGCTCATTCAGCAAAACTAAGTTTATCTTCTGGTAAATTTTTTTGTCTGCATTGAACATATTTAGTTAGTTTCTCATCTGAAATTGCACAAATGATAGCAGAACAAAATCTGAAAAAATATGTCTGAATCTGCTTTCTCATTTAGATACCTAAAAAGTTTGTCAGTTTATACTCAAGAGATATAGAATATTTCTCTTATGACTTTTAGAAGAGAGCTACAGTAATACCACATCCCAAAGTCAATATTAAAGGATTTTTGCTCCTATTAGGCTTGGAGGTTAAGTCCCATGTGAGTATCTACAGCACGACTTCTCTATCATAGAGAAAATTTTTGCAAGTACAGTAAAATTCTTCCAGCAAAGGTTACAGATGTAGTAAAATAAATATTTTTTCCTACAATAACTTTCCAGCTCTCTTTTTGTTTTTTTCATATTTTCAAATTTAATCACACAGCTGCCATGCTAAAAAAGTACAGTTTGCAGCTACATTATTCAGACAAAGCAACTAACTTATCCAAAGTGAAACTAAGTTCCAAACACTGGTATTAATTTTTTAAGTTTGGAACAGCTACACCTAGATGCTGGAGTAAGACTTAACAGCCCTAGTTAATCTGTGGCTTTTTGAGATGTACATCAGAGTGACACACTTGTGTTTATAGTGATTGTGTTGAATTGAAGATCTGATTTCAAGACATTTCTTCAAGTTGACTAAATGTTTCTTTTTACCTTTGTATTAAAAAATAAAGTCTTTCATTAAAAAGAAAAGGTAAGATGATTTTCTTTCACAAAGATTAAAAAAGAGATAGAAAGTATGGAGTTACTTTAACAGCAAAATCAAAGAGTAGCTAACAATAATCAATCAGAAGGTTTTCACTCCTAGAGTCCTTTAATGTACCTGAACCTTTTCAGCTTCCATCCTCTGATTGTAAGCAAGACTGTTGACTAAGAAAACTGTTCAGGCTTTCTTCTGAAAGCTTTGGAAACTTTTAGAAAATGTTTCTAATGTATTAAGTTAAGAGTCAGATCACATTGTGTCTGTCTTATCCTCAGATTTCCACATCTACTTGAAGTTGAAAGACATTCACTTTAAGTTCAGTGGTACATATTTTGAAGATACGTGCTTGATCACGGGTCATTCAACAAGTGAATAATCCTTTGAATGAATTAAATTGTGGTAGTTTTGGGGACAAACCATTATTGCTACGATCTTATTACTTTTCAAGGGTTATATTGATTGAAGTTCTTACTTAAGGAACATCTCAAACCTCAAATTAGTTGTACCTGAATTTAGGACTCCATCTAGAGAACAGGTCCCATGATAGAAACTGTGTGTCTGGGATTGAATACAGTTGCTTAAACAACCTAATTTGTTGTCTAAGGGTTTCATTTTACCTCCAGGGCAAAGAAATTGTAGTGCTCCAAGAGTTTCTTCTTGGTGTATCATTTTTTTTGCTGTTTTTGTACAATAACGTGATTCCATTGTTTAGTTTTGTTTAATATTTAGAAAATGCAACCTATTCTTGGTCCTTCCTCATATCTGTTGGCCCATAAGAAAGTTTTGGGAATCCAAAAGTAGCTGAAATGTTATTAGATTTTTGCAACTGAACTGACCCTCATAGGTCCAGTGATGTGTTTACCAGTCATATGCTGATATCCCAAATATACTTGCTCTGGCAGGATCTGCTGACCTTATGATCTCCATAATCTAAGAGATCTCATGGGAATCATGAACTGCCAATTACCATTATGTGATTAAAAACTAGTCAGCAAGAGCACAAAGGCCCAGTGAAGATCAGCAGAACAATTCCAGACTGAGGAACCCTTCACAAGTTTGGGATTATCCAAGGACAGTGGTGGAAATGTCCCTGGTGAGAAGTTCAACAAGAACCAAGGACCCCACCTTGCAGAGCTCTTTACCTCTCCCTCTCAGAACTCTTTGAGACTGATGGAATTACTGCCTGCACAGGCAGACGTGTCCTTGTGGGATACAAGGAGAAGCAATGTTTAAGGGTTGCATAAAACTTCTTACTGGGTATTCCAGAGGAATTGTGGCAATATGTGAGGATGCTTAGGGAAGGAATGTAAGAGGGAAAGGGAGCTGTCAAGGTGCATTATGAGAGAACAAGCAGGAAAGAATAGAGAGAAAAGGCAATGAAACAAGCTGATCAGGTATAATTGTCTTAATCGTCTGTTGTTGTTACACTTGTCAAACTGCCTTTCATAATCGCAGTTTGCACTTTGCTCTCATAAAATCCTCTTTCTGATTCTGTATGGGTGTGCTCTCTATTCTGAGTATGTGTGAAAGCTGGTGATATTCAAACTGAATTAGACAGCAAGTAGGATAAAAATACCAGTTACAGGATAAAAGAGACCAGCTCCTGGAGCACAACTGCAGACCTCTGGGGCTTGTGTGTCTGCATCCCAGTGACTGGGAAGGCCTGGACTGGGTAGGCTGAGCACCTGATCCTCAGAGTGATTAATATTTCGTTTTGTTTTGTTTTTTTTCCCACCACGGGAGTTCCATCCCAATAGACAGAAGTCAAGTCCATCCACACTGCTCCTGTTTGTGTGTGTTTCTGTGGGTGCTGGGATGCCCTGCTCTTTGTGCTGACCCAGGGGGCAGCTGGGCATGTGTGTGCCAGTGATTACAAACTCAGCCTTGCTACCTTGGGACACAGCCACAGAAACCTCACATCCAGCAGGCTTTCAACTGCCTCAAAAAATAAACGTATTTTGTTGGGGAGGAAGGTGGGACAATCCTTCAGAGAGAGAATATGACACTGTCAGCTGAGATCAACAGAACTGTGATAATTTTCCCACTAAAATATATTTTTCTATCACAGTTTTTCACACTTTAAAGCAGAAAGCTGTCAGTATATTTTTTGAAAGCAGAGGTGTTTAGCCTAGCTTTTAATATTGGTCCTACATGGCTTTCTAAAAAAAGAGTTTGAAGCAATATTGGCAGTATTTCAATTAACTTGAGTTTGGAATATCCAGAAATAATGCAGTGTTTTTGCATGGCAGCCTACAAATATGTTCTTATTCTTGATATGAATATATAAAAACAATAGTAATGCTCTTTGCTTCATATAAAGTATCATATGTTGCTATTTATAAATAAGTGAGCAAAAGTGGGTTCTGATGTGATTCACATTGATTCTTTAATTTAAGAGTATTGCATTTTTGGAAGGAGAGATACATTATGCATATCAGTCTTGAGGGAGAGAAGTTATATTTGCTGACACTGCTGCTCTATCTCACAATTTCTCAATATGTCTGAGGAGATGGTGCCTCTGCAGCAAACACTGTGGAGCCAAGCAATTGTGGAAGCCCACAACAAATGCATGTCTGTAGTGTAAATATCAGAAGGGAATATTTCCCCTCAAAGGAATTATTTATTGTTCTGTTCCAGGTGGCTTTCACAGGCAATATGTCAATATTCAGACAAGTTGAAAAGTACATGAGTAATTTATGAAGCCGACCACATCGTAACTTGGAAGGTCAAAACCATAAAAATTGAGAAAATAAAGAAACATTCTTAAAGAAAATAACATTCATTCTTTTGTGTTAAAAACAAAAAAAAAGAAAGGGGCTTAAAGGTTCTGAATTACATCACCAAATCTGCTATTATTTCAAATAACCATTTAATGAAGATCTCACAAATTGACCTTTCTTACCATAAGAAAATCAAATATTCTTTTTCTCCTGAAATATGTAATGAAACTTAGTTCAAAAAATTAACTGGATCACAATAAAAAAAAACCCAAATCTAATATTTAGAACTCTTCCATTTTTTGCAAAAAATTTACACTTGGCATGTTTATTCTTGTGCAAGCATTGGCCACTAATAACCCTGGGCATTTTTGCATTTTTTGATGGTTTTTCATGGTTCTTCAACTATTACAATCCCTTTCAGCTGTTTGGTTTGTTCTATGGTTTGTTTATTTTTTGCTTTTTTTTGTAGTTTATTTTGTTTTGTTTTGTTTTGTTTTCCCTTTTTACTCGAAGGAACAAGAGCTGCTTGGCCCTTGGGTCTGTGCAGGTCTGCACATGTACTGGCTGTGATTGAAGTGTTCTTCCCCAGCTTCATAGAAATTATAACTCGTTTTCCTCCTAAATATTCTTAAGCCAGTTGATGTGCAATTGTTCTGATCTCAATCTTTCAGTCCTTTATTGCACAATTCTAAACCAAGAGAAAGAGGCAACACAGTTATACTGACTTGCAGAGTTAGTAGTTATTTAATCAAAATTAATGTGGAGAGAGAAACTTTCTCACTTCTGATACATATCCAGCATTTCAAGATGTTCACTGGTAGAGAAGTAGTTTGGATGGGACTCTGAAGAAAAGCTGTTTAAGGCACTGATAAGGCTGAAATGAAGACAATTTTCTTGAAATACCACAGCAACAATCCTGGCAACAAGAAGAATTTCTGCAGATGCCATTTCCTGGGCTCATTTAAATGGAATTGATGTTCTGCAAGCCTCACTTTGCCTCTGATCTGGGAGCTAAATGCATTGTCAGACAAGATAGGAACCTGACAACAGCAGTGACAGATTTATTCCATTTATTATGTCAGTTGTCACACTTTGGCAGCTTTCCCATTCTCAAATTATCTTCAGGATACGAAATAACTATGGTGGAAGAGAGTAATTTGTCTTCAGTATGGATTATGGAGCTGAAATTTTTCAATCACTTTGTTTGAGATGGATTTGTTTGTCCACTGCACTGATGGTTCTACTCTCCTTTCTTTGTTAAGACCAAGAGCCTGCAGGTATGGAGCTGAAGTCCATTTCCCCTTGACAGCTTTACCTTGCCATGGGGATCGAAGTGATACCTTTATCTTCATCCCTTAATGATGCTGTTTGTTTGCCTCACTTTGGGAATAATTGTTCCCAAAGTGACTTTGGAATCAAGCAGTCAGGCAAACAGCCTGTTGACAGCTATCAAACATTCACTCCTCTGTGTGTTGAGATAGACCACAGGGTAAAATTTGGCTTCTTGGGTGGTAATATGAATTAGTCCTGCCACATGATCCTACTGCTACATCTATAAAACAAATTTATTATTGTATTTTTGGTCCGCTAGAAGGCAGTTCTGAAATTCCACCAGCCTGCTGGTAAGATCCAAAATGACAAGGGATCTGTTGCTGTGCAAGTGTACTATACCTTATATTTGCCAGTGTAATCTGCACATTGTGGCACAGATACAAAATCAGCCGTGGTGCTGCTCCATTGGAGAGGTGCCTGTGTGGGCTCTTGCAGATTCAGAGCTGAAGAGAAGGATGGCCAAGGGCTGCCACTGCTGCAAAGGAAAACGTTTGCCATTAAGTTCTCTCGCAGAAAATGGGAGGCTGACATTTGAGGTACAAACTCCCTTTTTCAGGCCTTCTTGAGTAAAGGGCAGGGAAAGCTTTGGGAAGTGAGAAATGAATACTGATATGGTGAAATTATGTAACACATCTGCCTTGCCTGAATGCTGTGGCATAGTGGTTACTCTGAGACCCACACTTTCCATCCCTGGTTGGAGAAGTCAGCACCAGCTGCAGTGAAATTGGGTTGCAGCTGTCATGGCAACTTTCACTCGAGTTCTGCACTGTGCCATTATAGCTGCTACAGGGGATTCCCTTCTGTTCATTATTTTCTCCCTTGGATGCTGTATTTCCATTCTTTTGTCCTCTTGCATAAAGCAGTGTGGGGATATATTACAAACTAATAAATGTTAGCAGTATTAACAGTTAATCCTGTTCTAAAATTTTCTTTTTTTAAAAAGTATTTATAATTATTAGACAGCAGGTATGTTGCGACTGAGCACAGACAATGTGGCACGGTTTGTTCTGAACAGGTAAGCAGTTGAGTATTTTTAGAAGTATCACAAATGTAAAATCAATATTTATTTTTTTCTTTGACATCATCTTTATATGTGCATTTTCCATGTTTCTGCCAGAAAAGGTTTTCAGACTAATCAACAAGAGAAAATAAGCAATGAAAAATTCTTTTAAAATATTCAGTTCTATCTGAATTTACTTTACAGTGTCACCCACCTTGCCCAATTATGAAGTATTTCAGATTATAAAATTTAAAGAAAAACAAATTAGTGTGGAAAAAATTAATCCTAACTTCTCTTTCTGTAGGTGGCTATGGAAACACAGATTGACATAACTCACTTGGAAAAATTCTAGAAATTCAATTTAAATTTGATAGAGAATCATCTCCATATCATAAGCTCTTTTAAAATAAACATGTATCTTACAGTACAGTATTTAAAATTCCAGATGGGTTAAAAATCCTCTTCTCACACCCTGACCTCTCATTTGTGCACTCACATACAAATATTTTTAACAGGGTCATTTTACAAAACTGAACAGAATTTCCCTTATGCCCCAACCCCCACCACACACACACACACACACACACACATCCTGCTTTCAACCTAGTTTTTCAAAGCCAGTCCGGCACTGTCTTCACTCCCCTCTGAGTCTGGGGACTTCTCATGCCTCCCATCCCACTCACGTCCATGCCAGATTCTCTCTCACGCACTGTCAGTTTTATCTATTTTGTTTTTCATACGTGGCAGTCTGCTGTGTGGATAAATTAGCAGAGACATTGATTTTAGACTCCCCTTGATATCATAAAGGGGGTTGCAGCTGAGAGGAGTTTTTCCCATAATATTCCCAAGGCTCAGAAAAATCCATTTTTATCTGGCTGTCAGACATGCTCCAGATCTACTGCCCCCAGACATCAATACCTCAAACACCGTTGCTAAAGAAAAGCCTCCCTTCTGTGCCATGAAATTCAGTTTCTGTTGGGTAGAAGGGTGTGGCTCTGGGTGTCTTCCAGAAAAGTTACTCTCCTTTTGTTCTGCTAATTTTATGTGATTGGCAGCATCTTCACAGCCTGGTAAGAGCACACTGAACCAATGTGAAGGAAAGCGTAAAGTAAGCTTGTCTTTTGTTAAGAGAGAGCTTTTTCTGATTTTCCATATTTTGTTCTTATAAATTGGGAATAACTTTAAAATAATGAAATAGTTATTTAAGCTACAAGTTAGATTCCTTATAGTGTCTCTCTTGAGATGGACAGCAGAAATACAGAACCACGCCAGTGAAGTGCAATTCTCTGCACTTCCTTTTCTTCTTTGATTCCTTTGTCTCCTTTTGCACAGGCCAAACATTGACATAAAGTTGGATGGCAAAGAAGGCACAGATACACAGATACACCAGTTCTTCACTTTCTCATCTTTCTTCACCTTGGGGGCTTCTAGGGGTGACCTAGAAGCTGTTTGAGAATGGCACTTTCTCATCCAAACATCTCCTGAGAGAAGCCTGTGGTTTTTCCCAGCCAGCAAGCAGTAAGACAAGAGGAAACGGCCTCAAGTTTCACCAGGGGAGGTTCAAATTGGATATTAAGAAAAATACATACACTGAAAGAGTGGCTAAGCCTTGGAACAGGCTACCCAGAGAAGTGGTGGAGTCACCATCACGGGAAGCGTTCAAAAAACAATTAGAGGTGGCAATTTGCCAAATGTTTTAGTGGACATGCTAATATTCAGTCAAAGGTTGGACTTGATCATGCTGGAGGTCTTTTCCAACCTTAATGTTTCTATGATTATATGATTCCATGAATGATGCTATTACTGAAAAACCACACCAAATATTTTGGCACTCTGGGCCAATACCAAAGGTTCAGGGGTAGTAAGAGTAGCTAAGATGAGAGAATTGTGAGCTGTCTGTTGGCATAGGCAAAATGTGGTAAATAAAATGCAGATTTAAAATAAGGTGATTTACTTACACTGTAATTATTCTCAGCTCCTCTGGGTGGAGCTTGTGTGCAAGCTACAGCTCAGATTTTCAGTAGGAAAACATCTCTGCATCTGTGTTTAGTGCAACATTCAACCTCATATAATTCTTAATAGCTTAAAAGCATCCATTTGGCAAAGCAAAGTGAGCATCCAGTTCATGCTACTTTTAAGCAACATGTAATATACTTCCAAATTCCAAGATTTAGCCAGAAAAATACAACTCCTGTGGTACTGAAAGAACAGATCTGAGGTATGGTTGCACAGCTGACAGCCACTGACTTAAAAAAAATTGTTCTGGAGAGATCAGAATTTTGCAATGCAGGTTTATGTCTATTATGTTCCCCAAAAAGGTAGATTGTAAATAATTCTAGTTTTAATATGCCCAAAATATGTTTAAAATAAGGAAAATAATGTTATTTTATGTTGTTAATATCACTTCATTTACATGGGCATTTAAATTTTTGTGTGTGAGGAGCAATCTCCAGCATACAGTCACCAATCAAATGTTTTTATAATTCAACCATATCAAAAAACCCTAAAACATTAACATCTTTTGTATAGAAAAATAGTCAAATCTTTCAATCAAAACAATCATTTTTCAATTGTGACAGAAGAAATACTCGAAAAATTGTTCTCCCAGCCTGGCAGTATGTAGTGTCCAAGAGAGCTGACTCACAAAGCAAAATCTTTTAACTGAAAGTTTGAAGAAAACCGGTTTTATTTAATTCAGCACTTTTCCACAGAAACTTCATTGTCCTCTGACCCTGTTGTCAGCAAACAGATTTGCTGAAACTTTCTAGAGGAGTTCAGCCTGAGGCAGACACCTGGTGTTTAAATTGCAAGTGTCCAGTTTGGACAGGTAACATGACTGAAAATAGAATTTTAAAGTAGAAAACATAAAGCAAATTGTTAAACTGTGGCACTGGCACTAACTGTAATGTGAAAATAGTTAAATGTCAGGAACTCAGAAGTGTGTAACATAGATCTTTATGTTTGCATGGTTGGTAAAATTTGTGCCTTCAGATGATTAATCTCAGCATTAATTTTTAATCATCTGATCAAACAGACCAGACCAAAGAGCTGGATCACCACTGTCTGACTGTCACCAGCAAATCTGAACAATTTTGAGTGTTTTGCAGATACATCTATAGTTTCAGAATGTCGATATTTTGAATATCCAGATGCTGGCTTCCACAGAAAACATGAAACACTTTTCACTACTAACATCGATTTCCATGCAAGGCATTCCACTGTCAGATGCTGAACTGCCTTGAAGAATATGAATGAAGATAAAGGCCTGTGAAATGCAAGGCTGTTGTCAATGCTGCAGAATTTTGAGAAATTATATGTCGGAAAGTGCATGGCAAAAGTTATGCCATGGGAGGATAGAGCTCATGTTATCTCATATGTATTAAAATGTTAACTGTGCCAGTTCTTTGCTGTTCAAGAAAGGTGCTCAAATTATGAAAATTTCTCTTTTTCTT
Source organism: Thryothorus ludovicianus (assembly GCA_013397245.1). Lineage (NCBI taxonomy): Eukaryota > Metazoa > Chordata > Aves > Passeriformes > Certhiidae > Thryothorus > Thryothorus ludovicianus. The sequence continues at coordinate 99,166 of VZTB01004151.1, forward strand.
CTTCTTTTTTTTTTTTTTAAACTTGATTATACATGTTTTCTAAACTGTGTGTTTACTAGCTAAAACTCGTGTTTTTAAAAGGGCCAAATATATACTGAAAAGCTTGAATGAAGCTCACAGTAGGAAAGTAAGGTTTTGACTGATTAGAATGAAAGTCAAGAAAAAACCCCAAACCCTGAATAAATCCCCATGTAAAGCTGGAGAATTCCAAGAATTATACTCTAGAAAATTTATCTTCTCTTCTAAAGGTAATTGTACTGATTTTTTTTCCCCTTGTTTTTCTTTCTTTTTTTCCATTCTTTTTAACTTTGTTCATGGACTAAATACATTTTTATTTCTGCAGTATACTGGAGTCTGTTGCCAGGGCTAGAATCCAGAATCTGTCTCCCAGAGAGATGTTTGATGTAGATTTGGATGTACTTGGTCTAATCGTTCCATAGGAGTTTCAGTTTGTTGAACTCTCATGGCACAGATATTGATTTTGGCAAAGAACAGAAAGTCTTTACTGCTTTTTACTGACGATGAGAAGGCTTTTCTCACTTCCTGATGAGAAGTACTCCTAACACTAAAACATACCTAAGTCACTAATGTGCCTTTGGATAACTCACTCAAGAAGGAATTGTTGTCACTCAAGAATGTCATTCAAAACCTCTGGAAATTAACAGAAAAGCTTCTTCTGACTCAACTTGAATTCTGATCCAACATCAACATAATTTAATGGGCCAGCTCATCCAAGTGAATGTTACAGGATCAGACCTTGTAGGAGTATTTATTCTCTATTATAAATGCAGTGTAAATAGATCTGGTTCTAATATCTTACAAGAAGAATGAAGGGAGTAAAAGGATTATTTTTAAGTCTCAGAAAAAATGTAGTAGCAACTGCATTTCTACACCATAGAAAATTCAAAACTTAATTATATCCTGTCCAAATGCAACCTAATTTATATTAAGAAACATTTGTTTCCAGCGAATAGATAAACTATTATTTGTGAAATATTTGTTACTTATGTATACTTTAAAAAAACTACAACTTCATTAACTTTGCCTTTATTTGTATTCATCTGTCCTTGCTCTTATCCTGGTCCTCTAGTTTCACAGGTAATTTTCATTTAAAGTGTGGCTCTGTAGTCAGGAGTTATTGCTGGATTTGTACTATTTAGGGCAAGGGGACATCCCCGCCTATGGATCTAAAATATTAAAATGATCTCTAGCCCAGTACAGGTCTGAGCAAGCAGGAACTGAAATTTTAGACAAATCAGGACTGATTCCCAGTCAGAGGTTGGCAAGCATCCAGTGTGATCTGTAGGCTGAGTGTGTAAAAGTGAAGGCACAGGCCAGCTGGGGGCAGATCTCACAGTGCTGTCCCTGAAACCTCAGCAGACCTGGTCCCGGGTGAGAAATGCAGGACTCACAGAGGAAATCATAGAGGAAGTGGCTGCCATGTTTGGTGGGAGAGAAGAGAGGGGAGAAACTCTCTGCCAAACGCAGATCCACACCAGATTTTGCTGCAAAGGATGTGCTGTGCAAACAGTTGTTACAAGCACAAAAGCATCCAAATTTGTCACTAAAGGAGAAAATTTTCATTAGCAGGCATGCACTAAGCTCATTTTGCATCTGGAGCCTATCAGGCTTCACAAGAAAGTTATGTGTCATATTTAACCTTTGAGTAGTGACTGATCTTCATAGCTGAAATCTCAGGGGACAGGCTTGTGAAAGATGACAGCATGAAAGTCAGTAGTCTAGTTTTTCTTCAAAATGCATTTTAGTGGGAAACAATTTCACTGGAAAAGTCAAACTAGTCTCAACTAAACTGTTGGAAACCTGCAAAACCAGATACCTTGCTGATAAACATCTGCTACATTATTCTAATTTATCTAGGAGTGATGGGATAATGATTGCCCCTAGAAGAGACTACACAATGGTATGATCCAAAGAATAATGAAACTCAAAAATGTAAGTGTTGTTTGTAGATTACACTACATTAAGCTTACAAATGGATCACCATATTCTGAAGTTAAGACTGTGTCTTCCTGTCTAACATAATATATATATGTTGTAAAAAAATGAAGAACTTAATCCAGAATGTCTTCCTTGGAAAGAAAATGTGAGGATTCATGACTAAAAATAGTGATAACTTAAAGTGACAGAACACAGAAATCCATAATGTTGAAACTTACTCTGTGTTCTCTGCAAGTGATGAATGCTTTGCTCCATAGTGACACTTGGCAAAAGCCAATGGAACTGTTTCAGAACTTGAAATTGAACGTTTCTTTACCCAGAGAACTATAGGAGCTCTTACAGAAAATCCTGTCTCACTGGTTTCCTTGAATCACAGCAGAATGGATCCAAAGTCCAAACCTCTCAACCCTGTATGGGCTTCCAGAAGAGTCCCAAACACAGGTCCAAGTGCCATATACAAAGTCCTTTTCAGTCACATAGGAATAATTGAAGATGGATTAAACTATTTTGTTAAAGATATGTAAATGATTTGCATGTTAACCCATCCTTGGATCTTCCTTCTTAAATATGTGTGGACAGAACAGTTTTAAATGATTAAACAATTAATTAATTACACAATTTTAGTTAAACATTAAAGACTAGGCTTTACACTTTTCTTTTCTTTTCTTTTCTTTTCTTTTCTTTTCTTTTCTTTTCTTTTCTTTTCTTTTCTTTTCTTTTCTTTTCTTTTCTTTTCTTTTCTTTTCTTTTCTTTTCTTTTCTTCCATCCTAGGTTGTTTGAACACAAAATATTTAATTTATCAAATTTTTCAGTGGTAGAAACAAATTCAAGAATGAAGCTTAAAAGCTACAGGGACAGAAAGTCAAACTCTAGGACAGAGATTGCCAGATTGTGAAAAGTTTAGGTCCTGTGTTTCAAGGCAGAAAGCCAATATCCCTTTTATATAGCAAAATGAAATAATGTTTACATTTTACATTTTAAAACTTATTTCCCCACTAAGATTCTTAAAAATTGATGGCCTTTCAGGTTATAAAATATTAATTCATTAAACAAGGATATCTAGAGTCTGAAAGCTTCACTTTTGGTCTTGTTCTCCAGACATAGCTTTCCTGTGTTTCTAAATCTGATACCATAATAAAAAAAGACCATCTGTTTTTTTTTTTTTTTTCATACTTTCTTATGTTTGTTAAGGCATGGGAATCATCCAAGTTTTACATGTTTTGGTCGCATACTGAGCATATAATATTTTGTGAACAAGGAAAAAACAGTGTTATGGTAGTGCTTGGAACATGGCAAGTGCATTGTTTTGATTTAAGAAAACACAATTGCTTGTTTCTGGCATTTAACGTCAGACCATGGGTAGAATATGATGTTCTAGTTATTGACCTTCATATTAAATTATTAATGCCAAATCTCAATTACTCACCTGAATACACAGTGATTTTTCTGTTCTGTTTCTTCTTGGAAGCTTGAATGCAATTAGACAGGATATGACCGCATTCTAAGAAACAATATGTCCTTCGAAGTGATCGTGGTCATTGGTTAAAGGAATGTCAGATAAGTGGATATTTATGCAAAAAAAAAAAATTTAAAAAAGAGAAAACTGTTTGGGAAGTGCAGCTAAAATATAAGAGTTTGGATGGAGAACTCTCAGGGATTTGGGCTCATAATGATAAAGGATTAAGCATCACTATGGTGCCACTGTGGGTTCCTGGCTTACTATGTAACATTCTTGCTATTCACTCCAGCATTTGTACATCTTATACACTGAGCAGAAAGAGTGCTGCATTGGTACAGTCAATATTCTGAGCAAGAAACACCTGAGCCAACCCCCAGGACATGCTGTAGAAAACCATTCAACACTTCTGTTTGTGCATTGCTTTTTATAGTTATACAAGAGGTGTGTGTTAGACTTCTCAAATAAATCAGTGACCTCTACAAACTTATGTAATAGTCTTATATTTTTAAGATTTTTGCCTAGATGCTAAATGTTTGATGTGGAAAATGTCCAGCTTAAATCTTTTCCATCCCAAGAAACTCTATTGACAGCAGGTAAGAGCCAGAGCCTAAAGATTATTTTGTGAAGCGGGACAACTCTGCTGAGAATCTCACCAAGTTCAAACACAAGAAGTCATAACAGAGAGGCTGAATGCAGAATTCACTCTCTGAGAAGAGACGTGAACATTAAGATGCTATTCATAAACTTTGTGTTAAAGCATCACCAAAATGTAGAAATGGTTGTGTTGAGCATCAGACTCCCTTCCCTGGGACATGTCCTAACCACTTGGACAGAAAAGCCTCTATTCCACCCAAGCTGCATATTAGGGCTGTAAGTGCCTGTCTGGATCTCATCCCTAACCTGAGGATATAATGTTATTAGCTCGAGCCTGCCTTGCCTTGGGTTCTCTGCCAGATCCCTCTCCGTTCCCATTCCAAACACACGAACGACACACGCGTGCTCTGTGGTTTGGCAGCAATCTCAGCCTGAGCCTGAGCCAGGAACACAAACCGTGCTTAAGACACCTTCACGTGCCACTGGTTACCTGGCTCATGGCCAGCTGGGATAGGGACACAAAGCTCCTGAGGTGGCTGTGGGGAGCAAGGGATCCCTCCTCGGTGCAGGGACGTTCAAGCTTGGTGTCAATCTTAGTCCCATTGTAATTAACAACAAAACTTCCATTGAGACGATAAGATTAAAATCACCCATGCAACACCATGGAGTAACAGAAAAGAATCCATCAGTTTGGGCTTTGAATTGTTGTTATATCATTTGTAATGCAGTGGTTCAAGGCTGATGGGCATAAATTAGACTTTTGTTTGTGTGGTACATTTTGAAAGATGCCTTAAAAATGCAGGAAAAATTCTTCCTCTTCCTAATGCATTACAAACACTAATCTCCATTTTTATGCAATTTATCAATGACAGTAATCTGTTGAATGGACAAAGCAAAAAATGAGAAAAAAACTAGGAAAGGTGAAGGCATGTGAAAAGTTGCTTTTCTTTGTTTCATCAACTTCATTTATATGGTTGTCCTTGCGCCTAATTCAATGCAGAGAAGTGAAGCAATATTGCTAGATGGCTGCAAACCTCAGGGAAATCCTCTATTAAGAGAATGATGGCTCTGAAGGGAATATCAAGCTTTATTGTTACTCTATTTCTTAGAACACCGTGTTCTTGAAGTCCCAAGCAGAATCAGCATGTAGGACATTTTTCACTAAATCAGGATTGGCTAGATAACTTGTTTACTCTTTGCAGATATGCACTAAAATAGTCTGCTGAATTTCCATTTCAGGAGACTTATTTTTCTACTTAAGAATTAGTCCAGTGGAAAAGGAAAAACTTTTCCAAAGACTTGAACCTTGAGGGAGAAGACACAGAATTTGGGCTACTGCAATCAATATGGACAGTGCAGCCCTAGCCTACAAGACAAACAAGTTTAGGAGCCTCTCTAGACCAATTCAAGGGACAGAAAAGCAGATTTTCATTTCTAAAATGGTAATTCAGACCAAAAAAAAAAGATATTTTATGGTTTCATTTTCTGCATCTCAGTCTAATGCCTCACACTTTGAAATACAGGGATTTCATATGCCTTCACAACAATCTTTTGAAAAATAGATTTTACCTTTAAGATTATTTCAGCTACTTCATTTTTTTAATGCAGGTATTCTTGCATGTCGATTATTTTTAACATCTAAATTAAGGATTTGATGATAACTTTGTACAGCACTTAAATTCATTGTGCATTTCCGTTAATCCAGATATTTCTTTAGTGTAGCCAGCTTTATAGTACAATACGTAATGCATAAATATGTCTATTAATAGACTTAGACCAAAATCCAGATTTTTTGTGTTAGTATCAAATAGCAGAGATGTCCACCATTTCTTTTTACAGCTGTACAGTTTGAAATCCAATGAGATATTGGTCAGAATAGAAATACTCTAGGAGGCCTTAAAGAGAGCTGGACAAACACTTTTTACAAGGTCATGAAATGGCAGGACAAGAAAGAATGGCTTTAAACAGAAAAAGTATAGGTTTAGATTAGATGTTGGGAAAAAATGCTTTATTGTGAGGAAGATGAGGCCCTTATACCCATTTACTCAAAGAAGCTTGAACACTCCCTGGGAGTGTTCAAGGCCAGCTTGGATGGGCCTTGGAGCATCCTGGTCTGGTGGAGGGATCGCAGGGCAGCATCTCCAGCCTTGCCACAGCCCTGCTCTACCCAGCCAGGACCAGGCCAATGTTCTGTCCTCATCCCTAGGGGAACATGAGCATACAGCTGTCCTGGCTCCCCTGGTCTGCCCTGCTCCTGGCTGTGCTGTCCCCAAAAAGCCCTGCCACTCCCCAGCCCAGGGACCTGCCAGCCCCGCTGTGCCCTGGAACCACGTGCCCATGGAAGGGTGCAGTGTTGATGTGGAAATAGAACTGTGACAGCTAGAAGTGAACATTTCTGCTTTACAGGTGTCAGAACACAGGCAGCTGTTAATGATTCTGGCAAAAAATATAGTTATCCAGTTTATTTTGAATATAAGAGAGACTAGACCACTACTTAAATTCTTGCCTTTCCTTCGTATCAATTGTTTCAGAAAAGCATTTTTCTCAAAGATCCTTTCTTTAGGAGAAAATAAGTGGATGGCTCAGTATAACTATTCTTTTATTTGTTCCTGAGGATCTGATTTATATGTTGGATTATATTTCTATTTTTATACAAGAATTTTCTTCAGCTCCTTTCTAATGTTTGACTTCTAAAGTAGTTCTGTTACATTTTGGTCCCAACTTGCCCTACATGCCCATATCTCAGGGGCAATACAAGCAATAGCAACCTGCTCAGTCTGTCCTGAATGGTCATACACAAGTTTGAAGGGCATTGAGCAACTTGATGAAGCTAAACTTTTTGATTAGAAAATTTCAGGATGAGCATCATTGTCAAAATGATCAGCTTCCACTGGGGACAGAGCCACAGGCTGGTTTTTAGGTTTCCTGCAATAAAAAGTGCAATGAACTCATTGTCCTGGCTGCCAAACGCCAGTGTGAGGCCCTTGACAGCATGATGATATCAAACCTCCAAATAAAAGCAATTCTCCTAGCAGACTGTGGCTTCCGGCAATGTACATAGCTTGATACAGTCATTAGTTTTTATGCAGTTTTAGAGCAAACATTTTACTAGGAACCCAATTTTCTTCTGACAGAAGAGACTATTAGGGACCCCAAGCATGACAAGTCTCAAGAGTCCTTCCAAGTGAAACAGGCCATTGACAAAAGGTGATTTGCCATCTAAGCTATATACATACACTTTGGTTGATTTGAGCATTAAAAAAATAATAAAATGGGAAAAGAGAAGTATCTTAGCTTATCTCTACTGTTTATTGCTAATGCTTATCTTAAAAGTTTGCAGAAGGGACTTCTATAAAGGCTGTATTTAGAGGATGCTTTGATTTTTGAATAGGTAACAGCCTTGAGTTTTGCATTATGCAAGGACAGCTGGCAAAGCATGTGGGCTGTGAAATAAGCGGGAGGCTTGATAAAATCCATCCTGAAAGAGAAAACAAGGTTAGGAGCAATGAGCTGTGACTGACTAGAGCTGTAGGAGCTTCAAAACCTCCCCCTCCCCAAATGCAAATGCTTAAGGTTACTTATCTGGATGGTTTGCTGAAGATGTTGGGCTCTGCGAGAGCTCAGAAAGAGGGAAGATGAAACTCAGCCCTATCCTTTGCTCTTCTGCAATGGCCAGAAACCCAAAAAAGTGCTTAGCTTGCAAAACAAGCCACAATTTCTACAGGAGAGAAACATCCTGTGCTGGAATACAAAATAAGTTGTATTCTGTTAATTTCAATGTATTCTTAATGCAGATTTATATATATATATACATACAGAGTGATATATTCTCAGATAAAAAAGTGTTAGAGTTCATCCACGAGCTCATGTTCTGGCCCTCTGGAATATTTGGCTCCAACAGTGATGCCTCAGAAGAGGCATTTTAGCACTGCACAGTATACAGGAGCTTCTGCTAACAGTGCAAGCCCCAGAAGCCAAAATTAGGTCCAATAACAATTTGTCCAAAAGAGTCTCGTCTTTCAGTAGCCGTCCATTCATCAAAATGACCCAAACATCAGTTTTTTTCTAGATAATTTATAGAGAATTTTTCTTCTCTTCCTATTTCTGTTTCTCTATTAATTGTGAAATTTTATTCCTGAGCTTTATGAGGTCTCTGAAATCTATTAACAATTTTCCATATAGATTGGGTGAGGATGAATAAGGAATTGAGGATTTTGTCTTGCCCATTATCTTCACGAATTATGTCCTGGAGATATAATGTACAAAAAACCATCCCTCCAAACCTGGACACCATATTTATTTAGGATTAAATGACAAAGATGTATTTAATGCAAACGTAGTAAAAATTCTCAGATCTTAAACATTTTAAAATATTTCGTCAGTAATGTGGAAGACAGTAAAAGATACTTTTTTTCTCTTTCTTGTAGAGATTGTATTTATCACCCCAGCTTACTCTAGCACTGTTGGTATTAGCTAGATGTAACATTGTTCCTGATTAAATAATTAAATTGCAATCAGACAAGCTAACCTCACAAAAAAAATTTAGGTGAGATGGATAAAGATGTAACATGAAGTAAAAATCAACCCTGATAGATTGATGAAATGCCAGAATAAAATAACAAACAAAATTAACTTAATTAACCTTCAGGGGAGTAATAAAAGCAGGACAATCTCATGTGTTAAATAGCACATTACATTATTAAGCTTTGATGCTGTTTGGCAAGTGATCCCTTACGTGAACAATTTTACAGAAGCCAGAAGCTTCCTTGTGTACTGGGAGTTATTCAGTCATTGCTAGCCATTCTAATGGTTTCAAAGTTACTTCTCAAGATATGCTGCAAATAATTTATCTTTCAATAAGAGGTACATGATCAGTCACTGTTGATAGCAAGATTTTATTTGTGGGAGAAAAAAATCCTGATACTGTCTTTGACTTGCTTGGGGCATTTCTGGAGAATGCTAAATATATTTCTTTTCACAAATACTGCGAAAATAGTCAAGATGAATAGACACAATATGGTCACAAATCAAAAAGCCACAATACAGATGCCAAAGATCTGTGTGAGCAGGCATTAAATGGTACACAGGGCTCAGACCAGGTCGAAAGCTGGAAGCCTGAAGTGCTGAAAACAGGAATATGTAGGAAAGGTGCTGCTTTGAGCTTCTAACTCAGCTAAATGCTGAATTAGATCTAACACAGGACATGTACCTTCCCACAGTGAGGTGTGATACTGTCATGAGGTAATCAATTGTATTTTGTCTCAGAAAGGAATATCTTCTGACTTTGGCTGAGTTTCTATCAGAACATTTAATCTCTACTCTGCAAAAGAAAAAGCTTTATATCATAAATCTGTGAAAAGATACAAACTTTTAAAAAGTTGTTTCAAAATTGATTGTACTTTAGATGAATGCTTTAGGGAAACCATGTGGAAAGATACATTTTTATTAAGCTGAGATTGATTAATCCCTACCACAGAAGAATAGAAATGGTAGAGAGTGACAGTATTAAAAAATAAACTAAAGCGACTCACCAAAGAAGTATGTCATGGTTGAAAGACAAAGGCAATTTCTAAATATTTTCTCATTCCAGGAATAATGAAGGGACATGAACAAAGTAGATTAGACTTGATTAAATTGTGTGACTTTGGAAAATATAGAGGAGATTTGTAAAATATAAATACATAAAATACAATAATGACATTTTGTACCTATTTAGGATAAATCTTGCCTATAAGAAATCTGCCCTTTAATATGTGCTGTTTAATAGGGAGAAAATATTTTAAAAATACCTACAATACTGGAAAGTGTTTCTAAAGAAGATAGGGAATTTCATGGAATAATTTTAGCCTAATTTCACTCTATGACCAAAGCCATTTTTGTCTCAAATGGAGTTCCTGTTGAATTCAGTAGCAGATTCCCAAAAGCAAATTCTGACAATTGGAATAATTATCCGTCTGTTAACATCTTTTAAAGCAATAGGCAGTTGCAGGCTAAACTGCTGTGATGATTTATCATATTCATTTAGGAAAAATTTACAAGGAGCTATTTAGAAATCATTTTTTGTGATATATTTTAGAATTTAAGTTTATGGAACAGTGGATCTGAATATTCACACTGCAATCTGTACTCGTCCTAATATCATCTACTGTAGTCAAAAAAGCCTGAGAGAAACTCCCCCTGCACTAATGTCAGCACCCTGGCTGCTGCACTGCACTTGTCATAAAATTCACTGCAACCCTCACCTTGCTGATCTGATGATCTCATGGCTACAGATCAGGTGAGAACCACCTCTACAGACACCTGAAAAATAGTTTCCCCATTTCTGAACAGAAATTCAATATCTTTCTTCAGAGCATGATCTAACTTTTGCTGTAAGTATCTAAAAAAGTGTCCAAACCACTTGTCTTGTTTTTTCTACCAACACCTTTCCTTTTAGTTTTATGTTGTGGCAGCTGCATGCTCATGTCTGCAGTTCCAAAGGCTGGACTATATGTATGGCATTTTCTACATTTCTCAAACTCTTCATATTAATAAGAATATACTACAGATTTAAGCATTTAAATTAGCAGAAGTGTGCCAGCATGAAAATATAGAGGCACACAATCCCAGTCTGCTGAACACACTGACAGGTTTTCTCTTGTGTAGTCAGAGCAGCTGTTAGAGTAAAAGACAGATTTTCATGGATTTTGTGAGATTTTTGATGTGTTGATGTGTTCTGCATTAAGAGCAAATATTGCTCTGTGTGAAGAACAAGCATCATTTTTGACATTCAAATTTACTAATTACATTTTGCTAAATATATATAATGCCCATTGATTTTTCAGAAAGTTATACAAAAGCTTACAGCAAATTTATGATGTCTGACCCATAAACAACAACAACAAAAAGAAAAACAGCAAAACCCAAGCTATCCATCTCCATCTGCACAGAAAAGTTTTCAAAAGGTGTCTCTGACATCCTTGGTAAGTTAATTTCTCTCCCACCCCCAAAGAGACAAATTTTTAAAATCATCAGTATTGCCACTCCCTCACTATTTAGCACAGACATGAAAAATACAGCTGTGTTTCTGAACTATGCATGCCTCAAAGAGAGTCAAAGTCCATTTTTATCCCTCTACATGGTGTGGGGACAACAAGTAACACTGTACTTAAAGAATTTCTGACATCTACAGATGATCCTAAGATCAATGAAAACTGTGGAAAATGCCTTCCATTATTTTTAGATTCTGGCAAAAGCTTTTTTTCAGAAATTATTAAATAGTTAAAATCCAAAACAGATTTCTTGCTAATATTATGCAAGAAAATTAGAAATCTTGGTTACAGAAAAACATATGATGGGCAAATCAAATTAAGACCATAGGGGTGTAGGAGAGTGCTTCAATATCGGTTTTTATTGTATCACTGAAGACAGGAGGGAAATAAGAACAATGAGTGTTTTCTTGTTTCAGTATTTCTGTTAGATTCCTTTCTTTCCATCCATTTCTCTCTCCCAACATCCTTTCAATAGAAAGGTTTTTCCACAGTCCATGAGCTGCTCATAATGCCTGCAGCTTTCATTGTGTCTAGAGATTGGGCAATAGAGCTTGTATCAGGCAGACTCACATTCAAAAATTTACCCTAATTATGTCCCTACCTGTTCTTTTGTGTAAGACCCAGTCCTTTGTATTCATATGGATTCCCTTTTCACAGTGTCAGCCAGCAAATCTCAGTAATAATGAAAATGACAGTCGACTTCACCAGACACATACCTGAGGGGTCTGTGGGAATGTCACATATAAAAATATCCTGAATTTGCTCCTAAATCTTTGAACTTTCAAACTGACCTTAAACTCCCAGCCCGTCATGAACTGAGTTTTGTGTTCCCCTGTCCCTTTGTCATGCTGTTCTGTTGATTGTCCTGCACTGTCACAACAGCAAGGAAAGGGACAATATTGTAAATACCTAGAGGCTTAACGATTTCTTAGGACAAAAACAATTTGCTGCTCCAACAGTAAACTCTACCAACAGTCTGAAAATTTTTGAATTATTTTCCAGATGATGGGAACAATTTAATGTCTCTAATTGAGTGGTTCAGGTGACAGGTATTTCCTTCCCTCCACTGTCAAATGGAATTTCAGTTGATATGCAGGTTCGTCTTTCTACAGAAAGCAATCAGTCTTACATTAACAGCTCAATGAGCAGAGACAAATATTATACATTTTGCAGGTTATAAAGATTTCTATATTTTTTAAAGCATTTGCTTCCATGAGAAAGAATTCTTCTAAAAAGAAGACCAATGATTAAAAGATCACTCAGAATAAGCACGAATTAATTACTTAAATGCTATATCCTTTTATTGAGAGGATAGTGTAAAAAGAGGAGAGAATAGAACTACTGTGGTTATCTTGCAAGGGTGACATGAGAGTATAATTTTCTTTTCCAATTTGCACTTAAAAATTTGCAGGAGATAGGAGAGGTCAGTACTTACAGCTCCTGACTTTTCCTTGGCTCTGCTGAGCACATCTCTAGTACACTGTTTATTCTTAATTTAGAGTTTATAATCCAGAACTTGATCTTCTTCCTTGGGTAGATCTCTTACATGGTGCTTCTCTGTCCTTCTGCTGAAGGGCAAGAACTGTGTGTTTGGACAAATATTAATGATGTATAGCAGTTAATCTAAATCATGCTGTAAAATTCTTTAGAAGAAATTGTATATTCACCACACAGTTTCCTGTAGGGAGATTCATCTCTTCAAGGACATGACTCAAACAGGTATGGTGTCCAAACTGACAAAATAGAGTGCACTTCTTTCACTGGCTGTGCTCCTCTGTATTTAAGGGAAACGAACATATTTTGGACACTTGCAGGAAAATAACATTGCTGCCTAACACAGCATCTCAGCAAATCTGAGAATTACACAATCATGGGAAAGTTTGGGTGGGAAGTGACCTTCTCATTCCAACCTCTTTGCCATGAGCAGGGATCAGTTTGTCCGGGGCCCTGTCCAGCCTGGCTTTGAACACTTCCAGGGTTCTTCCCCGTGCTCTGCTGAGTTCTCCTGGGTGCCAGGAGAGGATGGGGCACAGGGCTGCCCTGTGGCAGAGTGCTGGAGGCTGCTCCAGCTGCTGGCAGACACAAAGCTGGGCTCCTGTGGGGCTCCTGCACACTGACACAAGTTAGGTCTGCACACTGATTTGGGTTCTGAGGGCTTCAGCAAGCCTCCCAAAGCTGGGCTTGGCACCTTGGGGATATAATAAAATTTGCAGTAAAAAATGTGTAACTCAAGGACATGCACAAAACATCACCTTTTGTTCCAATCTCAGTTTACTTATTTGATTCAACAGAGGAGTTTTATAAGTTTTATTTGTTTATAAGTGTCTCCTCCATCTTCTCAAAGTGATAGCTTTAATTTATGCATTATTTCCAAAGTAATTAATGTGTTAAGTTATGGATATTTTGGAATAGGTAAGAATAGTAAAAATCAAGCTTTTATATATTTTTAAACATAGTTAGCTACTGACCGTCCAGAGATTCTCATTTGATCAATAAATTGTTTCAGCAGTAACTCTTAGAAGTTTAGAGATAAATCCATACTGCAGGCAAATTCTACATGAGAGGGAATCTAATTACAGAGGGATGTAGATCACCTTTTAAAACTAGCTGTCTTTATTCAGTTTGGCATAGGAGTAAAAAAATACCAATCTCAGGAATCTAGTTACTTTATTTAATAGGAAGCTGTGTCATTTGGATCAAATAATTTAAATTCATTGAGCCTTTTGTCTCTCTTTTAATTGAAAAATATCAGCAGACTTCATAGACTGATGAACATTGGCAATTCACTTATTCAAGTTATTATGGTTAACAGCAATCTCTTTCCTTCAAAAATCACTATTAGATGTGCCTGGGGATCCTGGGACTGACTGTGTAGCTAGAGGGAAGGACTTTTCCTGACTGCACAAATGCCAAGGGCTGGAATTGTCCTTTCCACAGAATGAGCTTTCTGAGGAGAGCTTAATGCATGAGCAGGGAGAGTTTTACAGACAGAAGTCAGCCCCAGATCAGGAGACTAAAGCCAAAGCTGGTGATGCAAGCAAAAAAAAAAAGAAATTTAATATTTTAATCCAGAAGAGCAATGTACTAATCATGTTTGCCTGCAGAAGAAGGAACACTTCATATATTGCACAATTTAACTTTATTGAAAAATACATCGGCAATTTTAAGTTACAAATGCAATTTCAATTCAAGTATCGATACCTAAACAAAACTTCAGATTTGGTCCTTCACTTCCACGTGAATACAGAGTTAAACTTTCTGAGAGCCCTTTTAAACCTTTATCTCCTCCAGTCCTGTGCAATTTTACAGCATGTCTTTTTTTTTTTTTTTTCGAACTGACCCTTTACATTTAAATTGAGAAAGGTACTTTTAATACACTGCTCTACACTGACATTTTAGTGATGAGAATGCCAAGGGCTTCTGGCTTTATTAGAGAAAAAACAGCAGCCTTAGAGCCAGGATATGTTTTTCTGGTGTTCCATTTCAGAAAAGTATGCTCATTCTGTCTTAGACATTCTAAAAGCAATTGAGATAGATCACATAAGTGGGAAAAAAGAGATCTTAGGCTGTGTTTCAGCTTTATTTCTTCTACTCTTTTCCCCTCTGTTTTTGCCTGTGCCTGGCCAGAAGAGGCAAGCTCTCCAGGGAAGCTGTGATCTTTAGTGTTATAATTCCTAACACCATAGGGCTTAATTCTATTGTAGCATGTATTTACCTCACACTTTTGAAATATTTGGGATAAGTTTTCCCCTAAGATAATGCAGTTACAGTTTTGCAGTTACTGTTTATTTCAGAAAACCAAAGCAATGCATTCATCTGGATCTCTGACAGATACTCCTGACTCTTTTCTGGTGAGAACAGTAGATCAAGAACTAAAGGTTCAAATATGATCCAGCATGATTTAATACTTCCTGCCCTAATTCCATGCCATTTGAAAGAAAACAAAATAAAAATCCCAATTCTATCCACTAAAAAGCTGTGTAATTTGTATGAGGGCTTCACCATCCCATAACTCTTCTGGTGGATCTTTTGCACCTGAGGATGTAGAGAACTGCACACACCCTGTGAACATT
Organism: Thryothorus ludovicianus; assembly: GCA_013397245.1. Taxonomy (NCBI): domain Eukaryota; kingdom Metazoa; phylum Chordata; class Aves; order Passeriformes; family Certhiidae; genus Thryothorus; species Thryothorus ludovicianus. The sequence goes on from VZTB01004151.1 coordinate 114,283, forward strand.
TAAAAACTACACATATACTTGACTTGCATTGACAAAATCAAAAACTCAGCATGAGTGCAGGTTTCAGGACTGGATTTGAGGAGTTCTATAGAAGTTCCTAAACCTTTGAAAAGTTTCCCATCCCTTTTCAGTTTGAGAGAGGAGGATTCTGATATATATCTTTCAAAAGGGATCACTAAATTACAAGTAACATTTCCCATATTGTTTGAATGGTGAGAGATTCCTGTTACCTGTAATCGATATTTTGAAAACCAGCTTCTTTATTACAAAAGTCTTCTGTTTCTCTCCTGCCCTTTCAAAAGCAAGCTGCAAACAATCAACTGCTTGCTGTCATAAGTTAATAGGAACAGGAGATACCTTTTAATTCTAATTTTCATTAAGTTTTAGAGTAAATAATGGAGAGGGAAATTTTAAATGTTTATTCCTTAATTGATCCTTATGTGATCACAGGAATAATAATTAATTTAAAGGACATATTACATAAGGTCAGTAACAATTTTTATTAAATGAAACTAAAGCACTTAATAACAATAATTTAAATAAGTAAGTTGATCATGTGTGATGAGGTTCTTCCACCACTGGTCACTTGGATTAGTGTCCCTTCCTTCAGGAAGCATGTTAACTATGGGACCATTGCAGTTATTCCTTGTTCTGCATTATTCTTATTGGGGAAAACCAAGGAAATATTCAATCTTGATTCACAAATTCAGGCACCTCTATACTGCACTGCAGGATTTTAGAAACAACCACCTCTACTTCTTGCTAGGGAGCCTGTGAGAGACAACAGGTTCAAATATAGGAAAGCTGAGGAGATGCCCTAACTGAAGATCTTTGTGTCTCTTTATTGTATATATTTGTAAAAAATGAGAAATGTGAGAAGAGCTACAAAGATTCAGCTGCTTATTAAAAACTAATGAGTTATAGAGCTCATATAAAAAACAAAAATTAATTAGGAGAGCATCTCAATTCCTTATATTTCTGCTGTCTCTGCAGTGAAAACCGGACTTCAGTTCCCACTTGGATATGAGGAATGTGACAGGATCTCAGTCCCATAGACCTCTGGTCAGAGACACCATCTGTAAGCAAAATTTCTAGCTACTTATTCTGAATGTTTAAATATTCATTCTTGGTTTTAAAGGTGAAAAAAATTTTTGTTTCAAGTAGGGTCATTTTCCAAGGGCAATGTCTGGACAAATCCCAGCACCTCAGAACTTGTTCTGTGTCTCTGCTCCATAAACATCCATGATCTCTGGGGAATAAAGACCAACCTAGAGATGTGTTTCACAGATTATGCATATTGTGAAGAATAATTACAAACACACTGAGTTTGCCAGGTATACTTCTTAAAGCCAAAAAGTCTCACTTAATTCACCTCATTTTCATTACATTTCTGCTTGTTGACAGGCTTTGCTGAAAAAGTCTTTTCATACCATTAAAGGAAGATGTTGTAGCAGAGTTCAGAATCAGCTTATAAATAAGATACAGAAGTGCCCAGGCCCTAGCAAAAATGTAGGTATTAAAGTAAAGTTCTATGAGGAAAATAAAACCAGTTTTGTAAATAAAAAAAAGTAAAGTTAAAAAAACCCTAAAAATTGCAAAATCTCTTCTTTCTGTATGGTTTAGTATATCTTGTATGCAGACATGCTCAAAGTGTGTCAAGAATTACTATTGTGGGCATGTTACACAACTTGTCTGCTACATGTTTAACCTCAAGAAAAGAGAGAAAGACTGAGAATGAGGAGTGAATAAGAGCTTCACATTCCTTTGAGGTACATCAACCTGAAGTCACAAGACATCTGAGAATGTTCTCACACACATACAGAGCCCACCCCGAAATTACTACTTTGCAAAGTCCAACTGCCATGCTAGGAAACACCAGGATGAGAACTGAATTCCTTGTGCAGCCTTCCGAGCTGCTTTTGGAAAATGTGTGTGTTAGGGAGACCAGAACCCCTCTGTAGCACTTCAGGGTCCTCATTGAGTATTGTGATTTACTTCTTTACTTGTGCAGAGACCTTTGCCCCACATTTGGTGTGTGCAATAAAGACCTCCTCAGTTTGCAGCATCTTGTCCCAGGCTCTCAGCAGCAAACACAGTTAAACATAGTGTGACGTTTCACAGAAGTGTGGTGCAGTGCTTCCTCAACTCCTAACATGCTGTCCGCTGAAATGATGAACTTCCCACGCCTACCCCAAAATCTGCTGACATGAATTCTTTTTGAGAGATATTTGTACCACCTCCTCCATCCTGTTCTTGCCTTCATACATGGTAGAGAAGAGGCTAGACTTGCCTGCTTCACTCTGCAGATCAGCATCTATAATGACTGCCTCCAACAACTCTGAGACACCCTAATTAAACTTACATAAGTGTCTTCAAGATAATTTTACCAAAGAGTCACAGTTTCTCCATTGCAATTGCTACTGTGTCTACAGCACAGCACAGCACACCTAAACTAATCAACACGCAGGTTTTATTCCAGCTGCACCTCTCTGTATCTGCTTAGGAGCCAGGTAAGTAGATATCAAACTTTTCAAACAGGGATTGTCACCTGAAATATACTGAGCTCTCCACTGTTGCAGTAACACTCCCTTTGCAGAAGCACTGGCTAATCAAAGCTTGTTTGGATAAAATGACACTGTTGTTACTTCTGTGAAATTCTAGAGCTGTGGATAACAAAAAGAGCTTTGGTAAGCTTTTCCTGTGACTGCAGTAGAGGCACTTTGACATGACAGTATAATGTCACTGTCTGATCCACATAATCTATCCCAGCCTAATGCTGTTTTTAATATTTAGTCACCATGAAAATGGGTAGTGATAAGATTCACCAATATAATGAGTCTTGCTACTGAGACTACAGAAAGTCATCCACCTTGAGTTTAATATTTTTTTCTATATTATTTTGGATATAATTATAATAAATTACAATATAAAGAATACTTTATAATGATTTGCAAATAGATTCCCATAGACTCAGGATTATCTATCACTAGAACAATCCTGCTCTCAGAGCCAAGTGGGTAAAGATGATGCAGCCCATCCTTTCTTCTGCATCCACTTCAGGGCCACCTATGTAAGTCAAGGTTTCTGCACTACCTTAGCTCTGCCCATTTCCAGGCAATAAAAAATAGCATAGTATTCCATCAATTTTTAAACCAGAGGGTTAAACATTAACTGAGTGTACACTGTGCAGTCTGGTATATCAAGCATTAACCTTTATTTTACATTCTATATGTTCTCCCATTTAATAATTTCCCACCAGAGGAAGGCATGTGTTATTAGTTTTAGTGCTTGCTGTAATGTGGCAAATTAAGGAGTTCTGGACAGGTCACAGGTAGAGCAATGGCTGTGTCTGAATAGGTTTGACAAGTGCATAAAAAACTTGAAGAATCATTTATGAACACCAGCTTAGTGGCCTATCCATTCAATTAAATTAAGCTCTGACATTTGACCTGTTGGCCTTAAGTGTTTGCTCTGGAGAAAGCACATCAGTAACTTAACCAGCATATACTGAACAGGAATGTATGGAGAAAAAAACTCACTTATAAATAAAGTTGTACTGCAGTATTTGCAGATCTGTTGCCATGCCACCAGCACAAGCAATTTTTTTATCCAGCCAATAACTGTTACAGGAAAAGTTTAATCTGTGACCGGTGCACTTGAATGATAAGTTATTTTTAACAGTTCAGACCATAGNATATAATGAGTCTTGCTACTGAGACTACAGAAAGTCATCCACCTTGAGTTTAATATTTTTTTCTATATTATTTTGGATATAATTATAATAAATTACAATATAAAGAATACTTTATAATGATTTGCAAATAGATTCCCATAGACTCAGGATTATCTATCACTAGAACAATCCTGCTCTCAGAGCCAAGTGGGTAAAGATGATGCAGCCCATCCTTTCTTCTGCATCTACAGGGCCACCTGTGTAAGTCAAGGTTTCTGCACTACCTTAGCTCTGAACATTTCCAGGCAATAAAAAATAGCATAGTATTCCATCAATTTTTAAACCAGAGGGTTAAACATTAACTGAGTGTACACTGTGCAGTCTGGTATATCAAGCATTAACCTTTATTTTACATTCTATATGTTCTCCCATTTAATAATTTCCCACCAGAGGAAGGCATGTGTTATTAGTTTTAGTGCTTGCTGTAATGTGGCAAATTAAGGAGTTCTGGACAGGTCACAGGTAGAGCAATGGCTGTGTCTGAATAGGTTTGACAAGTGCATAAAAAACTTGAAGAATCATTTATGAACACCAGCTTAGTGGCCTATCCATTCAATTAAATTAAGCTCTGACATTTGACCTGTTGGCCTTAAGTGTTTGCTCTGGAGAAAGCACATCAGTAACTTAACCAGCATATACTGAACAGGAATGTATGGAGAAAAAAACTCACTTATAAATAAAGTTGTACTGCAGTATTTGCAGATCTGTTGCCATGCCACCAGCACAAGCAATTTTTTTATCCAGCCAATAACTGTTACAGGAAAAGTTTAGTCTGTGACCGGTGCACTTGAATGATAAGTTATTTTTAACAGTTCAGACCATAGGTTTTCTACTGGTTTACCAATTAAAATGATAATTACCTAGGTCTTTGGGGATATCTCTTTTAATACTGACATTTCATAGTATGTTATCTCCAGAGAACTCTGAAAACTGTTGTCAAAATCCTGGTGCTAAGTCATACAGAATTCCCTCACTATATTAATCTTCATCTGTTTTATATACTCTGCTTTGTGTAACTATTAGACAGGCAAACATTTAAAGTATTTTTCTTTAGGTGATTGCCATATTTCAGCTCTTGCCTTTTATTACTGATGCACAATTAACTGTGTTTTCTTCTTTATGGGAGCTATCCCACAGAGCTATTACCCATGTTTAAGGGCTTCTTTGTCCCTCTCACTTCTCCCAGAAGCCTTCCCTTCAACAAAGTTTGTTCTGAACTGTCGCTACCAAAAGCAAAGACTGGGAAATGCCTTTGTTGAAACCAATTGAAATTATCAGTCCATTTTAAAAAACAAACTGAAAACTGGTTAAATCATTGGCCAAGATTATTCATAGACCACTCGTGCCTGGACTTCATGTGAGGAACAGCAATCAGAGACCCTGGATGTGGCATGCTTGATTGAATTTGGCAGCAGGTTTTTTTGTTGTACTTTGGCCACAACATTTAATTAAGAAACTAAAATTTATCTTCTCTGGATAGTTGTCCTGGTTTAGGGCAAATTTGGGAGAGGGGAAGAAAGGAAAACAAACAAACCTCTAAATGAACCACCCCTCCCCTTAGCTGAATCGGGATAGGAAAAAAATTTCCTTGGTAGAAAGTGGAAAAAGTTGTTTATTTAACAGATAAAACACTCCCCAGCCCAACAAACGAAGGAACAACCCTGAACAACAAAAACCTCTCGCCGCTCCGCAGAGATGCCACAAAGTCTCTCTCGTAGCTGTAGCTCGGTTTAGCTGCTGTCGGTTCCTCTGGTGGAAAGGCCAGGCCCAGGCCAGGCCCGGTGGCCAAGGGCTGAGCTCCTGGTGCCCTTTTGGGTGTTTAGTCCAGAGCAGGTTAAAAAAAAGTTCAAGAAAAGGAAAAAAACGCAGTTCGGAGAACTTCTCTGCCTCGGCTAGCAAAAAACTAACAAAAAGCAAAGGAGAGCTCTCTTGTGCTGTCCACACCCTGCTAAAAACACAGGCTATGTGAGTCTGAAAAAAAACTGCCGACCCTTATCTTTATGTTTTGAAAACAACTGCCTCAGGAATTCCAGTGTGTCTTCTTCACTCTCAGATCCGATTTTTAAAGGTACAACACTTATTTCTGAGCGAAACAGATGAATGGGGATACAATTTAGCATCAACCCAGGACAATAGTCTAAATTTTTAGACTTTTCTAATATTTAATTTTTTTCTTTGTGCATCTTGTTCCTACCCTCCTCTTTGGACAAAGCTGATAATCTGTACTTCAATTTCTATAAAATAGACCCTTTGTTTTTTGAGAATTCTGCCTATTTAAAGAACATTACCAATGGGATATATTATCTCAGTTTCCTAACCATCACATGTGTAATAGTGCCTCACAGTTCTCTGTATGTGTTGGGGGTTGGGTTACTNCTAAGACAGTATGTTATCAGTCATCCCATGTTTTGTGCCTATTATGATAATGACTAAGTGATTTTTAAATATTATGACAATTTATCTAAGAAGTGCTAAAATATAAATATAATGATTCCATAGGAGGCATCACTTGAGAACAGCCTTTAATAGCTACAACTCACAATATCCTGTAATATATCATTGGAATTTTTTGCTATACAAAGCAATTATACAAGAAACGTGCACTGAAAATGCATTTTGTGGCAGAGGCAAACTATAATGTTGTAATCACACTGTTCACCAGCAATGTAAGGTATGTGTGTTCAGACTGGGGCTATTTCTATTTTCAGGTGCTCATTATTTGATTTTTTATATTTGGTTTTTGGGACTCTTTCCACCTGTTATTTCAATGCCAGCAAAAGTGTTGAAGGTATTAAGGCATCTACTCACCTGCTGAATATTTTTTAATGAAAATGTTGAAAACCAAATATATTTCCTTTCAATAATCTTCTGTAAAATGCTTGTTAGACATCATGTTATCCACTATGCAGGAGTACTTTTCTATGTCTGTTTAGATTATGAACTAATGAGGCTGGGAATTACTTTACGTAATTCTTCTAATGCAGATTTCGAAGATTTGAAAATTTAATCCATTGAAAAAAGACCTACTTGGTTTCTTAGACTGGGATTTCAACTAATGTTATTCAGAGTGACACTAAACAGATAAAAAACAGCTGTGCAATACTTTTTCAGCTTTTTGCATCAAATAGCATACAGTAAGAGAAGGAAATACAGACAAAAAATGTACTGAAAACAGAAGGATAGCTGTAAATGTGGTGCTCTATATTTAAGTAGTTATCATCATTACTAAACCTATTTGAATATGTAGCATGACCTAAATGTGCCTCTGGAATATACTTTTAAGAGAATTTACACAAAACTGCTGTTATATTAATACAATACTTGAAGTTCAAGGTTCTAAGTAATCACCAAAAATGTAACTTTCTCTTGAAAGTTATCTGCAAGTGAAACACTACTTGAATAGGGATATTTTCATTACATACTTTATTCTTATCTACACTGTAAGGGTTCAGCTAATGTAGCTATTTAAAAGAGGAGGTGGAATATTTTACTGAGAGATTACTCTACTTTGTGAATTCCTTTGGATGCAATTTTACAGGGATTGAGGTGACTCTCAATCTGCTAGTAGAAATAATTTACTTTGAAGTAACTAAAAGGAAAATGAGACCAATAAAGGTTTAACTGTATGAATATGTAGCTCTGGAGAGGCAGTGAAAAACTGCAGAGGAAAAGGACATGTTTGTATAATTCAAAATGGTACTAATACAATTTTTTTCTAGGATAAACTGTAGTCAGCTTGTTTTCTCTCAGCTTGGTACAAAGCAGATCTTGCTACTTTAGGGTTAGATCTAGGAACTTTCTCCTGAAAAAAATTTAGAGATGGATGCAGTGTTTTATCTTCTTTTCTTTCAGAAGAAAAATGTATTCAGCAATACTGAGACATACAATATACATATTATATAGAAAATGTATCTTTCCAACATATATTAGATTTCACTTTAAAATTTATAAACTGTCACTTAGAAAATATGAATGAAAGACCTTTTAATTTGATTTTAAAAATAATTTAAAAAAAACCTGCTCTTAAAATTTGAATCAGAATCTGTTTCTACTTATTTTAAATTGACAGAATTGTCATCACTTAAACAAAATATTTGCACAACTGCAGCATTCACCTTCCAGCAGCAGAAATCTCAGGATTTCAGTGAAACTTTTGAATTGTAGTAGCACTACAAAGACAGCAGGTCTAAGGATACAAATTCTGGCTGAAAGCAGAACCACAACTTGGATACTGCATTTCTCACAGCTTCCCTCCTCATCTGCTATTTATTTATCCTTCCTTACTCCTCTTAATGCTCCTTTCATTTTCCTAATTCCACCTCCTCTTCCCCATTGCCATTTTCCTCTGTGGCATTCAGATCTCTTGCATTCACTGCACATTTACACATTGCTTTGCATTTAGCACATTCTAGGCTGCCAGTAGAAGCTGTGAGTGCCCAGTCTACATCTTACTGGATGTGAAAAGCCCTGAAAGAGCTTTGGATCATGACTCTGACAAAAAATGTACTGAAACAGCTCCTGGGTAAATTAGAATTATAGCAATCTCTGGTGGAGCCCCAGATTCCTAAATCAACTACACCTTAGCTTTGGCTCATTAGCTACAGCCAAGTCAGTGAAGAAGACTGACCCAAGAATATTTTCATGTTGGCACTCCTTTGAAAGCTTCTCAAAGATCACCAGACTTATTTTGATCTTTTGCTTTGTTTTTATGCGCTTTAAATTCTGACAAACTGCAAGTTGTTCTCTTGCAGAATCATTAAAAAATTACTATTTCTATGCTGCAGCTGCAGACAACCCCATGAGTTTCTCCTGAACCTTGGAGACAAACCCATGACCCATTTCAAATGTTCAAAAAGTGAAAGCAGAAATAAAATGTTATTGCCTCTTGTTCAGCTGATCATCTCTGAGTTATAACTCATGAGAAATGTGGAGAATGCAGAAGGGATATTTGAGCTTCTCCACTCTTGTCACATCCTGCACAACCTGAGTTGCCATGCTGCAACTCTGTATTTTTCTCTTTTTTTTTTATTTAATGCCTTCTCTTTTTGTGATTTTCAAACCTTAATTAGTGTAGGTGCTAGTTTTCTCTGTCTAACAGTATTGCTCTGACCTGTGAAGTTTCTCAAGGCCCTTTCAGCTCTTTAGCAATGTCCTCTAATGTGTGAGGCACAGTTCCAGCAGCGTTGTGTCACCAGAAGCTGAGATGTGGCTGAGGGGAGGTGCCAGGGGTCTGGGACCCTCGTGGGTCAGATGCTGACAGAGGAGACAGGAGACCTGAAACATAACCACAGCTTAGAAAAACACACATGACATATAGAGAAATTAAATGAAAGGCATTGTTAGGGAATGGAAAATAGTGACAAGTTTTCTCCACATGTTTTTTCCTCAAATCATTCTTCTCAAGTCTATACTTGTATTAATCCACTGATTATAAATATTGCTTTGCTCAGAACTTATGAAGCCAGGCCATTTTGGATTTCACAACTGAATAGCATTAATGATATAAGAAAATAAGCCCGTAGAGTCCATCACAAGCCTCTCAGCTGTAGCTACAGTATTAGTACAGGACTCAGCAAAATGGAAGTGAGAGCTATTTGTTTCTGGCAACCACAGTGCAATGAACAAACAATAGAATCAACTTCTGGTAAAAGTATAAAAGCCATAAAATTTAAAGATAAAAGAATAACTGAATTAGATGACTGACAAGAGACATCTTAGCAGTACATTCTACCTTAATACACTGGAGTCATACAGCTATTTTCAATGATAAAACACAGCTTGAAGTTCTATTATGGATAAATTGACTTTTAACACCTTTCTGTTTTTTAACCAACTTAGATTACTTAATTTAGTAATGCAGAAAAAGAAATTTAATATTTCTGAAACTGTTTGGTCTAATATCCAGAATTTGCATTATAACCTTGGATAATTAATATCACAACTAGGACATCAATATGTTTTAAATTTGAAGAACAGGCATATTACACAACCATGTAGAAACTCTGCACAAACCATCAGAATTTCTGCAGACAGCTGAAGTTTGAATATAATTCCCTCTGCTCAGTTGTTCCTGTTAAGAAGTTTTTCTTTTTCTGTGAAAAGAAAATAAATCTCAGAGAGAAGACCTTAAAAGGGGCAAGATGATATGGGGCATATGGTGGGGGGCAGGAAGAATACAATCCATGTTTTAGCCAAAAAGTATAGCCAAAATAAATATAATCAGTATTTTTCTTTTATTTTCTAATATTGAGATGGTCATCTACATGTGCATAAGAGATTGAAATACTTTTTGGGACACATCACTAAACAATTCTTGCCTTTAAATGCAGCTCCCTGTTGGATGGAGTTTGCCAGCTCTGTTGAATAATGCACATATTCATTCAAAACACTGAGCAGATTCCTGGGGAAAATTTTGTTAGGTCTGTTAACTTTTTGGTTTATTGTTCTGTGCATTTGCTGGCTATAGTCTGCCATGTGCCAAATGTCATTCAGAGATTGCTGCATATTAGTAGTGCATGAAATTTTGTTTGTCTGCAGCTTATTGGTCCTGCAAAATGATTGTGATTTCTTGAAGAGGAAAAGCAATACACATAAGTGATAGTCTCTTTTATTCATCTAAAATATCAGATCTCTTGAGTCCAGTTATCCCCTCTATTTGACTACATCTCTGTTTAAAACTGATTTCTTCTCAATTGCCATAATAAAAGAAATTTTAGGGTAATTTACTGAAAATGGCACCTGACAGGCTGTGATATCCCACAGCCAATTTCAGCATTGTGGCCTCTCGTCACGAGGGATGAGTGTTCTCTAAACCCAGCATTTAACATGTGTGGTCCTCAGGCTCATCGTTCCCTTGGCTCAAACAGCTCCCGTTCCAGCGCATGCCCCACTATTTCCGTACTCACATCCTAAGGACAAACGCCTGCTAAACTTTACGAGCCCTGTGTGGGCTTCAATGTGATGGAACAGATGCAGTTCTGCTGCACGGGTACAGCCACTGGCCATGGCCAGGAGGATTTGCTTCTGCACATCTCTGCTTTTGGAAATGACTCATGCCTGGAATGGACTGCATGACAAGGTGCTTAAATGCGGGAAGCCTGACGGAGGGAGAGAGGCAATCTGTTCCAGTAACGTGAAAGAGAAAAGAACAGATCTGATGATATTCTGCAGATGTCCACAGAAGGGGAATGTTCCTCTTGGTGGAACTGTCTGATCTAACAGATGAGGCTGGATGGGAACCAGAAACAAATTATGCTTTGAAAAAGGAGTAATGAATCGTTGGCATAAACTATCTTGGGAAGGAGGAAAGGTGAGACTCCACAAAAACTAAAAGACTGAATGAAATTTTTTTCAAAACAATTAAATCTGTATTTTAAAAATAGCTCTAAAAAAATCTAAGTTTGAAGCAAGAGCTCTTTAAATTACTGTTAGAAATAAATTGACTTCATTTGTAGAGTCTGCATAGCAGTTAAAATGATACTTACTGACCATTTTCTTTTAATTTAACTTTATCCTCCTCCTGAGAGAAAAAAAGGCCCTCTATGCTGGCTAATACAGTACACTTCCATCACAAGATTTTACACCAGATTTTGTTTATCTTTTCAAATTATATGCCTTAGTACAAGTATAAATTATGAAGTGAATGTAGTGAAAGCTGTGTGTATCTTTGGAAGGATGTTGCAGAAACAGACAAGTTGGTCAAGTCTGGCATAAAAATTTAGGGTTTCCTGATCAGCTTTTTTTTTTATTCCTCTGTCAAACTAAGCATGGCATGGCAGTGAGCAGAAATGTCATCCTTTAATGAATATCATTCAAGATCTTTCACATGCTTGCTATCCTGTCAGTTCTCTCCACCATGGAAAACACTACTTTATTTCTATTATTACATATTCACAACTTATTTATCAAACAGATGAATATGAAATCTGTTATATCAAGAGAGAAATGCAACATCTGAGATGTATGATAATACCTGAAATCCTATTTCAATGCCAAACGTCAAACTAAAGTCCAAAATCTATGTTTTTTATCCAAATTACAGAAGCTTCTTGCCTTCAAAAAATGTGTTCCTTTATGTGCTCTAAGGAATACAGTGTTCATTGCTATTTTTCTAATTTCTGACACATCATTTTTTTAATGCTTTAAACTCCCTCTGAAGTCATGAAAATTCTTCATTCCAAAAACAAGAGCACATTATAATTATTTTTTTGTTATCTAAGTCTTGTTTTGTGTCAAAATGATAAGCCTGCTTTTATGATGGCATTGAAACTTCATTTATTATTGCTCTGCAGCAACAGATGGGAAAGCTGGAAGTGACAAGAGCACACAGCTGTAAAGCCTTGTGCTTGAGATGGGACAGAAAACAGACTTTTTGTTTTTTAAATTAGGAAATGGTGAATAATGAGTGTATAGAATTCTAATCTATCTAAAAACATTTAAATGTTATTGTGTGCTGCCAGGATTTTTGGCAGCTATTTTTACTAACTGCTATTTAATGTGTAAGGAGGGTGACATGGCACTTTGCAGCATGGGTGAGAAGATAATAAAATGTCTGCTTGAGTTCCTCCACCTCTCCTCTCCCACAGTGGAACAAATAAACAGCAATTTTTCAGTTTTTTTGTTGATGTAGATATTTCTTTCACTCAAAATTTCAATAGAAAAATCAGTTCAGGTCAGATGAATGGTAAGGATCACTGGAGCAGCATTTGAATATTGATCACACTATCTGATTTGCCTCTATACCAAACTATCAGGGCCCAACACACTGGCTCTAAATTGTAGGAAACATAAAAAATGTCATTGATTTTTTCTCACAGCTGTTTGTTTTCTTAGTGTAAACTTTTTTATTTACTCATTTATAGCTGCAAAAGCTATAAAACATCCACAACATTCTATTCTATTCTATTCTATTCTATTCTATTCTATTCTATTCTATTCTATTCTATTCTATTCTATTCTATTCTATTCTATTCTATTCTATTCTATTCTATTCTATTCTATTCTATTCTATTCTTTCATTCCTCTCCAATATTTTAAAATTTTTATTCAGGTACATTAGATTTAATCACAGGTATTCACTTCCTCCTCAGGTGTGAGAACAGATGGTCTTTCTGCTTACCAGATCTTTCCTCTAAGAACCTGCAAAAAGAGAATAATATTTTTATCCATAATCAAGTGTTGCTCATGAGAAATAAAGGGTACATTTGTAACATCCATCTCATGCATCCTTCTATAAAAATACTTAGACTTTAGGTGTCTCACTGTGTAGCTACAGTGCAAATGTAAAAAGGATTAAAGAGAGAACATTCTGTGAACTGGGGTCACTTAACGCCACGGGTGCATGTGGTAATCTTGAAGTGTGATTTCATTTACAGATGATGCTACTAATTACATATAGTTGTAATTAGATCTAGATCTCAAATACCCATACATACACACGCACTATAGCTGAGCAGTAAATTTCCACTCAAGGAAGTGTAACATTCACAGTAATCTTTGTATCAGTCAGGATCTTGGCTGGATTTTGCTCTTCATTTCAATTTGCTGACAGGGCTGTGCTGAGGAGAGCCCTGCTCCTTCAGGAGGTGCTGCTGCCTTCCATGGCTCAGGGACACCCCGACACAGGGCTCAGGGCAGGGTCAGCATTCAGATGAGTTTTCTGACAGCAAGGACAGGCTCTATTTTCTCCCTCTTCTTTGTACACTTGTTTTCAGAACTGATTCTTTACCTTTTAATAGTCTGCTGTTTTTCTTAAATTCTAGACAGATCACCTAATTGGAATTATTTTATTTATACTGCAAGAATTTAGAAGAAATTCAAAACCTTCTTTATTGTATCTGTACAGGAGAAACCTTCCCCTGGCATCCAACGCCAGCCTCTCACAAACACTTTTTTACCCTGTTCTCAGTTTCAATAGTCCATAACAAGAAACAGGAGGTTTGGAGGCATAGCAGTGAACAGGAACCTTCTCGGCATCCAGCAGACAAACATAACTGCTGTGTCTATAATTGCACATAAAAAAATTACATTCTCCCTGTGCAAGAACATTTAATGCCAAGAAGAAAGTGTGCATCAGTTGACATGACAGCTCCAAGGACTTTGCCCTAAGACATCTGCAAACTTGGACAAGGCAATGAGAGGTTGGAAATGCCTGCTCAGTCTAATGAAAGTGCTGCAAAATCACTGATGATGGCAGCATGTGTAACTAGATGGGTAAGCCTACCCCCTCCCACACCTATTCATTTCTCAAAACAACAGCAGATGAGAATAGAGAAAGTGAAAAAAAAAAAAAGTAAAGAAATAGAAGAAAAGAGGATTTCTGTTCTGTTCTCCAATGGTTTGAACACAGAGGGGGAAATAATAATTTGGATAAATGAAAAAAGAGAGTAAACCTCTAAGTCAGTTGCTCAGCACTGAGCAAGAGTGATAGTGATCAAGTGTGATCATTATGCACTTTTGTACCCATGCACACACTGCATAAATCCAAATTGAATCCAGGTATTCAATATCAAAGAAGCTATTATCAATAACTGGTTTCATTCATGTAGGAAATTGGATGCAATTATCTCTGTATCATTTAAGAAAGAGACTATTTGGAAGTGATTTTGGTGTTGTCTGCATGTGTAAATAGCTGTCAAAGAAAATGCTTGTAGTTTACCTTGTACTGTACATCTTCCACCGTTAATATTTGGTCAAGTCTGAGCACATTTGGTTAAATCTCTGCAATAACATTCCTCCACTGTCCACAGGGAGAAATGGAATGAGTAAATTGAGTGGAGCATCAATTCTGGATGGCTCAATCAGTATCTGAGGAATGGAACAAATGCAAGAGAAATCAGGACAAGTTGAACATTTCCCAGTTTATCAGTTTTCACCAGGCTTTATTTTCATGCAGGGACCAAATATCTTTTGTCTTGGGTGAACAAGTGGGGCAGAAAAGTGGTTGGAAGCTTACACAAGCCCAACCCCTGCCTCTGCCCAGCCTGGCATATTTAAGCCCATCACAAACTGCTGGCAGAGGATTCCATACTGGAATTCAGCACATTTACTGGGCTATGGGAACTGGGAAGCACTGTCTTGATCTAGAACTTACATTGTGGTTGTAAAATGAGGTACAGTTCCAGATTTATCAGTCAGGGACTGAGGCCATCTCCTCCCTCTGTTAGCAGTAAGGCTTTCCTGACCCTCTCTCACACCCCAAGGTGCATCTGCACCACCTTGGCTCTGCTCAAGGCCTGTTGGCACTTCCACAAGGGACCATTCACCCTTGCAGGTGGTGTCAGAACCCCCAAGCTACCTGCCCAATGACTGTTTAAGGGGAAAAGATGATGGATTTCACAATGAATACTCTGTGTGTGTAATTCAGTGGGTTTCTGGCAACAGCACATCAGTGTGTCATAATGCTGAATTCTGCTTTTGAACTGGTTGTTCAAAAGTAACTAAAACAACCTTTTCTCTTTATGTTTTGTTCATCATTTTTTTCTCCTCCTATTTATTGAATTCAAGAGTACAGTAAAGGGAAAAAAGTTTCCTCTTCTAGCACTACTGAACAGACAGTTTTCTTTACTTCACAGAAGAACATGCATATGAATCCTACATGGAGATAACAAAAAAAGTACTCAAGATACTGCTCAGTTCTTCTGAAAGCCAATGAGTATTGCATTCACAGATGAGGAAACTGAGGCCAACATCCAGACCTCACTGCAGCTGCAACATAAAAGTGCTCTTAACCAGCATCAGCCACTTGGTTAGCTATTGCTATACTCTCCTCTGATTCCTCACTGGAATGCCACTGCAGCAGGCATATTCTAAACAATATCTTTTGTTGAAATATATTGTTTAGAATATTCCTCACAAGGCCTTAATTATTCAAAGGCCATATTGCCCAATAGACGTTTTGTTTCAAAATAGCTTTATTAGTAATAACCCTTAACAGGAAAACACTTTTTCTGCTTTTCTGTCTGGTATCTTGGGGAGCTGTTCAGGGATGGGCTCAAGGTCACACATTTTTCTTTACCATGTCACCTATAGTAAAATTGTGGAAAGGAGAGGGGGATAATTTAATTTTCCATCAGAGCAGGAGGAAACTAGCACCAGCTGGTGGCTCCATACTCCAGCAGCAGCACTAAGGTACCACAGACTGACACCAAAGGCAGTGGCAGGAAGGAGTGATTCCCATCATGGTCAGATAATGAACAAACATGAAAGGCAGAAAGGTAGGAGATTTTTCACATAAATCCTTAAAATCAGGATCAAACATTTTTTCCTGGGCAGATGGCATCCTGGGTCTCTACAGGAAATTCTGGCAGCTTTCCTCATCCTTTTTTTCCTCTTCTTCCCTTTCTGCAAACACCCTTTCATTACTGTTAGAATACCAGGAATAGACAGCTAATGCCTGGCTGAATGTAGCACAGCACAGGAGAGACCAGTGAGGATGCATTCAAACCTTGTGAGTGCTCCCATGAGGCTCCCCTGCCTCCCCTTGCAGCGGGGATGCTGCTCTGATGCTCTTCTGACTCAAACCTGAGAGAGCTTTTTCTAACCCACCCTTCATCATAACCTGCTGAGATCTCATGCCTCTCCTACTCTTAATTAGAGCCATATGTGCCTTAAATGTCCATTAACCAAACTCTGATATTTCCAAAGCAAGGTCTCACATTTGTTTTAGTAGTCCAGTCCTTAAAATGGAGAGAATTCCTCTATGGCACACCGTGTACTGAGAGTGATCAATAACCCAACAGGAAGGGAAAAGTGGACTGCATTCACTTTTCCTTCAGGTAGGCAAAAACTGAGCTCAGCTGTTCAGGCAGTGGAGCAGCAGCTCCAGCTACCCTGTGCTGTCAGCACCAACCCTTCACCTGTCAATCACTGGCACTTTGGTAGAAGCCATCCTAATTTGTTGTACCTCAGGCTGCACGCTGGGAGTCTCATGTAAAACTGAGACTTTCACAACCCTGACACATCAGAGCCCAGAACTGCACTGCAGCTCATCAGAAAAATTAATTTAAAGTTTTATCATATATATGTCAGCTTAGAAAAGTTTTTCTCACCCTTCTTGATGGGTTTCCTTCTCCTTCACTCTATCCATGTTCCTCAACAGCTACTATAGCAGTATTATTTATTAGTTTGGGTCTCAGCTCTTGCACATCCATTCAGTGTGCAGGGTCTGTGGCCAAGCAGAAGCCAAGGTCCAAGGTCATGCAGCAGATTTGGTCAGGTAATCTCAGTGGGGTTAAGGATGTTTCTACAAGACTGAGCTCAGCTTCCCATCTTTCATCTCCGAGTTGTGCATCACTTACTCTAGGACCTATTCCCAGTCCCACATCACGTTCAAATGATGAGGAGAAGGTTTTGCTGCTAAGTGTCTGCAGCTGGATCCAGGGCAAACCAAAAGCAATCCCACAGATGTATAATTCTCACTCTGGTTTCAGGAAGGTGTCTCTCTTTGCCCTTTTTAGAAGAATATTTTATGTCCACACCAAACAATAATTAGTGTAGATTAACATAGGAAATTATTTCTTCATTTCTCAGCCGAGTAGAAAAAGAGCTTTCCTTTTCTAAACACTGGAAAGATAATAGACAATAAAAGTGGCATTCTCTTGGCTCAAAAAATCTACTGAATTTTAAAAGGAAGGAAAAGCTTGAGCCCTGCAGTCCAGAAAAGTCCAGCAAAACAGCACAGCTCACAGAATGAACAGATTTAGCCGAGCTACATTTCAAACTGTGTTGCAGCTGGCATTATACTTGGATTAACATTGCCTTTTTTAGAAAAACTTGAAGAGGCTCCACTGTCTTTGTTCTCCTTACTGGATTCTGCACCTTGCTGCAAAGCAATAACCACTCTTCTGACATATCAAAGAGCAGAGAAACCCAGGCTTTTCATTAGTACATTGACATTAATTCTTTTTCATAAATGTTAAATAAAATAAACTTTAAATGGCTCTTGAAGAAGTAGGTGCAGTTGGGACACAAAAGGAACTATATGAGGTGTCATTACTCTTTTAGTACATAAAGAATGTGGGCATTTGTATACAACTGAAGGTAGGAAATATATTTCATGGTTCCTCTCCGTGATGTGTACAGTTAAAAACTGCCTGCTCAAGTAATCTTAGGAATTTCACCACGATACCTTAATGGTCTCACATCTCTGCTTATATTTCTAAATGTGTTGGCTTCACAGATCTGTTGGGAGAAAAAAACCCACCGAAAACCAGACTTCAAAAGGCAGGACTATTGACAATTTATACCTAAATATCTTTATAACTTGTTTTATGTGTCATTCTCACTTACAATGAGCCTAATTGTCAAGTTGCAAAAAGCTATATAAAACTGAAAACAAAAGAAAAGCAAGGAAATTTCTCAGGGACTTTTAATACACCAATGTCTCTTATTTAAAGAAATGCTCGCTGATTTAATGGCAGAGTCTACTAGAATGTCTTCTTTCAACAGACATTGTTGTTTCATTTGATTTTTAGGCTGCCATGTGAAAGGAGTGTTCATAATCCAGCTGATCAGGAGGGGCTCCTTTGAAGGCTGTTATGAAGAAAATGGACTTAAGCTACAGCAGCTTTGATAAGACTCCCACAGCATGATAGGCTGTTGTAAGGCTGTGGTCCTTGTGGCTGTAAAGTCCCATGTTGATTTAGAAAAAATAGTATATTAGACCCTCCAATGGCTAGAGCTTAGATGGCCTAGAGTTTTTGATGGCATTATTAAGAGACTGACTGAATGGAATACAAACTGTTCTGTCAAGAATGTCAAACAGACTCCATCTATCACACTCTGATTTAGCTTTTCAAGACACAGGGCACAATGACAGAGAAATTGATTTTATTGTCTGTACCAAGTCAATTAGTTTGAGGCAATGAGAGCGAACCATGGCAGATCTACCTTGCACCATCCTAAAGGGTTTTTCCATTATATGTCTCAGAGTTCATCTAGGAAAGAGCTATCAGGTTGGCAGCTGAAATGTCAGTGGTATGTCTTAGATTTGATAAACTGCATTTTGCAGACTACAGGAAATTGCTTTATAACCTTAAATTTCGGTTCATCTATGAGGGGTCAATTGTCTGCCAATTTTGTTATTTTCAGGATATTGAGAAACTAAAAGGATTCTGTGTATAGTAGCTTTTTAGCAATTTCTGTGGAAGAGGAGAGAGACAGAAGATCCCTGACATGACATCACGAGTAAACTGGCAAAAGGTATTTGAGCTACTAAAATTGCTGTTTCTTCCCAAACTATGAAGAGATTTCAGTTACCATGGGAGAAAAGCGGAAGAAACATTGTGACATCCTTCCCTCATTCTGTTTTCATTCAAGACATTGGCAAATCTTGCGTCTTTGGCATTTAATTCAAAACAATATTTAGAAGTGAACAGAGTATTTTGATGAAAGTTTGTGAACTGAAATAAGTGGCTTTGTAGATGCCAGAACATTTCATATTATTTTTGGTAGTATATTTTGCACTGAGAATGATTTTGAAATCCCTGGATTTGTTTGTTTCTAATAAATGAGAAAGATGATGACTGGAAAACAGGAAAGAAGGAACGAAATTCCAAAATTATCAACCCCCAAAAAATTAATCTTAACACATTTCTAACCTAAATGGGAAAGCTTTCAAGGACTTTGGGAAAGACAAAAAATAATTCTTTCCAATAAAACTTGGTTCGTTAAAACCTGGTCTAATAACACCCAGGTTTATTAGACAGATGCGCTTCTGTGATGGAATCGGCAAGAGGTTACATGAGACAAATAAAAATCTCAATCAGTTATGATGGCAAAGGTGATTTCTTCATTAGGCTCCTGACTTTTGGCTTTCAGCTATCTTTTACCAAGAGCAGAAATCTTGAAATTTTTTTTTTTTTTTGAGTGGGAATAATTGTGATATGTCAGAGATTAGGAATTTATGTCTAACTGCTCTTTCAATAAATAATTTATTTCTTAAACATAAATGTGAATGAACATTGGATATAAATGTTGACCTTCATACTACTGTTATTTATAGAGCTGGCTTTTCACCATTTCAGATGTTGAGAGAACCAAATCACTCTGTCATGCTTGACTCTAACAACATTGAGGTAACTGCAGTAGAGATTTTAACTGAATGGTCTTTTTGAGATTTTTTTTTACTTGTTTTTCCACTGAGTTTTGACCTTGGTGTTTCTATCAACACTATACGTGAATATCTGAGTTCAACTTGTTTATAAACTTCTCTAAGCAGATTTGGGATAGAAAAGTCATTTTTTAAGATCTGAATTTTAAGAGAACAGTTTCAGCATGGACTTCTGTACATCACAGAAAACCTTTTTAAAACGTAATTTTCCACAATTAATTTTCTTAGTCAAACATTTAAAACACTAAAATTGCAGACTTTAATGCAGGTTATCAGTACATTTAAAATGTGGTGACAGTACCAGTAACCAGCTGAGACTCTACTATTTATGAGAAGTCAGAGAAGAAAATCCATCTTTAGGTAAAAGAGAAAATGGAAACAGTCAGTTTTGTCCATAAATCTTCAGTCCACTGCAGACCTCACATCACTTTCCCATTGTTATAATAGAGTTAATATTTGTTACATGACTTCTAAAAAAATATTTGAATATATTATATATAGTCTGAAATAATGGGAGAAAGTTGTAGCTTCACGGTCTGAAAACAGGGCATGTTTTGCATGTGATGTGGGTGGTGCAAATCTTGCTAAGATATTTGGAAGAATAGCAGCTTGAAGTGCAGTGCAATCTTTGTTTCTGCTAGAAAAAGGCTGTGACACACAGAATTCCCTGAACCAGGCAGAACAACATTGATACCAGAGCATCTTAACAATTAAATATCAAAATTCAAAATTTCTCTCTCTGGTTGAAGGTATAATTACACTCACCAAGAAAGCCATTCCTTGGGATATTCCAGCCTTTTGTCCTCACTCTCCATACCACAGCCAAGTCCAATGCTTTTCTCATGAAGGTGTGAATCAATGGATCCCAAATCACAACTGTTTCATTCATATTTATCTCTCTCCCTGTTTTGTCTCAAGAATTCCTATGAATTCCTCTTTCTCAGTTTTCTATCAGGAACAATATCAACAGATGGTTACTCCTTCCTCATTTGTTCTATTCCATTTTTTAATACCTCTGCAATTTAACACTAATAATCACATCTCAGTGTCTGGCTGGGCAACCTTTATTATCTTGATATCATTTTTACCATCTTTCACTGAAGAGTGTATCTTCTTGATGAGACAAAGAGATCAACAGATATTAGCACCACAGTCAATTGCTTTTCTCATGCTGTTGTAAGAAATTGGATTTTTCTCCTCAAGTGCAAATAACACTGCAGATATTCAACTGATGTTTAATTAATAAGACCTTCCTCATTATGACATTCTGGGTTAATGCCTACTAAAAGATGAATAAGGGATCCTTATTCATCATAATGTCCTGCCTCCCTACTAGGCTTCACGAGATAAAATCAAAAAGTGGGTTTCTGAAATATACTTCTCCCTGTACAGCAAAACTTGGTCCTAAAATCTGCAAGAAACTTGGTAGATTCATTGCCATCTTAAAAAATTTAAATGAGCTCCCTAAAAGCAGGGGATATAATGTGCCTTTATGTTATGACACAAGGATTGCAAAAGCTAACCAAAAGTGATTGATGATAGACTGAAGAGAAAATTTTCACATTAATTGGCCATTTAAAGGGTATTCTGTACAAGTTTTGAGGAAGTCAGTACATTACTGTTTAGGTTTGGGATTTTTTTATGTTGGGGTTGCTTTCTATTTGGTATGGGGTTTTTGTGTGTTTAGGTTTGATTTTTTGGTTTGATTTTTTTTCCCAATAGGCTGTCTAGAACTGAATATTGCAGACTTGAGTTAATTCTAAATTGGATTATTCCCCCATTTAATCTTGTTGTCCTATCAAGCCCATAGCATGGCACACTACTGTTAAACTGCTCAAACCTGATGTAATCTTCCCTATGCTGCAGTACTTGTTAATCTGTAAAGGAAATTCCTTTTGTTCATTTAGTCACTACAACATAAAGCATCTCCTTTCAAAAGGCTGCCTCCAAAATCTGTAGTGTTCAAGAGAGATGTAAATGGTTGCCTGAAGCATTAGCTTTCATTAAACCTTATAACCCTGGAACAAAGGCACTCAGGAGGAAGCTATTGATAAGAACAGGAAAGACTTTTCTACTACAAATACTGTGCAATGGAGACAGAAAGAGACATTCAGTGATTTTTCTAGCAAAGTTTAATTTATTTGGAGACAGAAATTATACTAGATAATAAGGGGATACAGAACAAAAGGACATTCTGATTTAGGCATAGCCATCATGTGATCTAATATAACAGAAAACTGGAGATTCTTTTCTAATATCCTGGATTATTACTTCTTTAGTGAAATGAAATGACTACATAAGAAATAAGAAATAGATTTCTACTTTATACAAGGAGATTCAAAAGAAGGACCCTGATATAAAGTCCATTAGAACCCAGGGACAGACAGAATGACAACTTCAGACAGCCCTCTAGATCTTAGACTCCCTTTTCCTAAAATGCTTACAAATGAAACTAAGGGAGCCTAGATTAATGATTTTTGAAATCTGCTTGAAAAAATATTTATCAGTCCTCAGCACTGAGTCTTAAAGCTAGATAGGCAGAGTCTAAAAGTGAGTTAGAAGATGTTAGTATGTCCTGTGACTTACCTGTGTTTCTGGAAGAAAATAAAATGGAGTAACATCATGCCCAGGTGGGGTTACCCATTGAATGACTCAATTCTAATACACCCGGAGTCCCTTCAAACACTGTTTTTATGTTTGATTATAAGAGTAGTCCACTTATGTGAAACTACACAAGAGCATCAGAGTCTGGAAATTCAGGTCCAGATAATAGGAAGCAGCAGAAGTAATCTCTAAGGTAAACACAACATCATACTTAGCAAAAGCAAAACAACAATTGTCAGAGAGAATGAAGAGAAATTGATAATCTGAGAAACAGTTTTTGAAGTATTTATCACAGTAGAAACTTTTTTTGCAAGATCAGCTTCGAAGAAGAGACATAATGGATGGTTTGGAGACCCCCAAGGTATTTTATAAATATAGGTTCAAGCATTTGATCTATTATTCTTATACACATAAATCATGTGAAAGAAAGAAAGATGAAAGAAAGAAGACGCAGAGATAAGAAGAGATCAACGCAGAAGAAAAATTCTCTGCTAGCACCTTTTTCACAGAAAATTTCCTGGCTGCAGGATATTATTCCCTGTGGGGACTGCATCCACTGTGTAAGGTAGCAAAGGAAAAAAACAACTAATTTAATTAAATGAGTTTACTGCTCTCCCATGCCAATGTCCACAGTCAGAACCTGGTATGGACACCTCACACACACTGACATGCATTGAAAACTCATTGGTAATTCACTGGTAGCTGGAGAGGCCTCAGAAGGATCTTCTTTCAGCTGGTGCACACATGGTCATTCATTTAAGTAAGCATCAGCCAACATAAACTCTAGAAAGAAACCCAGAGCTATAGATTAAAACTGAATCAAAGCCCACAGCACTGTTCAACCATATTTGAAACCCAACAATGAATTTGTCAAAAGTGTTGATGAAATATTATTGCCGTGTGTTCTTCAAGAATATTATGTATCCAGATCTCCAGACAAATTCCAGACTAACACTAAATTCTCAATTTTTTAACTAGGAAAACATATAACTAGACAGATCTAGTTGTTCATTGCTTGGAATCTTCCTCAAAAATAGCAACAAGGAAGTTGAAGCAATATTTTACACTCTTTTTCTCCTAAAGAAAGAGTTCAAAAAATTTAAAAGAAGCATTCTTATTTTAAGACTGGTCAGTCTACAGTTTATAAGCAATGCACAGTTCAGGTACTATGTAATTAAATCTTTATTTATAGATTGTTTTATGTCCTGAGATAGTTTGAAATTAGTTTGTTGCAATCTGGCACAGCCACCAAAACAAGTGCAGTATTATTAATATCTCACAGCATATCAAGCTTCTCATCTCCCAGAAGCCCGAATAATCTCATTCATGCTGAATATTATCCAGCACATTAACACACTGCTATTTCCACACAAATTGTAGCTACTGTTTTGCAGCCATAAACCTGCTGGGTTGTGAAATTCATTCTAATGGCATTGCACCTTTAGAGGAAGAATGAGTTTTTAAAAATAACAAAGAAAAATATTTCTAACTAGTTATAAAGCCTGGGGTTGTTTTTTGTTTTGCCTCATGTGTGTATGTGCTAGCAATGCTGCAAAAATTACTGTGGAAAATTCTATGCTTTATCTCATTCTTTTAATATGACATATATTTTGCACCAGCCTAAGATGGTTAGCCATGATGTACATATTCCAAAAGCACTTGCTAGCTATCTGATATAGATTTGGTTGATGGACATAGTAGATCTGCTCTCCGATTTTGGCTTATCTTCCCTGACAGAATGCCACATGGGTTTTCCAAAATTCCCTGGAATTCAGGAGATTAGAATGGATAGTACCTAATTCCTGAAAGAGCAGTTGCTAAGGGCAGAGCTCTGCAGTGTGGATCTGCAGAGAGGAAAGTGCACAAGAGAAGATAACCGTGAAGAACAGAAGGAGCTTCAAGCCAGAAGAAATGTATAAACACATTCCATTATCTGATGCTGTGGAAAAGAAGTTAAAGATCAGAAATGCTGATATACAAACCAAATAACTTTAATCCTCTGAAGTTTCTGGATGTAAAGTGAGCAGATTAAAAAAATTCAGGTGTGAAGGTCCAAGAAATCACATGGGAGTAGAAGCAAAGGTTTATTCTGTATGAATTGGACCAGAGATCAAAACACATTTGTTTGTCCTTTTCTCAAAAGCGCTTTGGTGAAATATCTGTCTTTATCTTGTAACAATTCTGGGAAAAAAAATCTGCAGGAATTCTTAACATGAAGTCAGTTGTGTTGATTGTGATACTTCTTTCTGATTCTAAAGAATAATGGAGTTATCTTGGATAAAATTAAGTAAGCTTAGATTAAGTGGAGGTTGTATAAATTTAGCTTTTCCATGTCCAGTAATTTCTGAAGTGCTGAAGAAATTTAAATGAAAAAACAATTAATTTTAACTATTTTTATTTATTTGAAAACCATAAATGGAAGTTGGAATGTAGGTCAATCTACTCTTGGAAATAAATCTTTTTCATGCACTTTTTATTGGGTTTTATCTGCCTTTTCACTTGTCTGCTCTATAGTTATTTATGGAATTTTATAAATGACAAAATATACTGTTTAATAAGAGGTGAATTATTTAATGCAAGAAATGTTTCTTCTAGCTTCTCTGTAGGAACAATCCCTGGCTTTTTTCTTAGGGAAAAATGATGAGAAAGACTGTTATGTGGGAGCTCTGTTATTAGCTCTTACCACAAAAGATATTTCTGTGTTTTATACTCACCATGTTGGAAGCATATTAACCACTCCTCTGACGTGAAAGATAATGGCTGTAGGTTACTTTGCTTTAATTTCTAGTGTAGTGAGCCCCAAAACAAAGGACAGGTAATAAATTATAGACAAAATCACTCTGCAACTTCTTCCTCTTGTTATGAAGGAAGTTCTTGATGTCCATTTGTGGTATAACTTGCATAGTTGTAAATTAATAGATTTTCAGAATTTATTCCACAATGAGGAGGTTCATCACCTCCTCTACAAATTCTGTTTTCATACAGGCCAAGTGTCTGACCAGCAAGCTGGTTCTTTAGTTCTCTCTCCTCCTGTATTCACAAGATTTCCATATCCCATAGAAGTTCCGAATGGGGATAAAAATACATCTGCCTGGAAGGTATAAGAGAGTGACTGAGATCTGTCACCTGTTTCAGTTAAAAGAATAGTCTGAAATATCCAAATTAGATCCATACATAGTCTGTGCAGCCTTGTACTCCAGTCATTTGTTTCCTTGCTACTCCTCTCTGTCTTATCTTACATCAATAATGAACAAAATGTAATAGTTGAGGAAATATTTGTCTTTCATCATAAAACCAGCCTGATAGATCTTAAAATAGATTCATTCTTTAATATATTTCTGGAGGTTTCCATTTGAGAAAAATAAATTATTAATATTAATAATTAATATTTAATTTACCAATTTTTGCATATGGTTCATATTTTGGATCTAAGCCACTTTTAGCTATTTATCAAAGTCCAAGCTACATCAAATTTTAGTAGTGTCTGTGTATTTTGTGATAAAACATGCACCCTCTGACAGTGATCAATCTCATCCTAATAAAATTACTGAAGACAAGTGGGAAGATTTGCCATTTGAAGTAACTGATTTCATTCCACTGGCTAGGAATAGACTCTAGACTCCAAAATATCTTATTTCTAGGAATAGATATATTTTTAGCTTCCATATCTTCCATCTTAAGCCCAAATGTCATCAATCTCATGTAGCAAGTCCAGAGGAAGCCATCAAGATGATCAGAGGGATGGAGAACCTCTCCAGTGAGGAAAGGCTGAAAGTATTGGAGTTGTTCAGGTGGAGAAGAAAAGGCTTTGGGTGATCTAATTGCAGCCTCCCAGTACCTGAAGGGAGCTCTCGACAAAGATGGAGAGAGACTTGTACAAGAGCCTGTAGTGACATGACGAGGGGGATTGGATTCAAATTAAAGAGAGTAGGTTTAGATGGGATGTAATGAAGAATTTTTTTTTATTGTGAAGGTGGGGAGGCCCTGGAACAAGTTGTCCAGAGAAGGGGATGTCCCATCCTTGGAAGTGTTGAAGGCCAGGCAGGATGGAGGTCTGAGCAACCTGGTCTGGTGAAAGATATCCCTGCCCATGGTAGGGGGTTGGTGCTTTCCTGGGCTCCACAAATGACATCTGGGATCTAAGGCTGTGTGAAAACTGTGTGGAGAGACAGAAACTGCTTCAGCTGCATGTTGGAATATCTGATCAGGGATCATCAAGTCCAACTCCTGGCTCTGCACAGCACCATTCCCAAGAATTACACCCTAGAATTACACATAATTGTCCAAACATTTCTTGAACTCTGACAGCCATGGTGCTGTGACCATTTCCCAGGGGAGCCTGTTCCAGTGCTTAAACAGCCTCTGAATGAAAGAACCTTTTTCTAATATCCAACCTAAACCACCCCGACACAACTTTGTGCCATTCCCTCAGGTCCTGGCACCGCCCACCAGACAGGAGAGATCACATGTTTGCTTTTAAGAGAGAAATGAGGTTTCAAAACTCTATGCTGTTACAGACCACTCAAATTATGCAAACTAAACATGACATGTTAACAATCTTGCATGCTGAAGTATAGCATTACCTTTTCTCAAGGAATTTTATAAGTTACTTGGATGTATTGGAAACCCCAATGACTCTGAATGATGCAAATGTTGGGTTCTTACCCCCTGTGCAATGCAGACTTCACTCTCGGTTATAAAAATCTGCTGTGGAGGGAAAACTGTCCATAAGAGCCCTAAGAGAGAGTTGTCTGAAGGTCAGGGATGCTTGTTCTGCTTAACCAGCTAAAATCCATGCTCTGGTTGCTAAAATATACCAGTGTGTGACATACACTCCTCCATTACAGAGACAGGCAAAATAGATCTTGTTGCATGATCATTCCCTTGAGACTTCTCTTTCTACTGCAGAGGGGGATTCTGTCAGCAGAGTTTGTTTCTTCTCAAACAGCTTCCTTTCTAGAATGGATCAACAATTCTCCCACTGATTGTAAAAGACTTTGGATCACACTTGGACATTCTGAAGAAATTTTCATTGTGTGTAAGTTTTGCAGGATGATTGCCCTAAGTGATATTTGAAAACATCTCAAAATCATGTTGGCTTTTGAGGTGAAATATAAATGACCTGTAAAACTGAAGTGTCCCATCTAAAAGCTGGGTGTCTCATTTTAGCAATTTATTTACAGGGAAATTATATAAAAGTTGTAGACCACAAACCTGTGGTGGGATTCCTCTGATCTAAGGCAGACATGTGCTTCAGATTGAGATTCAGGTGATGGTTTCAGACAACTAAATTTAACAATCTGAATTTCACCCTAGAAGTAACTCTCTAACTTCTAGCTATTTCAAGACAGTTGAGATGAATCTTGCCTTTTGTCTCAAAATATTGTCCAATTTATGAGACACTATTAGCTACACATGACAAATGATAACAGCATGCTGGAATAATTGATTACCCCTTCATCTAGAAATGAGGAAAAAGGGAAACAATAAAAAGAAAAACTCATTCTTCTGACCATGAGATCCTTTCCATGGCATCCAGGAATTCTGATTGCAACCCCTTGCAGATCTCCAATGGGAATTTCCCGGAAACAGTTCAGCTCATGTCTTTCAAATTGTTATTATCCATGACTTAAAGAAAAGTTTTCTAAATGCTGTTGGGGTTTATAACACAAGGATCTGGAAATCAGCACAATAAAGTAACACTTCATTTTCCTGTAAAGACTTTACAGAACCATTTTAGACAGGAGGATCACATGTAAAAAATAAAGGTTGTAACAGGTCAACAGAATAGCAAGTCTAAAACAACTGACAGGAATATTTAGTTAACAAAATCTTCATCCTCCCCTGAAATGTCTTCACTGTCATCACCTCCATTCTAGCAAGATTTTAAAGCAGCACAATAATTCCTGCAATAGGACTCAACTTCAGAGACAGTCTATTATAAATGAAATTCCCTCCTCTTCTCATATGCTCTTTCCTGGATGCCCACAGAGGAAAGTTGGAAAATTAGACTACACTTCTAACAGTCCAATAACCAAAGAAACAGAAGATACCTTACGTTGTGAAGTCTAGAGGGATATCTGGACTAATTCAAAGAGCCGTCTTCACCAATTAAATTTCGCTCAGATCAACTAACAGGTATTTATTATGGTCACTCAGGTGAGATATCCTTATCATCTTGTTTACTGTATGTAAGGCCTAAAAGCCTCTAAGATGATTTAATTTTCTTGCCTGATGAAAAGGAAGTTGCCAATAGTTGATTAATAGGAAATATGAGGCTCAAGAGTATATTTAAAATTCCAGACACTGTGCCCACTTCTGAAAGTAGTCAACACCATGGTAAACAAAGATCTCTGATGCAAAATCATCTGAATGGGTTTAGAAGCAAGACCTGTGCAGATCAAGTGTTCAGCTCCAGCATCCTCTTCCAGGAGACAGGAAGACATTATTTTAACAGTGATGGTTTCAAACATTTTCTTTGAGGACAGTGTGGAATTGCATGTAATGTCTTGTTGATAGTCACGCAAATGACAAGACTCAAGGCAATACTGAATTTAAGCCCTGAATTCCTCATTACAGAAGTGCAACCCCTCCTTGTGTTAGTCAAGTAAAAGATTTTGCAATATGTGTCAAAGGATCCATATATAACCCTGTCATTAGAGCTTTGACCCTCCCAGTGGACGATGGCAGAGGAGGACAAAATGTGTCAGATGAGGCTTGGCTTTAACAGCAACAGTAATTGATTTTACATTTGTAATTGGCATTTGATTGGCTGATTAGTCAGCACAGGTTGTAGTCTTTAAGGAGTGGAAATGCCAGCCCACTGAAGTGCAGAATACTGAAAAGGTCAAAGAAAAGGAGAATTCCCCCTTTAATTCATGAAGAAAGAGACATTAGAGCCCAGGGAGCCCACACACATGACAAAGGTTATAATGAGAAAAGAAAATGGAAAACAGATAATCCATTTTTATGAAAAAAGATTCTAAGGAGACTCTAAAAGGGCAAATGTCCCATATTTATCCCTCTTGTGTCTCCACATTGAGCATGCAGACAATAATTTCTAGGGGAAAAAAAGCACACCATATTTTCAGTAAGAAAAAATACATATCCCATATATCTCTATGCTTATGTAGACAGAAAACACTGAGATGTGATATTTTCAAACAGAAAAAGACACAGTGGGTAAGATGTAATGAAAAGAAAGGGTTGTGGGTTTGTTTTAAAAATTCATACATTTCCTGCAGAATTCAGGAACAGAGCTTTGAATTGTTCTTATGCAACTGGAAAGACTGAGGTAGAGAAGATGATTGTGGAAGATTTCTTTTATTTTTTTATAAAATGTTCCAGCTAAAGATGTTTGGACAAAATAAATATTTTCTGCCTTTTTTTCCTTAATTTCTGGAACTTTTCTTCCATATAGTTTACTTACTACATTAGCAAACGTATGCATATGCATTTATCTGCTGTGCAATAAATCAAATACACAGTGTATTCCTCTCATATTATCTAATTCTGTATATCATTGTGCATAAGTTAAAGTTTTCCAGAGAAGTCTAC
This sequence comes from Thryothorus ludovicianus, assembly GCA_013397245.1. Taxonomy (NCBI): domain Eukaryota; kingdom Metazoa; phylum Chordata; class Aves; order Passeriformes; family Certhiidae; genus Thryothorus; species Thryothorus ludovicianus. The sequence goes on from VZTB01004151.1 coordinate 144,288, forward strand.
TTTGGTCACTAAGACATACACAGATAAATTAACTTTCTGCTCCACTTTCTTCATAAATATGCATATATATCTATGTGTGTGTTAGCATTTGTATGCAAATATAGCTATAAGATTTCTCATTTAATCATACACATTCATGCACACAAACATAAATAAGGATATATAGGAAAATAAAAGAATCACAGAAAGACATCCAATAATCTTCCTATTCCCTTGAGCTCTTCTCCCAAAGCAATTACCCAGTGTATATCTTCAAACGTATTCTAGTTCTGTGAACAGTTGTTTTTAAAATTATTGGACTTCTGCTGCTAAAGCTGAATTCCAACACTGGAACATTCTGCTTTGACAGCTTTTAAACTGAAGAGTCAGCTTTATGACAAGTACTTCTCTCTGTCTTCCTCTCCCTCTCAAGCTTTTTCATGCAGTTTTCATTTACTTCTTTTCTGTTATATTCAAGCCTTTAAACTCCACGTAGAAACTCTGAGCATTCAGTGGGATTACAAGTAGATGTAAGATATCAAAATATGTGCTTGAAGAGAAGAAAAAGATAAAATAGGGCAGCATCCCTTTGCTATTAGATGAGTCTATAGCGTTATTCCTTTGCATCTGAATTTGTCCAGGAAAGTGATACATAACAGAGAGAAAATGTGTTCTTTTTCAAGATAGGATGCAGAACTACTGAGAAACAACATGAGCAAAAGTTTTCTGTTTTCCCCAATTTGCTGTGTGTGAAGTGCTGCATTTGTTTAGCAGACTGCACTTACAGAAAGAATGAGCTGTTTTCTAACTGTTCTAAAGAGATTTGAAATAATATTGTACTTTCAGAGAAAATAAAGAACTATATCAGTTTCATAACAGATCAAAAACCGGGAGAATTTTCTGAAGCATTTATACCACCTCTGAGGCTACTAAGATATGCAATTTTGAAGGTTTTGTGGAATCCCTAATTTGAGAACAGATTATGACAATGCTCGGAGACATGAGATAGAACATCCAAGACAATATTAAAAGCAATCCTGTTATTTTCCAGAATGTAGTCAGAGACGATTTCGTATTTAGAAGAGAAAAGTTGTGGCTGAATTTTTGAGAACACGGGTCCGCAGGAGTACCAGAGGCAAAACAAAAGTAAAACCCAAAGAGTCTGAAGATAGGAGAGAGGTGGGAAGAGTACGAGGCCTGCAGGGAAACTGGCAGATTTCGGCAATGTCCCAGCATCTCATAGGACTGCCAGATCTGCAAAATGCAAACCCATTTTCCAAAGGGCTGCAGAGAAGGACAGAAATTATCCATGAAGAAGTATAGTACATGTGTTTTGTAGAATACTATGCCTCTGTATTCAACACAGAGGTGTTTGCAACACTAACAGCTACTTTAGAGAACATTTCTTGGTGGGATTTGCTCAAGAGTAGCTACAAATGGTGACTGAACAATTACATCAGGAATGTTTCTTTTTAATTATAAGTTTAAAATCTGCAGAAATCACAGTGATAGTGAAGATATAGTTAAGTATGTGAAAAGAAAACTTGGTCATGTGGAACATAGGTAAAGGTCAGATTACGTCATGGAAAGATTTCTACTGTGAGTACTCAGAGCTTGGTGCAAAAATCAATACATCTTGGAAAGATAAACTTGCAAGTGTAAGGAAATGCAAGATCTTAAAATACTTAGTAACTTGACTCAGTTACCCAAGCAAAGGGATCCAATATCCTCAGAAACACCTAACAAAATATAAAATACCTTACTATGTCTACTTGGCTGTCAGATTCAGCACGGGAGCTCTGGGACATCTATGGGACACCTACAGGGTCTTTTGAGTGACAGTCAGAGGACAGATTGACACAGTGAGTTCTGCTATTGCTGACAATGTGAGCTTATGCCACCTTTTATAACAAGGCAGAAGCCTGTGGAATAGACACCTCAACAGTTCTCTGCTGACATGTGAGAATGTGGGAGCCAGGTGTCTCAGCAGCGACTTCATTTCCAAGTGATTAGCACTGAAGACCACTTAAGTGTACCTAGGTGTTCCTAGATATTTCTGTGGGGTTGACAGATAAAACATGATCAACAGGGCAAATTTATGGATTAGCAGCAGAAGTGAGCTATGAAAAGCAGGCACCTTAAATCTCAGCAGGAACTTTCCATGTTGTGTCACAAACTGCTCTTGGTTCCCCTGAGGAAAATGTCAAGGCATAATGGAATGAGCAAAACTAGAGTAGAAACTTTGAAACAGATAACTTTAAAATGTTAAACTTCTAAAATATTGTTCAATTCAATGCTTGGAAACAGCCTAGTTGTTATCAACCCAAAGCTCACAACAAAGGTACTGCAAATGCCTGCAAGGCGATTTAATGAAACAGAAAATGCACCATGATAGGGAATTCTATTTGTAAAAGCCTTTGCAGCCAAAAAGTAAAGGATATTTCTAACACTAAAACATGGGTTCAATGGCTTCTCACGTAGTTGCTGTTATGACTTAATTACTGCAGAAATTCAGAGCTGTAGTTGAAATAGCAATTACTGGCAGCAGAAGGAAATATAAGAATAACTGGGCCTGCAGGTTCTCAAATCATGAGGAACCACCCAATCTTAAAATACCAGTAGGCAAGGCTGACCTGCACGATGTAGATAATAAAACTCTTCAGTGAAATCCAAGGTGTAAGAGCTGAAAACAGCATTACCTGCCCTTAATTTATCCTTAGGGCATGAAAGATTATTTTGCGCATTCTGATGACGTTCTGTATATGCATTTCTATAAATATATCTATATTTCAAAAAGTATAATCATGTTTATTTAAATAACAATCTCTTTAGCAATTAACATCTAGCTAAACAAGCACGTGTGTACTCCTTTTTTTGAACGTCAGTTCTAGATTTCTTCCTTGAATGCACCGTATAGCTCCAAGCACATAAGTGCTATTAAGAGCCTGTTCAGTGTCATTCAGCAGTTCAAAACAGGATAAGGCTGTGATTACTATCTTGTCACTATTTTTTGCTCACTGATTATTTTGAATCCTCAGATAATTGAATCCTCAGATAACCCTTTAAAATTAATTCATTATTTTTCCATTTTTACAATCACTGAATAAATAAGGTGACATTTTGTTAACAGCTGTATTTCTTGGAAAAAGGCATGTTTCAGTGGAGCTCAGATTTTGCATTGTAACTGGTTCTTAAATGTCTATATTCTTTAAACCTGTCTCAAATTTAGGTGTTTTCACCTTTTAATGCTGTCAAAGATATAATTATATCACAGAGTTCATAAACTTTAATTTAGTATTAAGGAGAAGTTTAATTTATAATATAAAAAAATAGTAATTTATCCTTGTAAACCAGTCATTTATTTACTCTGAAATGGTTAGCTTTAAATTGTTAAAGTTTGCAAAGACAAAGATATGCCTTTAAAACAAAAATTGATTTCTACTCTGAAAAAAATATAAAGGAGCTCTACACAACTATATGTCCTAAAATTATATTCCTTTCATAAGCTTATTATTAACTTTATGTATATATCCCTACCTTCAAGGTCAGCTCCTTATATCAATTATAGAGCAGAACAAACAAGTCTATGTTGGTGCTTAGACTGGATGTGCAAATTGGTTGTCTTGAGAATGATGAATGAGAGTATGAAAACAGCCCTGGTAAGGTCTGATCCCTTAGAAATGATACCATGATGATATATGCTCAACACTTTGCAACTGCAGATCTCAGAGCAGATACCGTCTGGGATCAACAGCATTGTCCCTGTTAATGGAGGAGGAAATTGGGTGGCTTGATGATGGTTTCCAGCCAGATAAACAAAATTCAGTCACTGAATCCCAGTCAGAATTTCAGCTTCTGGAAAACATAGCTTCCCATTGTCCAGTACCATAGAAGTTTGGTGGAAGCAAGATTATGCTTGAAAATTAAGGAATGGCACAAAGTGGCATTGTAAAGGGATTTTAGGAAGTCACGACAGAAATGCTTTACTACTGCTTTACTACTCGTGCTACTGCAGCAGCTGCAAACTCTGTTTATATGTTCATCCAGGAATATTATCCACATACATGATGAAAGGGAGACCTCTGAGAAGAAGTTCTTGTACTCTGAGTGCACAGACTGAAGCAGTAACAAGGCATTATTGAGCTTGCAATAACTGATTTGAACACTAACCATAGTGCACTCATATTCAAGTCAATTTTAAGACTCTTTTTTGAAAGGCATGATGACAGAGTTCATATTAGAATTTCCTTCTTCAATTATATTTATAAGAGAACTTGTTGCTTGCTTCCTGAGTAAAAAAATGAAATAATATTTACAGCTTGAAATATTGCCTTGGTTGAATAATTGCTGACCTCAACATTTAAGAAGGTGATAAGTTTAATAGACCACCTTTATCTATGAATGTCTGTTTTGCATGCTGAAAATTAAAGATTTCATTCATTTCTCACAAAATAGTTAAAACAAATATCTTCTGTCAGAAACTGATTTCTCCCAACTTCAATTAAACTTCAGAATGACTTTCATGCATCAGAGACTGCACTGAAAAGATCAGTCAGTTCTATCTTCTCCACAACAGCTTTGTACTGCCACATATGGCCAACATTGATTCTTCAAGCACTGCAGAGAATTTCCCTACATTTTTCAATTTTCTGGCAATTGCACCTTTAACTGACAGTGAAATTATTACGGCTTTTGCTGTCAACTTTATTCAAAGTACTTAATATATCCCAATTTACTCAGTGTTAAAAAATCTTGTCTAATTTTGTCTTGACACTAACAGATTACCTCCCACATGCTCTTCAGTAAAATAGTCCATACAGTCATTTATTTTCTATAGCTTTGTTATTCTAAAAAACACAGCTAGTCTGGATTTAAAGTTTTGTGTGCAAATCTCTTGATTAATTGAATAGCAACATTCTTCATCAACTATGGATTATCAACAGTGTCAAGGCTTGAATCCACCTGGATGTGACTTTGGTGTTAACATAAAGTTTAAATTCAAAATTATGAAGTGAATTTTACCAAAACTAAGCAGCACTCTTGCTGCAAACTAAGGGTGTCCATGCATTATACTGTTTGGAAATGGTTAATCACATATAAAAGACTTTTCAGACAGATCCAGCAAGACCAGAATTTCTCTTTTGAGACATTTATTCTTCCTGTCCCTTACTTCCCAAAGGAAAGCTATCAGTCAGTGACCCTGAAGTATTTTATCATGGATGGCAGCTCAAACACTTGTTCACCTCTGCTGTTCTAAGGGTTAGCCATACAACAACACAGGTGATGATATGTTTGCTCTTCAGTCCCCTGTTAAGAATATCCTCAAAAGGCTGAATAGTGATAATTCTCACAGAAGTGAAGAATGGCTGCAATATGTAACTATTGAGCAAGTCCTGTTCTTAACTCCACTTTTCTAACCCAGAGAAGATTCAAGTCCTAAGAACTTATGTCAGTGAAGAACAAACACTGCTGTGTTTACTGCAGTAAATTCAATTGAACAACTCCTGCTGTTAGAAAAGATCTCCCTCATGAGTCTGGGCAAATTCTAATAGGTCTTTGCTACAGTTTCTACTCTACACAATAATATTTCTTCACTCTTTCACTTTTTCTTTTTTGTTCTTTCTTTCTTTAAGCCCAGAGCAGGAGGAAGCCTAGCAGTCTCTCAAAACTGTTGAGTAAACTCAGAGAGGACAGCCCACATTGTGTACTACAGCTCCATATCTCACCACTTAGGATCCTAAAGCTGCTTTTCCTAGAGCCACGTTTTCAGCCTGGCTGGCAGGTGCTTTCAGGCTGGGAAAGGCATAGGCTGGCTGGCTTTGTGCACTTAGGAACAGCATCCATAAGTGGAATACTGCTCGGTTGACCCTCTAGGCTCCTTAACGGGACAAACAGCAGTAATTAACATCCAATAAATAAAAATTAATATAGCTGAGAGCTTCAGACCATAGAATCATAGAATGGTTTGGGTTTGGAAGGACAAAGATCACCTAATCCCACCTGCCTGCCATGGGCAGAAATACCTTCCAGTAGATCTCAGAGAGCTGGATCCAACCTGTCCTTGAATACTTCCAGGATGGGGCATCATCTGCGTGCATAGAGAGCAGAGGGTGCAGCAGGGCGGGACAGGCGCAGGGCGGGTGGGATGGCGGCGGGCGAGGCAGGGAGCAGAGGGGTGGGACAGGCGCAGGGCAGGTGGGATGGCAGCAGATGAGGAATGGGCACAGGGGGAAAGGACAGGCACTGGGCAGGTGGGGTGGCAGCGGGCGGGGCAGGGAGCAGGGGGGAAGGACAGGCGCAGGGCAGGTGAGATGGCAGCCGATGAGGAATGGGCACAGGGGGA
>VZTB01004152.1:16697-35369 GCA_013397245.1 Thryothorus ludovicianus
TGTGAGTGTGTCAGGGCAGTGAGTGTGTCAGGTGGGTGTGTGTGAGTGTGTCAGGTGGGTGTGTCAGGGCAGTGAGTGTGCCAGGGCACTGTGTGTGTCAGGGCAGTGTGAGTGTGTCAGGGCAGTGAGTGTGTCAGGTGGGTGTGTGTGAGTGTGTCAGGTGGGTGTGTCAGGGCAGTGAGTGTGTCAGGGCACTGTGTGTGTCAGGGCACTGTGAGTGTGTCAGGGCAGTGAGTGTGTCAGGTTGGTGTGTGAGTGTGTCAGGTGGGTGTGCCAGGCTGTGCTCTGTCCCTCAGGTGCGCCTCAGCCCTGAGGAGTGCTCGGAGGTGCTGCGCCGCTGGGCCGATCACCTCAGCTCGCCGCAGCTCAACCACAAATCCAAGGCCATTCTCGTCCTCTTGTCCCTTGGCTGCTTCACAAAAGTTGCTGAGATGTTGCACAGGTAAAGGTGAAAGCACAGCTTGTGGTTTTCTCTTGCCCACGATTATTTCTGACGTCTGTTTCTATTTTAGAGTGTTTTTCTTTAGTTAATTTTAACCTGTGGGCTTCAGCCGGCTTTTCATTCTGCTACAGGCTATAAGATTGTCAGCACTCATGGATTTATATTATCTATGATTTTTTCTGAGTAACTTCAGCCCTGATCTTCCAGAAAAACTTACAGCAAGTGTCAGTTCTTGACTGCAAGGAGGAAGGGCTGATAGAAAAAAAATTTTAGAAAGTTTCTGCAAGTGTTTTGGTGTGATGTCCTGGAATACTTTTCTGGTCTGTATCCTAACAAAATATTCTCTTTTTTTTTTTTTTTTTTCCCATTTGACAGTATGAGGTACTTTGATAGAGCAGCTTTATTTGTAGAAGCTTGTCTGAAGTATGGGGCATTTGAAGTTAATGATGATACAAATATCCTTTTTCTGAAATCCTCTCTTGGCTCACTGAATCTTCACATTTGACCTGGTGTTCTGGAAACTTTGTATTATATTTATATTTATATTTATGTCTATGTTTATGTTTATGTTTATATTTTTGTTTATATTTTTGTTTATATTTTTGTTTATATTTTTGTTTATATTATATATTATTACAAATATTGTATATTATTACAAATATGTCATATCTTATCATATCATATCATGGATATGTAAATAATACCTGATCCTATTCTATGGAGTCATCAGCCTGTAAGTAAAAAACGCTATTAATAAGTCACGTAGATAAATTCAGGTCTAATGAATAACAAAATCCTTGTGATATTAAACTTTCTGTTGCAATTTATGCCATTGTATCATGGGAGGTAGTTAAGCATATCTGAAATGTGTCTGGATTAGGTTACAGCACTCTGCTTGTTGCTTTATAAATACTAATACGAGTCCCAAAGGAGGATTTAAAGCAACTTTTTTATTTTCTTATTTATGCTGAAACATAATGGATTAGCACAATTGGTAGCATTGTTCAGCATTTTCACCTTGGGAGTAAGAAGGGGAGAAAAAATGATTCTGAGGTTTTTACGTTTTGCTATTAATTAGTGTTTTCCTTAATGCTTCGTTCACATAAACTGATCCATGCTGTGTATGCAGATTATGCCAGAAGCTTGAAGCTCCTGGGTTTTAAGGAGGGAGCTGCTCTCTTTGCCTCAAAAGCAGGAGAAAGTGGGAAGGACCTTCTGACAGAACTCAAGCAGCCAAAGGAGGAGGTGACACAGGAGTGAGGATTCCATGACTGGCAGCCTGTCTGTCAGACTGGGATTCCACTGGGTGAAAATGCATTTTCCTCTTGAATCACTGTAATAGCTGATCTGTGTGATTTGAGCAAATACTGTTAAATGTGTTTGAAGTCAGGGTTAAGAACTGTGGTGTTGCTTTTTGTTGAATTTGTCTGCACTTTCACAAGAGGGGAAAGAAGCTCGTGATAAAGTTATACAGTAATTCCCACTTTTTCAACTGTAGCAAGAATCAAATTTAAAAATGTGCTGAAAGGCTTCCATACCTGTGTAAAAGTCTGGTCCATTTACTTCTAAAAATCAAATCTTAATAGGACTTCAATACTGTTGTATTTATATGTAAAAATGATTGAGTCTGTACTGTAAAAATATAAATATATTTTAAAATAAATAGAGATCACAGAGCACACAGTTCTTTCCTGGAACATCATGTTTTTTTCAGTCCAGTTTCTTGTTTAAAATTACTGTTACTCTAAATCAATTCACTGTATTGTCATTTCCATAACTGCCTGGGATGGAATCCTTAACAGGTTCACTTACAAATGTTGCTCTCCTACCATTCCAGGAATCCATGAAACGTCCCTTTTTTCAGTAAAGGGATTGTTACATTGCATTTTATTTTCAAGTGTGGACCCTGGGGTCTGAATTCTGCCTGTCAGAGGATGGGAGAAGGTTTTACCTCCAGAGCAGCCAGGTCAGGACTCTGCTGGTGCTGTCCCCAGTCACAGTTTTGTTACTGAATGTCTGATGAACAGAAGGTGAGAAAAGCACTGTGCAAAGGCAAAACAGTGGCTTTTCCATGAGCTGCTTCTCCTGCTGACATATCTTATGGTCCACGTACACAAGGATGCCACCAAAAACCTCTTTTCTGATTTTTTGCCAGTATTTCAGTACTTGTTTGCGTTATTGTTTCTAATGTTAGATGTGTTTTTTCTGTGTATTACTGATGAGAAATTTTGCATTTGAGGGGTGAGTGCTGATGGTACATTGCCCTTGCAAACTGAAGACTGTGGAATTTAGGCTAAAAACCTAAATTGTTCTTTTTCCCAGCTTGTTGGAGCTACTGAAATTGAGTTTGTTGTCATGAAAACAGTCCTATAAAATGTCTCTCATTTGAATGTAATTTTTGTGTTGTCTGCTCACAGTGACAGTGCATAGGATTCTCCTTTTGTTCCAGGATTTATAGATATATATTGAGAACTCCCATGAGCTCCGGGATATCTCCAGCTCCAGAAAACTTTTGGTTCAAATCTTAAATAACATTTCTGATAAAATTGGAAAGGGTAGACTGCTCAAGTCTGTTGGAATACAAACTGGGAAAGGGAGTTTTCATCATTCTAAGCAGTAAAGTAGGAGTTAGAGCTGCAACGTGTTGTATTTGTTCTTGCCACATCTTCCATAAATAACCATAAAATGCCTTTTGTTCAGTGTATTGTGAGCTGTGCTTATGTTGTTGCTATAGCTTGGGAAAATGAGTATACAAGGAAATTTTGCCTTAAGTATTACGTGAGCAAGAGAATTGACCAAAATTAACTGTAATTAGCAGTGGCCTAAGTTCTGGCTCACACTGATTACTACAGCTCTGCTCAGTCCCTACTCTCGCTTTTGTAGCAGCCCTTGTGGACAAGGTGTTGTGAGCACACCCAAACTTGTCCCTTGACAGCTCATGAAGCTGTTTGTCAGGGGGTCTCTGAAAGAAATCTTCAGTATACACTTGATTTATAACTCTGATGTTTGTTTTTTTTAAAAAAAAAACATATTGCAAAGGCCTTTTAATACTGAATGTTTCTCTAAACTTTGAAGTGTGCAGGTTGCAGGATACTTTGTGGCATTCCCAACTGGAACCTTCATGAGGAAAATAGAGTGTAATAGTGATTGAAAAGTTTATTTAGATAATACTGCAGTCTCATTACAGTAATAAAAATATTTTTAAAATCTCTGTGTGTCTTGATTTAATACAAACCCATCATCTGTTGCCCTGGAATTGAGTGCTGCTTGTGCAACTGTTGTCATTTTGCCTTCTGGACAGGAGCAATGCTCAGGGCTGGGTTTAATAGAGGAAGTGATTGTGATTATCCTTTGTACATCTGAGTCACATTTTCCATATTAGTTCTAATGAAACATTGTGTTTGAGCAGTATTAATTCCCAGGCTTTAACAGCAAACATAAAATTTGTGTGGGTTAAATGAGAGCAGGACACGGTCTGCACATCCTGAGTTTTGAAAAGCACAGAAATAAGTGATGAAAGAAATCCCCTCCCTTTCTGTTCTCACAACCTAGAAAGTGAACTGAAGGAATTTTTAAAATAAATATGATTTTAACTCCTTTAAACCCCTTTGAGAATTCCTTCCTCAAAGCACTATGAATACTGCAAGTAGCTACAGGGGTTTATAAATCTGTATTTTCTCAGTTTTGCATTTTGAAGCTTCTGTCAGCAGTGCTCTGGAACCTGTGTTTGAGCATCCTTGGCAATGAGGAAATGGTAGAATTGTGTTTGTAGGTCAATACACAGAGATTCTTTGTGCACTTGTCTTTGAACACCAGCCTTGTATTAATTCACTGGGATGTTTGATTAGCAGAGCAGAAGTATTCATTACCTGTTTAAAGATTCATTTGCAAAAGGCCAGGAAATAGGAAAGAGGTTTTTGGGCATTTAGGTTGTCTGGATGAGGAACTTCTAGTTGGAGAAAATTTTGCATTACATCTAGTGCAGGTTACCCCTCTCATTGCTTTATATGAATAATTTTCACCTTCCGTGATCAACAACAAAAAACAAAAAGTGTGAGATTGAGTCTGCAGGGATGCAGAAATTGTCTCCAGTCCAGTGGAGCATCTGAAGTTTGGAAATCTCTGGAGCTCAGTCAGTCCCACAGGCAGATTCTCTCCACATCTGTGTGCTCACATTCCACTGCTGGTGTACAGCCTGAGGGGAGCTTATGGTGAATATTGTCATGGGGCTCTTTTGGCAGAGCTGAATTTTAAAAATGGGCTTATTCCTTTTGAGTTCCTGATGTGATTCTTAAAAAAGGTCCAACTTGTTTCAGTTTTATCATAATGGATTTACTTATTTTGTCAGTGAAAAGTCTAGAAAATGGTCTTTCAGCTTAGCTCCAGTAAAGGCAGGCCCTCATTAAAGTTTTAATTGGATCACAATGTGCGTCACAATAAAGGCAGCCTGGAAATTAAGCATGTTGACCAACAGCATCTAAAATTGCCCAACCTGGTTCAGTTTCTGAAGTACTTCTCCAAAAATTCAGTTTAATGGTGTGTGGATGTGTTTATATGCACACATATACATGGAATTGATTCAGGGGGAATAATTAGGGAAAATGACAACACGAAATACTTGATTGCAGTGTAAAAATGATTAGTACTATACTGCAAATTATTCATCATTTGCTTTCATTAAAGTGCAGTCTGCCAGTTTAGAGACACTGCAGCCAGAGAGAAGCATTTATTATACATCAAGAAACCTGGCCCAGAGTGTTGATGTTGAAAGTCTGAGCAGATAATCTGAGAGATCATTTTTGGTGCAGCTGACTCTAGAGACAGAAAATGAGGACAATTACAGATTCTTCAGCGAGGAATGGATTTGGTTTGGATGATCACTTGCTGTCCAAAATTATATTCTGAAAGTTCAACTAAAAATTTAATTGCTGGGGGGGGAGAGAGAGAGAGAGAGAATGATAATAGCTTACAAAAGAGTAGGGTTTGGGGTTTTTTTATAATTACTTCTTTCTTCCTCAGAATAATTATCACAACTTTGATATTTATATGAACCATTCATTAATGAGTTCAGGGTAAAAAAACCATACCCATAGATGCAAGCAGTGGAGTAAAATTCTTTAATGAGACTGTGATACCGACCCACTGCTGTTTTTGAGTTGGGAATTCTGATAGCAAATTGTTTATTTTCTACTTCAACACTGAAGATAAGGAAGGGGAAAGATAAGAACGAGGAAAGATAAGAACAAGGAGAAACTGTTTAAAAGGCTTCTGTAGGAATGGGAGAAGGGCAAAACCAAACCAGGATGTGGATGCTGCTGAGGTGTTTGCAGATACTCAAGGCAAAAGCATTTTGCTTTACAGGGATAAAAGCATTTTGCTTTAATTAAAGCATTTTTTTTTTGTTTGTTTGTTTCTTTGGAGCGGCTCAGCAGAGCTGAGTCTTCACCTCTCCAAAGGTTGGAGTATTCAAAGATTAAATTGCAAAGTCAATATCTGTCCATTTCCCAAGCTGATTGAAATTCTTTCCCACCTTCACAGCCCCTTGCACGAGTTGGTGGCATTTTGTCATTGCTTTGTGTAGCTGGGAGCTCACAGTTACCTGGCAGAAGTGCATTTTGTCCACTCCTGTTGATTCCAGGGGAAAAGAAACGCCTTAAAAACCTGAAATTAAATTTTTTAGAGGCAGATGGTGGATTTGGATGTATTGAAGTTCTTTTCTGTGGAAGGACAGTGCAATCTTCCTTTGCAGATCTGAATCCTGCCTTCCCTAAGGATGGGCAGAGCTTGGCAGAATGTGCAGTCAAAATTTGCTGCCCACGTACAAAATGCTTTCCTCCTCCTCTTATTTTGCTCCTTTAACCAAAAGACAACATCCACCTCTTGAAACATGCCTGGATTCTGGAGTGTTTATGATGTGTGGTGAATTAAGCCCTACCAAGGTGCATCCTAACAACTCAATTGACAATTTAAGTGATTTCCTGCAAATTTTAACAGTAACAAACAGGGGCTGAAGTTGCACAAATACAGCCTGTTCTAAACAATTGGTTCTCCTGCCTCCTCAGCCCATCTGATCAAGTTAAGTTGTAATGAGCTGGGTGTGGAATAACCAATTAAAAGGGGAAATACTGGAAAGGGTCAAGTTTAACATCCAGGTGGAAGTCATAGGCACACTTTGAGGGATTACAGCTGGCACCTCATCCATCTGCTCTGGCAGAACAAAAGCAGAAAACAAGCAAAGGTAGCTGAAATAGAGCATCTTGATTTTAGTTGTTAAAGTTCTTTCTTTTATAAATTCTAGAATTTCTTTGTGTTGAACTTGATATTTGTGTGGGGTTTTTTGAGTTTTTTTTTGTTTGTTTGTTTCTTTGGTGGGTTTTTGTGGGGTTTTTTTTGTTTGGTTGGGTTTTATTTTGAGATTTAAAATGGCTTTCTGGCTTGGTTATGACAATTTGGAAGAAAAGGAAAAGTGTGGATCCCCAAAGGAGAGGAGCAGCGCATTTAAAATGCATTCACAGAAGATAAATGGTAAGTTTATTTCAGTCTTGAAAAGCTTAGGTGGTGCTCAGTTTATTTCCATGCTATTCATTGAAGTTGTTGGTCCCTTTTCATAGGTTTTAACCTTCCTGTTTTCTCCTCCTTCCCTGCAAATGCAGAATCAAAAGGAGAAATTGTGGATGATGGGGAGGGGACAGCTCATGAGCAGATGCTGTGGGTAGAGCCAAAGTTCCTGTCAGAGCTGAAGGCAAGGCTGTGAAATACTTCTCCAGTGTGACTTTCTTGGTCTAACTTAAAGGTTTTCTTTCTGGAAATCAGATCCTCAAGTTGCAAATACTTTTTTTTTCGTGTCGTTGTCACAGCTGCGGGTCAGGAAGGGTCCCCCTGGCAAACTGGGTTTCAGTGGCTGTTTCCAGAGGTTTATTGAGTGATAGTGTTAGACATTGGGCAAAACAGATGCCAACAGGTGGTTTTAAAAAAATGGAGTGTTACTGCTTTTCACCCTGGTGTAGCAGGAGATAATAGAGTTAGATTAGATTTGTCTGGCTTTTATTTTGTTGTAACAAATAAAAAGCTACATGCAACAAATTTCAGTTGCAAAAAAAGGTCATCTTTCTGCTTTTTTTTTTTCTTCTTTGTGTGGTCATTTTTTCAAACTAGTTTCATATTTAGGGCCCTGCTGAGTAAATCCTCTTTTGTTCTGCTTTTGGAATCCAATCACAGGCTCATGAATAATGGTGTAATTTGGAAATACTTTTTCCCAGCATTGTTTATGGACTTTTATACACACACACCTCTTTTTACCTTTGTGGTTTCTGTCTCTAGTAATGCTTTATAGAAGAGGCAAATTCATCTGGTGTTTTATGCAAAGTGCAGGACCAGCTATTTCAGAAAGTTTTGAGCTTCTCCAGAGTCCTGTATCTCTTGTTTGTAATTCTTTTGTGTTGCTTCTGCCCCAGAATTTGATTGTGCTAGGAAAATCCAGCAAGGCTGCTGCTGCAGGTGTCATTTTTTCAAGACCAGCTTTTGGTCTTATCTTCCTGGCTCCTAAATGAACTTCCTCAATGGTTTGGTAACCAAGCATTTTTCTTTTGCAGAAGAAAAGTGCCTTGGGGACACAAGGACATTTTTTAAAGTGGTGGACCTGATGTTTGAAAGGCAGTGGGGGATCTCAACAACAAAATCAAAACAAAACAAAAAATGGCAACAAACACACACACAAAAACCCCAAACCCCAAAAACTACCCCCCTCCAAAAAAACCCAAAACACCAAAAAACCAACCAACAAAAAAAACCAACACAAACCTCTCCCTCCCCTCAAATATCTGAGTCTTTTCTTTCCTACTGTGTTCTATTTCAATAATTTCTTGCATTTGCAATTTTAACTGGTATCTACATTAATGGCAATCCTGGATCTCAATCTCTGGTTGTTTGCAGACAATCCCTCCCCAGAACAGCTGATTGATTTGGAGTACTTGTTGGCTTGTTTGGAGTACTTGTTAGCTTGTTTCTTTATTGCTGACAGCACAAAAACTTCATTTCCACAATCTGAAGGTTGATTTTCAAATTGTCAGCATTGATTTTTTGCTTTTTCTCTATTGCACAATTAAATAGGAGCCAGCACATGTGAAATACTGTACAAGCCAGCCCATGCTTCCAACATTTGAAAAGAAGGCAAGCATAGCCATTTTTCCAAGCTGGGGAAAAACGGAGCATTTTCTTTCTCCCTTCCCTCTAGAAAAATAGTTCTTAAATTCTTATCAAGCCAAGGAGCTTTTTCTGTCTGACTGTTTCTTCCAGTTCTGCTCTGTGGTTTACCTCAGCATCTGCTTTCTTTTTCCACTGCAAAGTTAAGCCTGGTTTTGATTAAAATGCAGCTGAAATGCAGACTAATGCAAGGAAAATCAGCCTGGCTAATATGGAAAGAGAGCAGGGAGGGAATTTGTCAGAGATCACCTGGATGTGATGTTTTCTGGTAGCAGCTTTTTCTCCCAGTAGGTCTAAGCCAATGTGAAGGGAGTTTATTCTTATTTTATGCCACAACCATCTCATCAGCAAGCCAAGGCACATTCCTTAAACTGAACCAAAATCATCTGTTTATCCTTTCTGACTGCTTTGCAGGCAAATTCCTCAGCCACAAGATTATTTGTAAAGCACATTTTTCTCTTTCCCATTCCTCCACATTT
This sequence comes from Thryothorus ludovicianus, assembly GCA_013397245.1. Classification (NCBI taxonomy): domain Eukaryota; kingdom Metazoa; phylum Chordata; class Aves; order Passeriformes; family Certhiidae; genus Thryothorus; species Thryothorus ludovicianus. The sequence continues at coordinate 25,821 of VZTB01004152.1, forward strand.
TCATGTTTGATGAACTTTTAAAATGTTTGTGTTTCTGTGAAACTCCAGCGCTTTGTGGTAATATCTTAAATTAATTCAGGGACATAAGTCCCAGGTAGAGTGGCTGAGGGAGCTGGGAAGGGGCTGGAGAATCCCTGCGGGAGCTGGGAAGGGGCTGGAGAATCCCTGCGGGAGCTGGGAAGGGGCTGGAGAATCCCTGCGGGAGCTGGGAAGGGGCTGGAGAATCCCTGAGGGAGCTGGGAAGGGAATGGAGAATCCCTGAGGGAGCTGGGAAGGGGCTGGAGAATCCCTGAGGGAGCTGGGAAGGGGCTCAGGCTGGAGCAAAGGAGGCTCAGGGGGCCCTTGTGGCTCTGCACAGCTCCTGCCAGGAGGGGACAGCCGGGGGGATTTGGGATTTGCTCCCAGGGAACAGGGACAGGAGGAGAGGGAACAGCCTCAGGTTACACCAGGGGACATTCAGGTCAGATATAAGGAACCATTTCTTCACTGGAAGAGTGGTTAAGCACTGGAACAAGCTCCTCAGTCAAGTGGTGGGGTCAGCACCCCTGAAAGTGCTCAAAAAATAAGTGGATGTGGCACCTGGGGACAATCTGGGTTAGTGGGCATGGTGGTGTTAAGTCAAAACCTGGATTTGTTAGTCTTGGATGTCTTTTCCAACTTTAATGATTATATTGTTATTTAATTACCATTGTTCCTATTATTTTTATTAGAATTATTGTTATTACTATAAATGTGACCATTATTTTCATATTAGCATTATTGTAATTATCACTGTGTTGCCCCTCGCTGTGCTCAATGCGCTGTCACGAGCACTTTCTCAGTTTAAATTTTCCCTACTCCTAAAACTCCTGCCCCTCGGAGTTTAAATAGCTCACCACAGCAGTGTTAATATGGAGATATTTCGCTGAAATCCTGGGAGTTTGCAGGGGCTGCAGGAGAGGGCAGCAGAGAACAGCGAATGGAGAGGGCTGGGACCAGCGTCTCTCACAGTGAAATCCTCTCAGCCAGAGGGGCCGGGATTTTCTCCCTAATCTCAGTCCTGAAGGAGTGGCAGCTCCCAGGCACCACCAAGAAGGAATGACCTCAGATATGGATTTTAGCATCAGCCATAAATAGCTACAGGAAAGGAAAGAAGGGCATTGAGAGTGTCCAGTTTGCTCATCAAAGGAGCTCAGGTAGTCGTTAAACACGAGCTCACGCCTCACTTGAAATCTGTTCTGATTTGGCAAAAAGGAAACACTTGGAAATGCACTAATAAACATAATTTAAAGCTTTCTTTTGCATCTAAAGCTGGAAAGGTGGGGTTTGCTTTAGAACTTGGTTGTGGTCAAGCCTGGTTCAGTTTATTTTTGTGCTGAAGGATTGCCTCTTAATTATTGAGAGTGAAGGGGAGATTTGATCCCTAGGGAGTGCTGGGAGCAGATGTAATGCACACACAGAAATTGCAAAGTGTGTCCCATGTTAGAGCAGCAGAAGGAAAATTGTTTCTGCATTAACCTGGGGGTCAGAGGGTGCTTGTGCCAAAAATCCCCAGTGAATTGCTGGCAGCATTTCTGGGTACCAGCAGAGATCACAGCACCTTATCCTGTGTGTCTGTGTGCAGGAAGAAGCAAGAATCAGTGAAAAGTTGTGACAGGAAAAGTTCTTTCTGGTGGGTTTCAAAGGTGTAACCCTCAGCACCTGCTGGCGTGGGTGTCTCATGTGAACCTTCCATGATTATAGTATATCTAAGTAAACTAAAAAGTACTGAGAACACAACTGGGCAGAGGCACCAGCGTAGATGGGACAACAGATATGCTGGAATAATCTTTTATTATTGTTAATAAAACTTTCAACTCTTGCATGAGGAACTAACCCCTCTCCTTCAGCTCTGGGGTGATTTCTTTTTCGGTGTGCACTTGCCTAAATTTCTGCTTGAGATAATTCTGAGCCCAGAGCAGGTTTAGCTCAGCAGGAAGCAGCTGGAGAACAAACACTGAAGTGGGTTTAATTTTTTGGTGAAAGCCCCTGAGGTCTGTAACTAGTGACAAGAGTCCATGCTGGTGGCAGCTGTTGAGGCCCAGCTCTGCAAGGGACGTGGTTTTGTTTAAATCCTGTGTGTGGAGGACGGGCACAGGGAGGTTTCCTCTACAAAAGCATCTCCCCTGCTGCAGCCTGTTCTTCATGGCCAGAAATGGCAGGAAAGCAAGGAGAGCATTGAATGTGATACTGCCAGGACCCCCACCTTCACCCTGACAGCTCCTCCAAGGGCTCAGGCCCTAGCACAGGTTGCCCAAAAAGCACCTCCACATCCCATGGCTTTGGGGGCTGATGTGTCTCAGCTCCTGGGCTTGCTGTCCCAGGAGTTTGGGGTGAGGAGTTCTGAGTTCTGAGTGTTCCCTCACCTGCAGGTTCAGCCCAAAGCCAGCTCAGACTCACAGCACAGGAGAGGATCAATTGCTCACACAAATAAAGATGCTGCAATGCTCAGGAGCTCCCTCCCAAAGGCAGTTCTGGGTTCAGTAATGCAGATTGTTCTGAGCTCTCCTCTTATAAGGGAAATTAATTTCCCTCTCCCAATGCCAATATTCCCACTGCTGTCCCTGGTCTGGCTCTGTCTGAGGGTTTGTCATTTACCCTCACATGAATCAGGAATATCTAAAAGAGTCCCTCTCATTCTCTTTTTGAAATATGTATTTCTCACGGACTCTTGCTCCCCTGGTGAGAACTTCTAAAGGTGCCTTTTGGCAGATTTATTCTCAGGTGAGTAAAAATGCCACCAGGTTCATCCCTGACTGCTGGAAAGGCCAAAAGGCCCAGGGAAACAAGCAGCCTGATTTTTTGCCTTACTAAAGTAAGAATATGTTTCAAAGTACCTAAGTGTAACTTTCAGGGCTCTACCCCTCTGTTTATCAAGCGTTTCTGTGACTTCTGAAGTACAAAATCACACTTGATGAGAAAAAAGGGAAAAATACCAAAATGGTTTTGTTTCAAATTTTCATTTGTTATAGAGATATTTAACTATTCAACTGTTAAAACTGGCACAAAACACATCAACAAAATGAATTGGTGATGAGGGAACTAAACAGTCCCTCTGCTATATGGAATGTTCAGGAAAAACGAGTCAAAACCATTTTTATCTGAACTTTTATAGGAATAACTAATTAATAGGAAAGAACCATGAGCATGGACTGGAGCATTTTCCCAGGACAGCTCTTGGCACAACAGGCAGGGCTGATGGCTGGCACTTTTGGGGGGCTTGTAACAATATTCCTGGAGAGGAAAAGAGACTTTAGAGTCTGAGTATTTGTCTGTCAGTCTAAAGCTTCTTAGCCAGCACACAGAGGGTGAGAAGGTGACTGAAGGTGTCAGCCAGCCTGGTCTCTATTAAAAGCAGGGCTCATTTCCCAGGAGCACAAACCAAACCCGAGGGTTCTGGAGCAGGGACTGAGCATTGCTGTGCTCCAAGAGTCACTGTCATCCTCAGGGAAATGCCAAAATGAGCAGGACTGGAGCAAAGGACAATCAACCTTGATTTTGTGCATCTCAGAAACGTTTGTAATTGGGAGGAGCAGAGGAACCCCAGCAGGAGATTGTTAAATTGCAGCACTTCATGAGGAAGGAATTGTGTGATTTCAGTTTTAACCACTTTGTATTGCTGACATTTGCCCCAACTGCTTTTCAAGGTCCAGTTTGTTGCTATTAATGTTTTTTACCCACTGTTTTTTTTTTTAATTTACCAGAGGAATTGTTTTTCTGCTGGCAAATCTTCCCCGTGCTTTTCCTCTTTCAGTGTCTTATAGATGAAAACATATTTTCACAGAGGAATGACTTAACATTGAAAGGCTCAGTTCCCTCCAAAATCTCCCCTCCTTTTCACATCTCTGTAGGATTTCATCCTTGCCAGCTCCTCTCTCAAGTTCCAAGCTGCTTACGTAGGTAACTTTTGAAGACAGTTCTCTTGTCAGTGTCAGAGGGTTTTATGGCAGTAATTATCTCAGAATGAATACTTTGTTGGGATTAAAGCTTTCAATTAATGTCCTTTTGGGATTTATTTTGTTGTGTTGGTTTTTTTTAAGTTTCTGTGTGCAAATCATAGGCTGCTGTTAAATTTCATCTTCCAAACTTTTAATTATTTAAAGTTTTGCCCTTTTCTCATTTGACTAACATGTTGCAGGTTCCCTTTGGGAGCCCAGTTCAGGATTCAGCAATAAAACTGAGTGAAGAGTTAATTGCCTGGGCTCTGTCCCATCCTATTGTCTGCCCTGTGACTTAACAGCTAAAATCCTTAAAATGACTGAGCTGGTGGGAACAGTGGTATTTACATGAGGTGAATAATCTCCAAGAGGGCTTTTCAAATTCACAGTGAGGCATCTTCAGGATGTAACTGAGCAGTGCTTTTCTGAAGCCAATTGTGCAGCAGCTGAGGGTCTGCCCAAAGATTCCTTATGTGCCACGCCTTCCCTAAACTCATTCAAGTTATTCAAAGAGAATTAAATGACAGTGGATGTAAAAAAATTAAGGAAGAAAAAATCAGCAAAGTGAAGTCATATTTGTTTTGAAAGTTTGTAGAAAAGGGTTGAATGCAACGTTGGCAGGCTCTGATTCAGCTCTGGCAGTAATTATTCAGAGGAAAGATGGATTCTGTATGAGAGAGAGACAGAAAATACACATAATTCCCAGGGAGTCTTGACAGTCTGTGCAATTATACTGATTTCTGACACTCTGGACAGTGGGAGAGGATAAAAATGAAGTTCATATTTGATATACATGAATTCCTGAGGTGGAAAAGCCAGCCTGTCTCCCTAGGTGCCACATGAGCCCACGTCTCCCCTCTGGTTCTGGTCAGACAGGAGGTTGGCTCTTCAATACCCTCCCCAGATTTAGAGTCTCATTTAAAATTAGAACTTCTGCTAAAACCCCGTGTGCTGCCTCTCCAGATGGAACTGGCCTCAGCTTCAGCTTGAGCCATCCATGCTGAGGTGGAGAAATTTAAATTTCTGCTGACCAAAGCCAGCTGGGAGCAGCTCTGGCCCCTGGGCAGGGGGATCCCATCAGCAGCTGGCCCCTCCAGGGTCACCCAGCTCCCAAATTCCTGCTCCCACATGGTGTGGGCACAGTGCCCCTGCCCCTTTCACTGCCATCCCCCCTCTCACACATTTAATCACTGCCCACTGTGCTCGTCCTCATCCTTCCAGTGTTGTCTGCCTCAACTTCAGCTAAAATAATACACAAAATTCACCAAAACTTTTTGGCATATAAGCAGCAGAATGATTTTCCAGTAAAAACTTTCAGGTATATGGGTCAGTGGGGCCTGGGGAATTTTTTTGGTGCTCATGGTTTTGAATCAGGGTCAGATTTGCTTTTCAGGGATTAAAAATCTCTCTCAAGGCTTTGAGCCTTCTGTTGAAATGCAGACTGTTAAACTCTGCTCATCTTCACCAATTCAGGCATGCACAAATGCACAACAGGTTAGTGACAGTTATTTTAATATTGATTTAGGGCATGGACTGCATTTAGTAAAATGTTCTAAACTGGACTTGGTTTCCTCTATTAAGTTCTGGTTTTCTCAGTTTGTGGAATGGTATTCATAGAGAAAATTGTGTGTAGTACATACTACAATTGGATTATCTGTATAGAACTGAGTTTGCTGGGGATTGTTGCTCCTTATAATTTTCCTCAAATTTAAATTTTGAGCTCAAATTTAAAATCTAGGCTGTCCCAAGTCTGATCCAACCTGGCATTGGACACTGCCAGGGATCCAGGGACAGCCTGGGCACCCTGTGTCAGGGCCTGCCCACCCTCACAGGGAAGAATTTTTTTCCTAACATCTAATCTGAACCTACTCCCTTTCAGTCTGAAGCCATTTCCCCTTGTTTTGTCACTACACAGTCCTGTAAAAGATTTCTCTCCATCTTTCTTTAGCACCTGATTCCAAAACCAGATCTTGCAGTTTAAACTGCTGTATCTCTGATGGAATTTGGGGGATGAGGGTGTCAGCAGCCTGGAGGTCCCTGTGAGCCCCTGGCCACCAAGCTGTTCAATCTCTGAGCAACATTTGCTTTGCCATTGTACCCAGCACCCTTTTTCTTCCCCCAGCTCTTGCAGGATGAATTCCCATTGTCCCATCCCAGCCCAGCATCCCTTCCTCCCGACCCTCAGAGCCCTTCTGTAGCTGGGTTGGTGGCTCAGGCTGAGTCCCTGCTCTGCCTCTGCTGCCCCAGAACCTCTCAGGAGACCTTTGCCATGCCAGGCTGTGCTCCTGCAATGGGCACCAGACCCCCAGCTCAGGGCCAGCAGGTGGAGGCTGGCAGCACAAGGCATTTGCCAACACCTCCATGCCCAGGAAAGCTTCCTCTGGAATGGTTTAGTCCCACTCCAAATGGGCTGGAGCCAGAGAGGGCTGGCTCAGAGGAATCCACGGTGTACACTTAATAAAAAGAAGCTTTCAAGGGAGGAATGTGTGAGCTAACGCAGTCCCAGAGCAGCAGTAACTCGTGCTCTGACAGGCTCTTGGGTCTGAGGCCGATTACCTGCCCCTGCTTGTCCGTGCTGATTGTCTCCTGCCAAATGAATGCTGGGCTCTGAGTGGTCATGAGGTTCAACAATTCAGTGCACAGCTCCCAGGCTGGCAGGGAATAGATTTCCCCAGGTGTACAGGCAGTGAGGAAGTGCTGTAATCACATCTGTTTAGGTCACTTGGTGTCCAAGCTCCCAGTGCACAGTGAACGGGCAAAAAATAGAAAATGGCACAAAAAAGGACACATTTCTAATAACAACAACAGCCAAAACCATCAGAACATGTTATAATGTCCTTGTCTCTTGAATTAAAAATTTCTAAGGGGTCACCCTCATTTTTCAAGTTTTCTGAGGCACTTTCTAACTTGATATTTTTCATAGTTCTTTCTCACACATGGGTGTTATAATTAGAAATATGTTTATGTTAAGACAAAGTTGTTTCCATACTTTCTCTTGGTGTGAAGAACAACTGATGGACAGTTGTCTTGACCAACAGGGTGGGAGAGGTGTCAGCCTTCTCCAATCCCTGGTCTGTGTGGAAATACTATAAACATGGAGTCAGATGTTTTAATAAATAGATTTTAGCCTTCTCAAGAGGAAGTGTGTCCGTGTGTGTCCTTGTGTGTCCCACAGGGATAGGAAGGGAGATTTTGGAATCTCTACTTCTGAAGTGTTATTTTTAAAGAAACCAAGGTACACATTTACTGGGAGCAGCACAGATTGATTGTCCAAGGGCAGAGGGTTGAGTGACTGGCATCTCATGGTCTCTTACACTCTAGTTCCATGTCTGAAAAATGTATTTTCACTGCCTGTATAAATGACATTGCCTAGTTTATCTAAAGAGAAGTTGCCTTTCAATTGGCATCCAGGTATCCCAAAGTGCTCAGCCATAAACTCCTCCACACAGATCACACATCTGAGCTATTAGAAACTTTTGTTAAGAGGGAAAAAGTGTGCTCCTGAGCTATTGGAAAGTTCAGGGGGTGTAAAAGATTTCCTGCTTCAATGAACATTTGAAAATCAAGTGTTTCATTACAATGGTCATTTGGAAGCTGGAGTTGGCAGCTCTCACTTTGAGGGGGGAAAAAGGATTGTGACAGTAATGAAATAACAGTGAAGGTGTGAGATAGCTGACAGTGTTCATGAAGACGTAATTCCCTCTCAAACTGAACTTTTAACTCAGTGTCAGCAGACTTCCTGAAGAAAATATTAAGACACAAATGAAAATATTCCTAGAGAAGGCTTGATTTCGGGGGCAGAAGGAGTACAGGGGAGAGAGGGAGAATGATTTCTCAGCACTCCTGGGCAATTCAGGTTGGAAGGGACCTCAGGAGAGCTCTTGTCCAACTTTCTGCTCTGGGATCACACTGGGCTGAGCAGGGCTCCCTGTGGTCTGATCCTAAAAAGCTCAGAGGATGGAGGCTGGCAGCTTCTTGGGCAGCCTGCTCCTCTTATCAGAGGGAGATCCTATCAGGCACTGGGCTCTAGAGACTGGAAATTAGAGAAAATGTGACCAGGGTGGCCTCTATGACAATTCTCTTTCTGTGAAGAGGCAGGAATGTACAGCTTTGGGTTTTGTGAGGCAGAACTTTGCCCCCTGCCTGTTCTGTTTTGGGAGAGTTTTTATCCAGCCTGTCCTGATGGAGCTGTTCCACCTGATGTAAGATATCTCTAGGAAGATTTTTTAGAAGTCCAGTTTGCTGGCTGGACACTTTTAGGATGGCAGCAGATGGGAATTCTGCCTGCCCTGCATGAGGAAACACAGGACAGGTTTCCTATTTGTTCCCTACTCATTGCAAAGATGCAGCAAAGGACAGAAACTGCCCTCAGGTTTCAACTTTAATCACTGAAAATCGCTGCAGAACAGCAAAATGATGGTCTGGAGGAGCAGCCTGAAGAGCTCAAGTGTTTGGCACACACTCTCAGGATGTTCCAGCACCACTCTTCACATATTCCAGCTTGAGCATCTGTTTAACCATGGCTGACCAAAGCCAAGACTCTGAATGTTGTATAATCACATCTCAAGTCGATACCTGTTAAAGCAGGTGTGTATTATTAATGCTGGATGTCTGGAAGCAATTCCAGCCCTGTTGATAAATCCTCAGGGTTTTCTTTTTTCTTTCTTTCTTTCTGCTTCTATTAGGATATGCTTAACTGATTATACACAAATATCGGGAATGTAGGAGGGAGGAATTTTGGGTTTATTTACTTGTTGATGCTGACCTCTTTGGGGGATTTTAAAGTAGTATGTAGGTATCCAAAATATGATTAGCTTTTCTATTCCTAACAGTCATTAGGTTAGACTTTATGGCTATTTAATAAATTCCCTGAGAGAAGGTATTTTTAATATAAATTGTCACAATGTGATGGTTTATTTTGATGATTTTCTTCTATGCATAGTTGATTTTATACTGATTTATACATACTGATTTCAGTTGTTGTTTACACAAAATTTCATACACTTTAACCAAGTCTGTTGAAATATCTAAATATTTACCAGTGTAATAGCTGCATTTATGATTGATTTTTATCTGTACATTTTGACCAGCTTGGAATGGGGACTGATGTTTTAAAACCTGTTTCTCATATCCAGTGCTATTGTAAATGGAAATTTTTAATTTTAAAGCATTTAAGGGAATAACAGAAGGGTTTAAAACTGTGTGCTCAACTGAGTGGTCTTTACCTTCAAAACCCAGTTACTGTGGATGAGACTCTCATATGACTGGAGGTTGCAAGACTGGATCCAGAGTAAATACTTGATTTAGTGGGAGAATATTCTGAGTTCTTTGAAATGTTATTCAAGATATCCTAAAGTATATTTATAATTTACTGGAAATATTTNATAAGGAGAGGTTAGAATACATTCTCTAAATAAATCCTTGGCTTGTGGCCAAGAAGACTTTGGGGACTTGGTTGGTTCTGTCAGGTGAAGTCACAGAATCCCAGAATGATTTGGGTTGGAAGGGACCTTAAATCCCATCCAGTGCCACCCCTGCCATGGCAGGGACACCTCCCACTGTCCCAGGCTGCTCCCAATGTCCAGCCTGGCCT
>VZTB01004152.1:35982-184163 GCA_013397245.1 Thryothorus ludovicianus
GATGCCAACAGGGTTGGTTAAAAGTATCTTTTTTTTAAGGTAAGGATTTTTATTTGGTTTAACACAGTAATGCCCTAAAAAAAAAAAAAAAGAGGGAAAACATTACTTAGGACGAGTCATAAAAATGCTTTAAAAATGCTGTTAAGATTTAAGGCATAATGCAGCTCCTATAAATCTGCTCTGCATTCTTTCACTAGGAATGACTGACTTTTATGAAAACTAGGGACTGTAAATCAAGAACCTAAATAAAGGGGGATTTTGACATGTAAATATAGATTATACATTAGCTGAGCCCAGACTTGACTGCCTCCTGGATCCAGGGGGCCACACAAAGCAGGCATTTATTCTCCTGAGCAACACTTTCACCTTGTAAAAGCTGCTAGGCAAAAATATAGTTTATCATTCCTCTGGGGAGAAACTTTCTTTTCCTAGTGATTTGGGAAGGGGATTTGCTTGTTCTTTTGCTCAGGCCTGATTTTCTGCCTCCCTGGTCCCTCATTTCTTGTTTAGGGCTGTGTGTGTGTGTTTTGAGGAGATGGCAGTGCTTCTGAAAGCAGAGGCTCTCTGAACACAGAGGTTGAATGGAAGGATAAACCCAGTTGGAAAGATAAACTCCACAAGTGGGTGCACACACACCTCCCCTCTTTTTCTGTCTTCACAGGTGGAGTTTGCTCTTTCTGAAGTTGTTTTAAGCAGCAGCTTCCACTCTAAACCATCTTTCCAAATGCCACCTTATCACAGCTGCACTTGGCCATTTTGGGGATCATGCACAGGGAACACTCCCCTGTCCCTGCAGCCCCTTACCAGGGCAGCCCTGGGACAGCCCCCAGGCTGAATTAACCTTTTCTGCCTCGGGCTTCTGTGTTCAGACAAGGAGGGCTCTTTGTGGCTGAGCTAATACCGAGCACAGCTTGACTGGGAGCCTGGCTTTTAGAGAAAGGGCATCTATCACTTTTATGTGGCATTTCAGAGCAGAAGGCATTTAATAACACTGAGAGACAAAGGAGGGATTCTGTCTTAATGCACAACCAGCCAGCTAATGATTAACTTCTCTTAATACTTAATAGGTTTATGTGAAAGAGAAAAGCCAAACCAGCAAGCCCAGTGCCATGGCAGGGCTCTGAGTGCTGTGGAGGAGTTTGCTGCACTGTCTAAAGTGATGTGAAACCTGTGTGCAGCAGGTGGGCAAGAGTATATCACACACTTCAAGAAATGCATGCAAGTATTACTCAACAGCCTTTAAAACAGGAGGAGGAGGTTTGGGGTTGGGGTTAGGGCAGCAGGGAGAATCCACCCTGCAGCAGAGAGCAGTGGGTGCAGACTAGGACTGAAAAGAAGGTGTAGGCTGAAAGAGAGTAAGTTTAGATGGGATATTAGGAAGGAATTGATCCCTGTGAGGGTGGGCAGGCCCTGTCACAGGATGCCCAGAGCTGCTGTGGCTGCCCCTGGATCCCTGGCAGTGCCCAAGGTTGGTCACTGGGGCTGGAGCAGCCTGGGACAGTGGGAGGTGTCCCTGCCATGGCAGGAGTGGCACTGGGTGGGATTTAAGGCCCCTTCCATCCCAAACCCAATCTGTATTTGTGAGAAGGGCCTGCTGAATTTGTTCCTCCCTCAGATTAAGAGAGAAAGAGAAACAAGCTCCTCATCCTCACTCCTCCTCCAGTGGAAGAATGCCTTCATATGATCAGCTTCCTTTTATGAGAGTGCAGTGTAAATGAGATAGAAAAAGGCATTTTGACTTGCCAATGCATTTCCAGAGAGTTGGAAGCCCTTAATCTGGTTTCTTATGAGGGTGGTTGTTACATGCATTCTCAAAAATAATTATTTAGTTGTGATAAAAAGCCTTTTGTTGTGAACTGTGAGCAGCTGTAACTTTACATGTGCAGAATGAAAATCTGGAGCAGAGTGCCCCTGGGCAGAGATCCTGGGTGGTGATCTGCAGGGATGCTTCCCTGGGCACCTTCTGAGATGTGTTTGCATCTCCTGCATTGCCTGGCCCAGAGAGGGGGCTCTCTGGACACACTTTCCATGGGCTGTGCTGGGAGGGAGCCCCAGCAAGGTGCAGCCCCTGAAGTTGCAGCTTCCCCTCAGGTTTTGGCCTGAAGCTCTTCAGAGGTGTGTGAGCTGTTGTGAACCCAGACTGCACCAGGGACATGGGGCTCTGATTATTAAACACTTCTCCAATGTCTGTAACAGCTTTCACCCAAGGACCTCAGGACACTCGAGTGCTCTCATGATTAACTGCTCACTCCACACTCTGTCCCTGCAGGAAACACCTGGGAAAGCCGTGGCAGCTCTGAACACCCTTTCCCAACAGCAGAATGTGGTGGGGAGGGTCCTGGTGTGAGATCTCATTTAAAGTGCCTCAGCAGCTCTGCTCTTTGAATGGCCCTTGTCTATAGCACCATTTCAAACACATGCAGATGCCATGCACACAAATGCAACACAGCAAATCTGCTTGCTGATTATGCAGCAAGATGAAGGGCACTGACAAGTTAAGGGTATTGGTGTATGATTTTAAAACCTGCTTGCCAGTTTTCCCTTCTCCCATTACAGGATTTTGGAGGGGAAGGTTAAATCAGTTCTGTCTTTCTGTTCCATTCATATTTTTATTGCTTTATTAGACTTATTGTGCTTGAAACAAAGATGGTTTCTCATGCAAGAACAAGCACTAAAGAGGGAGCTCTGCCCCAGTGTCAGGGTCACAGTGGCCAGGTCGGTGGTGTGAATAGCCCCTGTTCAATTACTTCCACTGGCCCAAGAGCCAGCAGTGGCTACAGAGGCTGCCTGAGCTCCCTTGCCTTGTTCAGGGGACCTCCTGCAACACAGAGAAGTCTTTGCCAACATTTTGAACACCTTCGTCAGTCTCTCCTCCACACAGGTGGTGTTTAGAGGGAATTTGGTTTATTTTCCTTTTTCCTTTATGGTTTGTTTGGTTTTATTTTTTTTCAGTTTCATCTCTCCTACAGCCTCCAAACTCCAGGTGAGTTTGTTGTCTGTGTAACTGGATTTTGCCTTTGCATATATTTGAAAGCAACTGTCAACACCAATCTGAAGCCTTCTACCTCCTTTCAGTCTTTCAAACACAGCTAAGCCTAAAACCACAGAGCTGCCCTGCCAGCTTTCCTGCATGGCTGGGGTTTTATAGCAATATCACCCCTAGGTGTGACTGACAATTCATAAAAACCCAGAAGCTGGGGGTGGACAGGGCTGTTAGGTCAGCAGTTCCATTTCCCTGCCAGGTGTCACAGGTGTCTCAGAAGTGCTGTGCCAGTGGTGGGTGTCATTAATCTGCTTTTTGAGCCTGAGACTGAGCCCTGCTGGTTCTGAGCACCACCAGCTCACAGCAGTGGGAGTCCAGAGTGCCCAGCCCTCCCCAAAGCTGGACATGGTTTGAAATGTGATCCCCTGTGAGCACAGGGATGCTCTGGGCAGCTCACACAGGGCAGGGCTTCTGCTGTTGGTGAGATTTAGGCACTCACTGATCCTGCTTGGTGTGATAACTTCATCTGCCCTCACCTGTGTTTAGGCCAGGAAGGATTTCCATTCTGTTCATTCACAGTTAAGTGTGTTCTTCCCCTCCTTAACAGTTCAGCACTGTGCAAATCACTCAGGTCTTTTATTATGATACCTTTTATGATGACATTTCAAGCTATTCATTACTAGTTAGATATCATAACATTTTTCTTCAACTTGTAGAATCAGGGCTATTAGGACATTTTTTTTTGTCTTTCTTTTTCTTTAAGCAAAAATGAAATTCTTTTACTATTTACTCTTAATATATCTGACACAAAGAAAACAGAATTAAAGCAAATAGTAACTCCACTTTTACCACAACATGAAATCCTGTTTGCTCTCTGCACATCAACTGTTGACATTAACTGGCAGATATGCCACTTCCATGCCAGGGTTTCATTCTTGGAACATGAGATCAGTCTGACTCTGTGAAAATAAACACTAAAGAAAACATGCTCATTAAAGTGCTCAGCTCATAAAGGCCCAGAGCTCAGAAATTTGGGCAGCTGCTGCCACCCCACCGAGGCTCTCTCAGCTCTGCAAGCTGTGTTTCTGCAGGTAACCAGCCTGCTTCCCATTCCAGTTTGGAGTTACAGGCCTCCAGTTTGCCCCCAGCACTGGGTTTGGAATGACCTCTTTTCTCCATACTGCAAGTGTCAGTTCTTTTACTGCTTTCCAGCTGTTTCCATGTCATGATAACCTGGCACTTCCTTGGCTTGTTTTGTTACAAGGTTGGAGACTTGTTTCTCTGGAGTTGTTTCCTCCTCTTTTTGAGCTTCCCCAAGCCCAGAAATGATCCCACATCAAGTGCCAGCCTCCTCTGTGCCTACTCTTCCTCCACAGAATCTTTAAAAGAAGTTAAATGTGGCACAGGCTGTCCTTGCCTGGGGCTCAGGTGTTGGGATATAGAAGCATGGCACAAGAAATACGAAGAAAAAGGAGAGGGAAATCCTCTTCCCTGGAGTTACAATTAAAGTGGAATAGGGAATCCTGAGTTGAAAGGTAGAGAAATTAATTTTCTTTCAGGTGGAGCTCCTTTTGGAGGGAAGTGTTGAAACGAGAGAGCTTTGGTGTTAAGAAAGTTTTTATGCTCAACTAAGTGGTAGCTGAAAAATTGCTTTAAATAATTTCAGTAACACTAGTGAGCAGGGAAATTAATTTCCTTTCAAAATGATGAGGTGGAAAGGCGAAGCCTTGGGGTTACAGCTCAGACAAAGAGAAAAAGTAAATGCTTTCCATTAAATTCCTTGTGCCTGTCATACTTGTGCAGGCATCTTTGAGATTTGCAGTGCAGATGGTTTGAGGAGCCAGCTCACCTCGCCTGACCTCCCACATAACACAGGTCTGGGAGTGTGACCCTGTGGTTTCTGCATCAGGCACCTCTCTCTGTTTGAGCTGTAACATGTCCCTGAGATATCCATCAGCTCCTGGCTGGGAGGCTGCGAGCAAAGGGAATCCATCACATCCTCAGGTAGCTGGGTTTAAATCACTGAGATAAGCCTGCACATCTAAGGCTCTCCCTGAAGACAAGACAGCAGCAAGAATTTGCTGAGGAGGCCAGAGCTCGTGGGAGGGGGAGAGGCTGCACATCCTGCCAGTGTTTTCCTGAAGCTGGGAAATGGAAATTTCAAATGGAAAATGCAAAGTGTCGCTCTCGTTCCAATGAAACACAAGTGCAACATCATTCTGCAGAGGACTCAGTGGGAAATGTATTTATTCTTCAGGAAGTTAAAGGGCTTTTAAAAGACCAGTGGGCTTGGATTTATTAATTGTTTGGTTTTCCATGGTGGCATTATTTGAGTGACCAGGCAGTAATGCTATAGAGAGAACAAATTAATACCACTCTGGGGAGGGAGAAAGGGTTCTACCCATGAAAACAATTCTATTTAGTTTTGTACAATCTGAGTACAGATTGTCTTTTTCCATCCTAACTGTTCCAAAAACTTATTTTGAAAGTATTTCACTTATGGGTTCAGAATTTAAGAGCCAAATCTGGTGTCTGTACCAAAGAATCCAATGAAATTTAAGCCAAATTTAAAAAGAACAAAGTTGTCTGAGGTGATATTATATGGAATAAATTCCATGTAATAAATTATTTCAAGCTAACAACTTCCAAGTGATGTTACTCTCTTGTAGTGATAAAGACTAACCCACATTTCAGTTTTGTTGTTCCTTATATCTATATAACCTTAGTCAGAGTTTCTCAGACCTGAACATGAATTTCCATCTGTTATGCCTGCATTCATATTAGAGAATATAGTTTCTCTATTATTTAATATAATTTTTACCAGAATTTGAACGTAGGTGCCTGGTTATGAGCCATCCAATGGCTCTGTATGTTTTTTATACAAATATTTTGGTCTATTTTAACATGTTGAAGAAGTTTCTTGTATTTTCCCCCCTCTTATCTTCTATATCTTTACTGCAAGCCTCCAATGTTCCTACATTTTTGCTTCATTCCTTTTCCATCTCCCACTTTCTTCAATACAGGTCTCCTGTTCCTAGCTCAACATTTCTCCTTTCCCATCCAAAATTTCATTAACAGGGATGCAAAACAAAGTAGAAATGTGCTGGCTTTGTTTAAGGGCAATTATTTCAAATGCAGTTGACTTGTA
Source organism: Thryothorus ludovicianus (assembly GCA_013397245.1). Lineage (NCBI taxonomy): Eukaryota > Metazoa > Chordata > Aves > Passeriformes > Certhiidae > Thryothorus > Thryothorus ludovicianus. The sequence goes on from VZTB01004152.1 coordinate 42,114, forward strand.
CTTTGTGGGTGAAAATACATTTTTCAGACTTAAGAAATGAAAATATAAGAAAGATTAAAGCTGTCTGAGTATCTGTGGTATGAAGACCAAGGTAACCAGGGGAAAAGATGAATGAGAGAGATTTGAAAATAGTGTTATTCATTAATCTATCAACATTCATTCTAGTTTTTTTTTTTGAGAGGGGAGGAATTCATTTAGAAAAATTAAGCAGGATATCATCTGAGGAGATATAAGATATGAAAACACGTAAGAAATTTATCTTTCAGGTAAATAATGTAATTAAGGAAATAGATTTATTTAGCAGCCTAATTTCAGGAATATGGACTAGACTCATTAGTCTGTGGTAGCTGCCTTGACCAATCCATTTTGACTGGAAGGATTTTGTCTGCTTAGAGCTGCTCTTCCGAAACTTCTATTATCACCACTACAATACTGGGAATCATAAAAAAACAGGGAACTTAGGGCTCCTGTGCATAACACATAGTGAATTAAAAATTCTCATTCTGAGATCCCAATGCTGCTTAGAATGAACCCAACTGGAAGTGAACCACACAGAATTTCTGCACAGAAATATTCACACAGAATAGCAGCAACGTGCTCTGCAGAGCATTGGGCTACAAAGATGTTCACTTCAAGGCATCTATTTTACCAAAAATATAAAGACTTCCTTTTTTTCTAGCAGGCAAACAGGAAAAAAAACAAAAAACGTGCAGGTTGCTGTCCTATGGAAACTGCAGAGAATTGCTGAAGGTCAGGAGCACCCTGATACCTCTACAGTTAGCGGGGCCAATTCCAGTGCAAAACTTTCCTGTGAAAAAGAAACTTTTTAAGCTTCCCAGCAGAGGTGGGGTTATTGCATGAGCTGTTTAAAAGCTGGGATCCTCTGCCAGGCTGATTGTCCAGTTTAGGCCCAGAGGTAGCAGCAGGCAGCAGCTCTCCCCACCCGTGTGTGGCTGGGGTCTGCTGGGTTCTCGAGTCCTCCTTAACCTCTCTCCACGCAGGAGAAGCACAGGACCTACCATGTTGTCAGGCAGAGCCTTGGAAAGATGAAGTAAAATGTTTATTTTCCAAAAGCAATTAGGTGTGAGTGAGGCCCTGTCTGGTTTGGGCTCTGCTTCTAAAGGAATGGGCTAGAATTTGGCAAGTGCTGGCCTACCCAGTGAATGACGATATTTGAAAGTAAAAGCCCAAAGTTTGGAAAGCAGCATCCAAATAACTCCCAGTGGCTTCTAAACCATATCTTGAAGAAAAAAAAAAAAACAACCTCATGGTGCTCCTGTAATAAAATTAACAGAGATAAAATTAAAATTAGTTTTTAATTAAAGTAGATTAGCACTGTCTAATGTAATCCTCTGACCTCCAGAATACTTTGAAAGTCCAGCTTAGCTACTAGATCACAATAAGAATTCAGAAGAAAATTGTGTAGAGCCTCCATCTACATTAGGCTGGAAGTATTTTGGGTCTGTTTTCCTATGCCGTGCTTTCATTACTTCTTTTATTTTGACTGCTTCACGGGGTATCAGTAATTATTGTGGAAGCAAAATGAAAATAAATCAAAGCTTTTCCAAAATGCTGCAGGAAGTAAAGGCTCATAGCCTAGGAAACCTTAACCGAATTCACGTCAACTACACAGCCTGTGGCCACAGAAGTGTTTTAGGAAATTTTCTTTCATTTGTCTTAATTTTAGGTGGTTAATAAGATGCCGGGGTGACCTGCCCCTGCTTTTCAAGTGCAATGAGCTGGAGACAGGCTGGGGTTTGTGCAGTTGTCTGCTGGGAGGCTGAGGGGCTGCAGGTGGGAGAGCAGCCCGTGCCAACCATCACAGCAGAGCTCCTGGGCAGGGAGGTCGAGGTGAAAAACACAACCACATCCCCGGGTCACCTTCCCCTTCCAGGAGGGGAGCCTGGCTGTTCAAAGGCTCACATTGTACCCAGGGCCCTCCCAAGCACCATAAAACCCCCTCTGCCTCCGTGTGGGTGGGCAGTTAAAGCGAAGGCAAACACCCAGCAGTGCCAGGAGCTGTTTTTTTAAAGCAGTGGGCAAGATGAGCTTCCACAGGAGTGACCACAAAGGTGTGGGAAACACCTGCAAGGTTCATTGAGTGGGACCCAGCAGGAGCCCAAAGCCCATCTGCAAGTTCTCTGCAAAGCTTGCAGCAGCAACATGTGTAAGGCAGGAAAGAAATGCACCTCTATTTATTGGTCACGTTTTGTTTGTGCGAATGAGATGGGCACGCACCAGTGTGAGGGAAATTCTCCTCCCCACCATCACTGGGGAGAACAAGGACAAGGAAAAGGGCCAGAGGTGGTGGCTGTCCCCTCCAGAACAGCCCAGGATGGCACACCTGCACCCTTGGCTGTGTACCTGGGGTGCTTCAAGCCCTCTGTCTCAAGGTTTACTTGCTGAGAAGCCTGCAGGTCCAGCTGTGATTTATAGATGTCAAGATGACAGCATATTTTTGTAAAATACACCTTGTCTAGTTTCATTTGATGTCTTGAAAATATCACCTCGAGTTGGGGGGGGGACAAATGTGTTCCATAGGAACAAGTAACTTTATAGAACAAGAATATAACCATTCCTAGATCAAGGCCAGAAGGGAATATTTGACTTTCTATGTAATCCAGGGCAGACTGCATTATTCCACAAAAGGATATGTTTTAGAAAGACATCCGCTTTTGTTTAAGAATTTTAAATGATGGGGAAACCATGCATGAGAAGTTCTTGCAGTGACTGACTGCTACCGAGGAAAAGTCATCACCCATTTTCCACTTCGAATTTATGTGGCTTCAGCTTCCAGTCTTTCAGTCTGTCTTTGTTTAATATGTTTTATTTTAAAAGTCCTCTGGTATCAGATTTTTCTTTTTTGTACATTTCATTCTATATTAGGGTCAAAACAGAGACAGGTCACCTTTGGAAGTTTAAATAGATCTAGCTTCTACAGTTATTCAGAATTTTCTAAAGGTCGTATTATTCTTTCATCTGTGTTTTGGCCTGTCTCCAATGTTTCAGTAACAGGAGTAATACACACATTTCTTCCAGATTAGGTCTTTTAATTTCTTATTCCCTCTACATTTCTTTATAAACTTGCTGCTGGGTTGTAGCATGGTTGACACCTTCCCAGCTGATGAGCTGCCATGAGGAACAGCACACTTGGCGAGGCAGGGGAGCTTCTGCTGCAGCCCAGGGCTCCGGGAGAAATTAAAGGAAAACAGCCCCTTCTCCCTGGGTGTCCTGATCCTCATGAACACAGCCAAGAGCACAGTAAATTAGAATAAATAGCCTCACACTGAGGGAGCCCTGTGCCCACAAAGGGGGTTCAGTGCTGGGAGAGGGTTTGATTTTATTCATCTACATCTGTAACAGCTTAGGAAAATGCCACGGTTACGTACAGTGCTGGCTGTTAATGCCACTGCACCCCAATAAAACCCATCCCAGCAGTGGTTTGGGGCTGTGGCAGGAGTACAGCTTGGAGCTGTGGAGGTCTCAGACCACAGAGGGTGTTGGTTTTGTCAGAAGGCTTGCCCTGGACTCTGCCTGCAGGATCCAGCACATATTCGAGTCGTGTTTTACCCGGCCTCTCTTTCCCCCTGATCCGAGCAAACTGGAGGCTGTGTAGCCATGATTGGTGTGGGGGTAATTCTAGGGGAAAAAACAACTGCAGGGAATCTGGGATAGGTGTGGTGTGGGGTTATATCTGCCCACAAACACGCTGTGTAGTCATGGCCCCCACCACCAGCATTTCTGGGATTTACAGAGATAGGTCCCTGCCCTGAGCTGGCTGCAGCTGATCTGAACCTTTACAAACACCTGGTGGAAAGAGCAGGAAATCCCTGCAGGATCACTGAGTTCAATCAGTCCCCCAGCACCACCAAGGCCACCACAAAACCATGTCCCCAGGTGCCACATCTACACAGCTTTTAAATCCCTCCACAGGTGATGATTCCACCACTGCCCTGGGCAGCTGTGCCAGGGCTGGGCAGCCCTTCCCATGAGGAGATTTTTCCTAATATTCAGTCTAAATCTCCCCTGCCACAATCAAGAGACATTTTAATCTGTTTGCTGTACCTACTTAGATCTGTTTCCTTTGGTCTTTAAATAACCCAATGATGCTCTTTAGGGGGCTTTCTCAGCCCTGCAGACGTGGAAGGTAAATGGGGTTCTGGCTCTCATACTGTGGGTGAGACTTTTCAGCGTTCTCTTTATAAGATCTTTTCAGAAAGCATGACCCAGAAAATATCAGGCTTTACCTTTATTGAGCTCTCAGTGGCAATCAGGAACAAACCCATCCTTTCAGTGCTGAACTGGATAAGTTGGATTGAATAATAATTGCAGGGTAATAAATAGGTTATTCCAGAATAAAATTGCAATTTTTTGCAAGTTTCCTTTTTGCAGAAGGACATTGAATATGCATCATTGAGCTTCTACTGTTTTTCCTCTATTTTCTCAGAAAAAAAAGCAAACCAAAAAACCCTTTCTTTATTTGAATAATGTCAAAAATGCAAAATTAAAAAGCCTGAAGAGATGATCTAAGGCTGAGGAGACATTTACAAACCCTGGGATTTTGATAGATTTAAAAAATAGATCAAATGTCGAATCATTTGAAGTTTTCTTTTCAGTTGAGAAAATGGCTTTTGTAGGTCTATATTGATATTTCACTGTAAGAAACTGTCATTCTGGGACATGTGTTCAAGCCACCTTTTGTGATCTGTTCAAGTATTTTCAGTGTCCTACAGGAGTCAGAGAATCTTTCTTCTCAAAGCTGGTTCTCTCAGGTAGCCTCCCCCCTTCTGTTATGCTGCAGAAGGAAGAGGTGTGCAGAGCTGCAAAACATGGAATTCTTGGAATTCTCAGTCCAAGGGCTAATCTTTCAGTTAGCAGAGGCAAATTAAATGTCCCAGCAGTGATGGGACATTGTTCTTGTCCTGCTGCTGCTCCTGGGATGATGTGACCATGGTCAATGTTCCAGCTGGTGCTGTACACCACAACAAAGGCAAATCAGAAAAGAACAATAATCCTAAAAGCATAATAAAAATTAAGTAAGGGTATTAAAAAATTCCTTTGTCTCTTTAGGCTCTGCAAATTGTTCTCAAGGAGTGACATGATAAAGATCTGCTCTGTCAGGGAGGAGAAAATATCTCAGGGGATGTGATCTGGGGAATTCTGCTTAAGGAGCACCAAAGTTGTATTAACATAATCCTCAGGGTGTAGGGGCTGCTCTCATGCTGTCTTAGTTTAGGAATTAGAAAATGGCAGATTTGTGCTCATTATACTGCAGACAAGCAGAGAAACTATTTAAAATGTTGTCTAAATTCTTCCAGTCTGACAGGTGAGTGATTGTTCTGTTTGGATTAATGGGTCATTACTACAGGATGTCCCTGCAGGCTCAGGTTTTATTCCTTTCCTCCTGGCAAGCTGTAGCATGATCCAGGTATGCAAGTGCCAAAAGCATCGTTTCCATCTTCCCTGTGTCACACAGTCAAGTGCTGGAATGTCAAACAAACAAAACACATCCCACTGCAGTCAGAATCCTGTCATGCTGGCACTAGAACGTGGGCTTAGGAGAGAAAAGGTCATTTCTACCTTGCTTGCACAGAACCTGGTGGGTTTGTTATGTTAAACTGATCTTTGTTATTGAATACATGAAAAGACATGAAAAGATCCTGATTAGCAATGAGAGGTGGAACAATAAAACAAAACTACAGAGGATGACAGCAACACTGCTGCAGAATAGCCAGAGAATTTCCCAGTGGCTTTTGGATCCTGCTGGTGAGGGCTGGTTCTGTGCCTGGGCTCACTGCAAGCCCTGCCTGGGGACCACTTCCTTGCCTCCTCCCCACCAGAAATTCTTCTCATCTTTCACAGGCCAACCGCATCCCAGGGTGTGCTGAGCCGATGCCAGCAGTGTTTCTCCTTTGTGGATCAAATAGCAGGAATTGAAATGAGCCTTCCTCAAATTCTCTCTCAGGATCTCCTCCAGGCAAAACTTTGAGGTTTGCAGAACTCTGAAAAGTAATCTGACTTGACTTTGGCAATGAAAATGAAGCCTCTTATTTGTGCCAAGGAAAGACATATTTCTTTTTAGTAGCATTTTTCATTTCTAATATGTCACTTCTGTCTTCCTCCCCCCTTTTTTTTTTTTCCTCTTGCTGTGACTTTCCCTTCTTTTAAGGATTTTTTTACATATACTGTTCCAGGCATGCTGAGACAAGAGTAAGGTATGTGCAGTAGTTTATCAGAATGCATGAATTTGGTGTGGTCAAACAAAACATTTCAGTTACTGGTCTGAAAGTGTTGTTGAAAACTGGAGGGTTATACAAATAAATGGAAAAATCAATTTTCCTTTGTTTCTTGAAGTACTCCCAGAAGCTTCAATAAGGACAATCCAAAAGAAAGAAAAACAAAATAAAATCATGTCCTTTGCAATTAATAGGTAAAAATGTGGTTTTAATACAATATAACACATTGCCAGAGGAGAAATAAAGCAGCTATCATCATTTTTGATCGAGGCAAAGGATTTGTGTGACACTTTTCATTTTCTCATATAAGAAAGTTTAGTTTGGAGCTGACTACTGCCACAGAAATGCCAAAATATTATACCTTTTGCCTTTAGAACTTTGTGGTAGCAGTTACCAGAAGGTTTAGTCCAGGACCTACTAGATCTGGGAGTTTCAAGAGACAGCTTTCGCCTCAAAAGTGGATATTTATTTACTAAAAAAATAAAAATTATTAAGAGATGACAGAATATCTTCTCAGTGATAGTGGCTGCTCCTTGCAGGAGTTCTCATGGTGGGTTCTTTTGAAGCCCTTGGCTCTAGAAAGCTCTGTAATGATAATCTCAAATTCCTGGTGCTCTGGTGTGCCTCAAAACATCACAGATATGCCTTTAAGGAGCCGTTCTCCCCTCATCCATGCTGTAATCTTTTTTGGGAGAGGAAGGAGAAAACCGCCTAGCTGCACATTGTGTATTCAAACCCAGAAATGTGAGAGGGGCCATAGCAAGAGGGGAGCTGCTGGGACAGGCTGGGAGGAGGTCAGAGGAATTTCCCAGAGGAAAATCACCGAGGCCCAGCTTCCCCTGCAGCTTTGTGGGCTCTGGGGTGATGGAGCACAGCTCGTGAGCCCCTAAAATTCCATGGGGAGCTGGAGTTAAAGAGAGCAACAAGGGAACACAGCCTGGAACAAAAGGGGCAGCTTGATGTGATTTATTGTGTGGGATGAATTTCTCATTACTATGTAATGGAGAAAAAGGGGTTTGGAGCACCAGGAATTTTTAGGCTTCCTATGGCCAGGGCTGAGTTTTTTGCAGTGGGATGGGCAGGCATGCTTCCTTCTGGAGGCTGACCTGGAACAGAGACTACACAGAGCAAGAGGAAAAAGTAGATATTGGTTGGGTACCCCTGAGACAAGAGTCCAGCTGAACCACAACCAAGGTGAACCCAAAATGGTCACAAAATGGGTGACTGATCACAAGGTCCCACACTTTGATAAGTTCTGGTCCATTAGCACATTGCAGTTAATTGTCCAATTACAGCTCCAGGTTATGAAGCTCCATCCTCCTGGGTGTTTCCTTCTCCCTTCACCATTGGTTTTGTTCTTGGGCCTGAAGGTTGTTCTTGGTATTGAGCTGGAGAAGGAATTGTTTTGTCTCTCTACTCTGTGAAGAGAACTCCATAGCATTTAATATGAAACCTAAAACTACCCACCAAAACAGCACAGGATCTAAAAAACATAAAAGCTAAAACCTAAGGCATCAGGATGAGGATGCCCTTGTCTTACATTGCATAAGCACTCTCCTGAGAAAAGCACCTTTTCTATTCTGTGTGCCTCTTCAAGCGTTTACTCTCTAATCCTTCTCATAAATTAAGAGGCAGTAATCACCTACTGCTTCTCCAAGTTTCCTGCTCCTGTTTGATGTCATTGTGCTTAATTCATCCTTTACACTCGGGTTAAGCCTGGCTTGCTTTTTTTAGTGCTGCCCCTATTTAATCTTCTTAATTTATGTGGCGTGCTGATATTTGTTTAGAACTCTAAAATAGACATAAATAGTAAAATGGAGACATCCCTGAAACAAAGAGAACCTCTGTTCAGAAGAGCTGGAAACAATCCTTTTGTCTGCTCTGAGGAGATGACATTCATGAGAAATTGTGTCAAGAAGAAAGGGTTCACTTTATCTTAGGTTGTTTTTCAAAGAGAAAATGGAACTTGGGAACAGATTTTTTGGTAGTTTGTTGTGGTTTTTTCAGTATTGCATAAAAAATACAAAGAATAAAATTCCCTACAAATAGATGACATCATCTAGAACATTTCTGGTGGTATTTTATTAAAAAGATTATGCCTTTAGAAACAAAAGCTGCATCATTTATTGACAAAACAAGACAAAATCAGCTATAAATTCTATCTCTTCAACCCATAACATTGACTGAAATAAATAATTTTTTTTTAAATTCTCTAGATTTTCCTGCAATCTTAGGATAGGCAGCTGCATCCACAGTGTTCTTGGGAGAGACAGAACTGAAAATGGCAGAATCACATCCCTCTACACAGGATCTCCAAAGGATATAAATTTATAACTGCCAAAAGTGAGGCTTTTATGCAATTTGATTTTAGATTGTTGTTCAACTGAGCTTTGCTAGTTGGGTGTAGATTTCTTTTCTCCCTTCCTACCCATGAAGTTTTTACATTTTAGACAGGATCTAAATGAAATTTAGCAGTTGAATGATCACCTTTTTTTTTTTTATGTTGTCTCAATCTCACAAGTCTCCTTTTCAACACCAATTTACCAAAGCTGGTTTTGTGAGTTCATTAGGCCATAAAAATATATATGGTTTTATATGTAATTTTGTTCAACAATATCTGCATTACACATCTAGGGAACTTTATTGCTCTGAGTAAATTTGTGTCTTTCAAAGACACAGTGTTACTCAAAGAGCCCCCTGATGCTGTGGTTTTTGATTTTGGGGTTTGTTTTTTTTTTGTGACAATTTTTTTTGGAAAAACCAAGAAATTAAAGACTTCTGTGTTCAAGTCTTGTGCAGCAGAAATGGAATTTTTAGAGATCAGCAAAAAAGGAGAATAATTCAGTCTTCTCAAAGTATTTAGGTGTTTGGCTGATGGTGATTTAGTCAGTTGATTAAATTTTGTCAAATAGAGGATAAATAAACTTCAAGGAGCAATGAGAGAAATAGATACCCACGGCTTATATCAGTGGATCCAGTATAGCTGGCAGTGTTCTCAGCTTTCTGTGTGCCTTCAGTCCAAACCTGTGTTTTGTGTGGTTGAAATTCGTCCCTGTGAGGGTGGGCAGGCCCTGGCACAGGGTGCCCAGAGCAGCTGTGGCTGCCCCTGGATCCCTGGAAATGTCCAAGGTTGGACAGGGCTGGGAGCAGCCTGGGACAGTGGGAGGTGTCCCTGCCATGGCAGGGGTGGCCCTGGATGGGATTTTAGGTCCCTTCCAGGCCATTCTGTGCTATTTCTAGACAGACCCCAGACTTGTAACTCCTCCCTGACGCATGCACAGTGACCATTCCCAGGATAAAAAGGGCTGGGCAGATCCTGGCTCATCCCTTTTGCGCTCAGGGCTGCTGAGACAGGGAAATTGTGTTGGCCTTGCCAAGATCTGCTCTGGGAGTGCCCCAGTCCCAGTCAGCATCACTGACTGGTTCCTCTGGCATCCTGTGCCCAGCGTTTCCTTACAGTGACTCCAGCACAGGCTGAAATCAGCCTAGAGCCAGGCTGAGGGTGTTTGCATGTCTGGAATTAGGCTGAGTGTATTTAGCTCAGGCTGACACCACCATGGTTAATAATCTCTGTAATTGAAACTTGCCTTTGACATCAGCTCCCGCCTGACTAATTGGATTGTGTCTCCTCGTTCTGTCTATTCCTGTCTCCCCAGATCAGCCTGGAAGGTGACTCCCCTGCAGTATTACACTAAAACCAGGCTGACCTGTCACAGAAACCGCGGCACAGGTTCACTTTTCACACAGGAGCCTTTCCTGAAGGGGTTGAGTGAGGAGGTGGGAGCTCAGGCTCGGGAGCGTGGCGGAGCTCTGGCACTCCTGGTGTCACCTATGGCTTTGGAACTCAGTTCTGCTCTTGCTTTGCTTTCACCATGATTGTTTCCACTGAGACAATGTGGGATTTTACAAATCTGAGCTCTAGCATTATGTTCTCTCAGGATATTTAAATGAACACATGAACTGAGGAATATTTAAATTACGTTCTCAGGGTAGTTTAGAGCATGTAACACACCCCTCATAATGCTATTTATAAACATGGAGAGAGCAGTGAGTATCTCAGTTAAAACAGCCAGCTGACTCTGTGCCTCACAACATATAAAGCACTTTCCTCATAATGTTTGCATTTGTGGGAATATTTCTTTTTCCTACACTTTGTCATGCACTGAATTTGAGTGACTGATCTCTTGCACGATAATTGATGTGGCTCTAATACAGCTGGCAGGCAACCTAAGACATTCTTTAATTTTTAAATAAATATGTTAAAATAACAGTGACTGAAACTGGCTATATTAAACTTGGTATAAATAACCTGAATTACATAAAGACAGCTATAACTTCATAACTTGTATTTACCTATGGATTCTGTATCACTTAATCCAGTATTTTAAAAATACAGCTAGGGAGAACATTCTAGCTGACTCCCATGGCTTTTCTTGGAGGGACTGAGGAACTTTTTGCCCATTAAGTCACCTGTAGTTTATTAAAAGTGTAAAAAGCAACAGGACATTAGGTTTTTTCTGTATACAGACAGACTACTGAATAATAAAACATCTTCAGCACTGAGATTATTTTTTCCACTACAAGAAACATTTCCACTGAATGCCTGCATGAAGTCCCAGCTGGTGCAGGGACTTCATGCAAATAAATAAATCAGCAAATTCCCATCAACTCCTTACTGGATGCTGTGCAACTTTAGGAAGTGCCTGGCATTGTTATCAAAAGGATAAACAAGAGATCAGCCAGAAACCTCAGACACAACTAACACTGTCAATTCAGTGGGACAGCACCACAGACACGGTGCAGAAATTTTCTGTGAATTTATCTGAAACAGCTAAAGTGTGGTTTGGTTTTTCTCTTGCTCCAGAAATGCCATATGCACTAGAGTAAAAAAAGCTGTAATTTAAAAAGTATATATTGCTTAACACAAGTGCTATTCCAAACACGCAGCATAAATCCTACTCCTCATTTTAGCAGCTGTAGCAATCCCAGTTCCCTCGGGAGCTGTGGAAGTCTTGGCTCACCCTCCCCTGTCCTGCACCTCCCACTCCCACCCTTGGAGTGGGGTGAAGGGATTCAGGAGAGATTTACTGAGCCTATCTATTTAATTCCAGAGCTGTTTTTCCCTTTGCAGCAGGGAAGCTCACAGCCTTTCTTTGCCCACAACTTTGTGGTGGAAAGCTTCTCTTGATTAAAGCATTGTATTAATTAACTTTTATGCTCATGTCATTGACTGGTTATGGTGATGGTCCTTCTGCTGCTTCTGCTGCTCTTCATGCTGGGATCTCCTGGGCTTGCCATGATGGGAAATATTTGGGTGCTGTTAGATTTATATCTCAGTGAGTGTCAGGTTGAGATTTTTCATATTGTTCAGGGGTGGAGGATGCCAAATCCCCACCATGCTGATGAGCAGGTAACCTCTCCCCTTCAAAAAGGGCTCTTGTGTCTCAGCTGAAGGATTTCACTCACTCTAGGTAAAAACTTTACAGGCCACAGACTGTTTTCATGTCTGCTGATCAGATGCTGCCATCACAGGTGAGCAGAATAAAAATAGGTGATAAAATTCCTTTCTTTATAATCAACCTGATTGTCTTGACTTTGCAACTTTTGGGAAGGTCTGGTGGATTCCTTTGGTTGCTGCAGTGCCCTTCCCAGTACCAGCTGCCCTTCTACACACCAAAATCTATTCAATAAAGGTCCATAGGCTGTATCCTGCACATAACATTGATTTCTGTCTCCTAAACAACATTAATACTTGGCTGAAAAATCACTCCTCCCTATAATATTCTGTGCAAAAAAACCAACTAGGTTTACATGCATGCTCTCTTGTTTGAGTGGAAAAAGATAAAGGTGGCCTGTCCTATTTTATTTCCTTAGAAATTATTTATTTCCTCTCCCTTTCATGTTTTGTGCAGCTTTTTTAATCCCTGGAGACTCTGTATCTAACTGCATCAGGCAGAAACAATTTCTCCCCTTCATCCCTGAAGCTCAGCAGCAACGTTGTTCCAAGCACCTGGAAGGTAAGAACAGGTGTTGTCATTTTTCTTCAGCACAATTTAATTTTTTTTTCAGAGTTATTAATAACTAGAATGGTAGGTTTCTATCCTCGTGTTCTGGTTTGCTTCAGAGCTTCCAAAAGGTCACAAATTAGCTAAAGTTTCAGGAGAGACTCTTGCTTCTTCCATGAAGGCTGTGCAACTGCTGAAGCTGTGAAATTGGATTTGTACCCAGATGGGATGACAGAAGGATATTTCTGTTGAAGTTTTCATGGGTAAAAAAGAGGAAAAGAAGGGAACTAAAGCTCTGCTTCAGCATCCTCAACCTGCTGCGTGTGAGGCTTTGATTTACTGGTCTCTGATTTACTGCTCTCATCATGAGCACCACACTAACCTTTGCTCCTGAGATGTGCATAAACAACACAGCTGCTTTCAACACAAAGATGAGAAAAATTTATAGATCAGGACCTGTAGATGACTTCATTGTACAGTCACCAGCTCCACGAGGCAGAAGCTGCTTGGAATAGCCATGACCTTGCACGGAACCATCTCAGAGTGACCACGGCAGCTCCTGGCCACTTGCCCAGTGCCATAGAAACCCTTTGTCCCTTGGTAGGACCCTGGTTCTGGGTAACCAAGCAGACGAGGGTTTGTTTTCTATATTTTCCCTGGTTTGTTGCCTTTGGCAAGCACTTTGCTGCTCCCTGCACCCCTGTGATCTTCTGTAGAACTTGGTATGCTCAATCTCTTCCTCCTTCATCTAATCTGTGCCATGGTAGCATTGCAGGAGCAGAGCATGCCAGGAGTGAGTTAATGTTTGCATAAAAGAGAGAAGTCAACCAGAACTAGGCAAGCTCTGAGCTACCAAGCTGACTTGGCTTATTGACAGGCTGCTAATGCAAAATGCAGACCATGTTAATTGTTAAATGTGCTGGTCATTCTTTCCAAATTCTCATCAAAATAAATCCAACTTCAGAGTAAAAGTATTAACTCAACTTCACCTTAGATTTGGGATACTCCTATTTTAATGTGTGGATACTCCTAGTACTCCTCTCTCCCTTTTATCATTTGTGTGTCTTCTTCCCTTTTCCATGAGACAGAAATCCTGGGGTGAAGCATCACAGCAAAAAAACCTGGATGCTGCCCCAGCTGGATGTGTGACCTCAGCGAGTTCCCCCCAAACTGTAGAGACATCCCTTTCCTTCAGAGCTTCTGAGAACTCATTCTTTAATTCTTGTTGCTGTTTGGCAACTAATCCTTAAAGGAATGGCAATTTGTGGCACTGAACATGGCAGCCTAAAAAGTTATAAATTCTGTGAGCTTCTCAGTAATATCAGACCCAGCTGAATGTTTGGATGCCTTGCTACAGCCAAATTTGGGACATATTCTTTGGTGTAAATTCATTAATATAATGGTAAGGATGTATTCAGTTATAGGTACACAGAGCTACTTCCTTTTTGGAGCCCAGATGTTAATAGTGATTGCAAAAGAAAGCTAAGCAATGTCTTCAATTTGTTGTAAAAATAAAACACTCCTCCCTAAACTTTAATAACATGATACCCTGTGCTCTTTCCAAACTTCTATAAATGGTCTCAAAGAGAAATCCCTGAATCTGTGAAATGTGGAGGGTTCATTTAACATCTGGAAGTGCTCTCGTGGCCGTCCTCACTTGCTTTCAGGACAGTGAAAAACGAGGCTGATTCCTTGATACTCATACAAGGAATCCTGAGGAGCATCAGTGCTAGCAAATAAATGATTACATTTTCTGCACTGGAGATTGATGCTTGAAATGTTGGGTTTGGGCATTTCCTGAGGGCCTGTTACTCATGCAGAATGTTGGGAGCTGTTTGTTTTCAGTCTGTAACTAGAGCAGCCAAGCTGATGCTCATTAGGTAATCTCTGCTGGACCATCTCTGCTGCATTTAGACAGAATAGTGCCCTTATTACATGCCTAGCTCCATTTATTTCATCTGTTAAAACTGGATATTTCCACTGAATTTAAAAACCTCCATGCTCTTGGCTAGCAGGCCCAGGAGTTGAAGCTTACCATTGGAAACAGTTCCTAAAGCAACTTTTTACAAAGTTTATTATTTTCATTTCTTTTGTTCAGGAGCAAGAGCTCACAATGCCTGTGGTACTCCTCCCTGGAATCTGAAGGGAAGGATCACACTGACAATTGTGATTTTTTTTAAAAAATTAAAAACAATAAGCAGACAAAGTCCAAAGAGGTAAGAAAGTAAACACTCCAGCATTTCATTTTATATAATTAAATATGAAGATTTTAAAAGTTCCAGGTTCAAAAGGGCCTTTGTATCTTCCTGTTAATAGGATTGGAGTTTGGATCTTCCCTAAATGACTTAAAAGAAAAAAAAAAAAAAAAAAAGAGAGAGAGAGAGAAATCAAAAGAACCTATATCCTGGGCATTTTTAGCAGGTTAATTCCCTCTTTAGACATTTGCTGTGTGCTCCCTGATTTTCAGTCTTTTATTTCAGAGGGCCATAGTGAAACACCAGCCTTGATGAAGAAATAGGACATTGGTGTGGTCACAGCCACGTGACTCAAAAAGTGGCTGGAAAAAAGCAAAGCACTTGCAGCTAAACATTCAAAGAAATCAAATAATTGTTCAGACACCTTTGTATTGAAAATGCTCACAAGCCTACACAGAAGGCACTGAGATGCTGCTTGCATCCTTTTTGTTAAATTTGGGTTTAAGTGTCTATTTTGCATTTTTCAGCTGAACCAGTAAACACAGAATACCTTTCTCTGCAGGTGTTTCAGGGAGGAGATCTCTGCATTTTAACAGTTTAGTTTTAATTCAGGCAGCACACAGCCTGCACTGTGGGCACAGACACTTTCCCACATACATCACTCAGAGCAAAATCAACCGATAAAAGGTCGAGAGAAAATTCCATTTTTTTTGCTAGATCCTGCTCCAAGGAATTCAAGAACAGAGTGTTTAATAATTATGTAATCTTGGCTAGAGCTCCACGATTAAATCAGCGAACTGGAGGATATTAAACACCGGGGGAAATACCGTGGGCATAAAGCAAGAGCTCCCAGATGGACAGAACCTCTGCAGCTGTGCTGAACCTCCTGCTGGGGCTGCTGGACACACTGGACACAGGGCAGTGACCCTCAGCTGATTGCACAATGACCACCAGCCCCAGCTGATGCTCTGGGGTCAGGGTTCGAGTGGTGACCTGCACATGGCAGTGTCCTTGTTGCTTGAAAAATATCTAAAATAGCAGATATTTCCTATTTATCCCTGAAGAGCTGCAGCTTCTGCACTGAGCTTGTTTTTCCCTGGAGGAGCTGCAGGCAGCAGACACAGGGGTGGGTGCTGGGTGCTACAGTCAGACCTGGCCATGCAGCACACACAGCCTTCACCAGGCCTGGGAGGAATTCCTCCCAGTAATTCCCCCCAAATGGAAGGAACAGCCCAGGATCTCTTGACCTGTTCTCTGAACTTCGCTCGTATCCTCACTGAAAGAAGTTTGTTTGTAGAGATTTTCTTTGTATTTACTGATCCAAACAGAGGAAGTTCTCTGTCATTTTCTTTTCATTGCAACATTTTCTTGGAATATTCTTTTGTATGTTTTTACTTTCTTTTTTGTTTGTATGTTCTCTAGGAGGCACGGAAGAAATTTCCAAACAATGTATGAACCAGGCTTTTGCTCCGGAATGTGACATGCTAGTCCCCAAAGGACTCTAATCTGTGCTCTTGAACAGAACTCCTTGGAAGCAGCCACAAATTCAGGGGTTGTGAGTTTAGGGTGTCCTGTTTGGTACAAACATCTTGGCTTATCAGATGACACACTGACTTCTTTGCTGAAACTTTTCCCAGACAGCTATATCGAATTGAGAAACATTAATAAACACCTCACCTGAAAATACTGGCTTCTCAATAGAGCTGTGTCTTGCAGGACGAATATTCCTTATTCCGCTTTGCCCTATTCTGAATTTTCCTCACACTGGAAACAGGAGCAGTTTTTCCCAGCAGATAACCCTGACAGGCTCAGAGGGTGACCTTCCACAGGGCCACTTTGCTGAGGCACCATCACAAAATCCCCTGCCATTGCCCACCTGCTACAAATGACACTAAAGGCAGAGCTGAGACAACAATTTGCTGCAGAATGTGATTGCAAACCCATTTTTCTTCATTAATCTAATGTTAAACATAACCTATTACAGGGGCTCCATTTAAGGAACAGATGGTAAATACAAGTTAATGCAGATACAGATTAAATAATATTGGCAACAGCTAATGCATTTATACAAAGCACAAGGCTATTAAGTGCTAAATGTTCTTTAAAAATGTGCTTAAATCATGGAAAATTAAATCCTTTGATAGATTTGTTTTTAAATTTCTTCAGTTACAAAGTATTTCAGTGAAGTTAAGGGTAAAGGGCACCCAAGATCTCTGCCTATAAAACTGCAAGATTCACTCTATTAAGCATTTTGAAGATTTTATTGCATTTTATATTTTTCCTGAGTTACAGTATCAAACAAATGCATTGCTTGAGCAGGGGAGCCAAGAGCTGGGTCGCAGGAATGGAAGCTGAGGTGCCTGGGCTTCTCCAGCGGGAGGAAGTGCTGGTTCAAGAATAGCACAGCAATTGTTTGCCTAAGAAAAACCCCAAAGAATTCAGCTTCCACACCAAAAAGTGCAAACTGTGCTGTGTGAAGCAAGGTATTCCCTACTCTGCAGCTGCACATCTGGACACAGCCTGCATCAAAACCCTTTCTCCTTCACCCTGCTGATCCCTGCAGGATTTCCATGGGACCCCCAGCCTCCTCCCAGGGAAGATCAACCAAAGCTCTTTTGCCTTCCTGGTCGCTGCTTTCCCACACAGGTGGATGGGGCTGGTGAGGATCCAGTCCCTGGGATATGGGCAGAGAGTTTAGGATCACCCTGTGGGAGAATTTCTAGGAAAGGGGCAGAACAGGAGTAGCCAAACCCTTTCCTCGTGTTGGCTGGGATAGAGATAAATTTCTTCACCCCACTCCCCACTTTGTTGTTTGGCTTGGTAAGGAAGTGGAAGAAATGCCTCTGTTTAAAAATTGTTTTCTTTTTAATGCTAAAACAATATGTAAGGGAATTCCCACCTTTAATTAAAAAAAAGACAGACTCAGCTGACTGCAGGACCCTACTGCTGCCCTTGCCTCTGGCAGCAGCCAAGTGAGGGAGACAGAGGCATGCAGGATGTGTGTCCACAAAATCATCTGCTGGCAATATCATTTGGCAGTATCCAATAACTGGATATTGCCACGCTCTTCTTGAGAACCAGGAGCTCGAGCCCCTTGAAAATATCACCAATGCAAGTTGGAGAGCTGCAGTGACTCAAACAGAAAGATCCTATTTTCTCTTTTTTCCTCCTTTAATCTGCTCTCCTCATTTTCTCTTTGCTGTCTCATCTCCCATTTTTTGTGTGTGTTTTGAGGTATGCAGATTTGTACAACTATTTACACTTAATCAAACAAAACCCCTTGCTTGGAAAACAATAATTATTCAAACATCTCAGGAAGAAAAGACAATGACTGGATGTTGTTCACTGAAGCAAAATAAAGCAAGACAAAGAAAGTCTAGATTTATTGCAAAACAGAAACCCAGCGCTTGCAAAACAATTTGCTTTAAGTGCAGTAATAATTCCTTGAGGCAGATTATACAAGGCTCTTGCACATGAGTTACATTTCAATAGTGAGATCCAGCTCAATCTAGCAAGGAGATACAGCTCCAAACTTTAGAGCAAGTAGGCTTTGGCTAGAAAATGTGATTTTCAGAATCACTGCAGAATTTAGAAGGATTGCTCTGAAATTGTTCAAACATCCAAGGTCATGGAGTTTTTAGTTATTAATTTTTTTAACTTAGTGATGAGATGTTGTAATCTTAGACTAATGGTATTATATAGATATAATTCCATTGGGGGAAAGGAATAATGTAGATATTATTTTCCATTATATCTACAAATTTGCTGGCTGATTCAGGGAATTTACCCCAAGAAAAAATACTTGGAGCTCAGCTGGGCTGGCTTGCTGGTCCCCATTGCCTGACAGGCATTTAAGGATGGAGGAACTGGTGGTGCTGGGAAGGGAGGGAGGGTGGGACAGTGGTGTCACCTCTGTGGAGCACAACACACTCTGGTGCCCAATTCCTGCTCACTCTGATTCACTGAGGGGCTTCTGTGAGGTAAGAATCCAACTCAAAGCATTTTCCTGTCCCCCACTCAGTTTTTCCTCTCTGTTCCTTCTCCAGTTTGTGAAAGCCTGGCTTGAAATTACTTAGAATTCATTTTATTTAGGTGGGTTTTCTTATACATATATAACATTGCAGTGTTGCAAATAATAAATTCTTTCCCTTCCTTAGCAGCCTCCAGCACATATAATTTTTGGCAAGCAGCTTGAATAAACATGTCTCTTCTCATCAGGGCTGCATAAACATATTGGGTGCTGCCTGATCCAAGACACCTTTACTCTTTCCTAGGCATTTGTGCAGTCTGCTGCAGGATGCTTTGGAAAAATTGGAGTTTCCAGCATGGCTGAAAATGCTCCCTCCAGATATTTAATGTACAAATGATTTTTCTTTCGCAATCTCCCTCGCTCACTCTCTCCCATGTTCCACTTGGAAAGCAAACCCATCAGCATTTATTTTATGTGAGCTCCACTTCAGAATGAAGTAAGACAACCATTTTTCTTGTTTATTTTTTTCAGTCTCATCTCAGTTTTTTTGTGCTCTTTGTCTCGTTTTCCCACTTGGCATTGATTCAGTAATTGATTTTTTTCTAGTTGTCTCCAAGGCTACAACACTAAAAATCCCCAGAGGAGTTGGGTACTTGACTGGAAAGACACCAGCCATGTGGAGGCCCTGCTTCTCCTTGTCAGCCAGCAGAAATCAGTTTTTCTGGGATTTCCAAAGGAAAAATTCCAGGGCTGCAAGCACCAGCTGCCCACGAGGATTCTGTAACCCCTTCACCCCCTTTGCAACCCTCAGCGTGTGCATCCATCTCCTGTAGGGCTTGCCAGAAGTCCTTCAGGACCGACTGTAAAGGTCAAAAAAACAGCCCATGGTAGAGCTTTGGTTCCAAGTTTGGTGCTGTCCACGAGTCCTGCTCTGCTCCTGAGCTGGGGGGACAGGGAAGCTTGGACATTGTCAAACCCTGCTCACAACCACAGCAGGAAAATAGTCTCAAATGGAAGAATTTTAATTATTTAAATGATGCTAGAATTAACCAAATAATTGGGTTAGATCTTTGATCCAGTCTAGACTCTTTGTGCCCACGGTGGAGTTTAAAAATTTCTGGACTTTAAAGCTGTTATGGAATGTTCAAATTTTCAGGATGAAAACCAAGCTTTTTGAGAATTTTCTTCTGAGAAAAAAGAGTGTTTAGCTCAGAGTGGAGATTTGTTAGTGGTGAAAGGTACCAGACTAACCAATACCACTCCTGGCTTGGACATGAGGACAAGAGACAAGAAAGTAAATCAGACCCTAAAGGAAGTATCAGTCTAAGCAGGATGAGTATCAAAACAGCAGTCAAACAATTTAAACCCGTATTATTTACCAGAGTAAATCTAACAATGTGGCAACTTTCACCCCTATTCCCAATTTCACCATTTCAGTTTAATCCTCTCTTCCCAGTGTCTGTGACTTTGTGGAAAGGAGATGAGATCCAGACAGCTCCAGTGCTTCACCTGCTAAAAGGCCAAATGAGACCATTGAGAATGCCTGTTCAATGTATTGCCTCTGAAATGTGAAGAGATCAAAGCTAAGATTTAGGGCAGAATTACTTAAGAATTGAGCTGACATCTTATTTACATTATTATTAATGGTAGCATGAACAGGACAGTCACACCCCAAGGGATCTTTGCACTGTACACACATGTCAAAGGCAAATTCCCTGCCCAGATGACAAACAACTGAAAAGAATTCACTACCTTGTCTATTTATTTTTGACAACAGTGAAAATTTCAAATGGAGACACTGAAGATTGATTTCTAGTCTCCAGTGCCACCTGCAATATCAAGAAATACTTTTGAATATAATGCAACCTTCATGAAGCACAAGGAAGCATTTTAGATTTATAGTCACCTGAAAACTACTGGTGGCACACTGACAAAAATAATTCATTTTATCATCTGTCCCAACCTTCTCAATTTCATCCATCAATTCTTTTCTTTCTGGCTGCATCATTGTTTGAACTTATGTTGCAGTGATAATTAATATGTGTTTCATGTACTTTGAGCCATGAAAGTTTCTGGTGACTTGGAAACTCTTCCCATTGTTCTGGTTTTAATTAAACTGTTCCACTTTGCACCTTTCAGTTGGTTTTATTAAAATAGACTCTCATATTTGAGAGAATCTGGGTATTTCTTACCAAAAAGGGGAAAATTGATGGGGTTTGGGTATTCTAAGAGTAGAAAGCTTTAAATTCTAGATCTCTCAGATGGATCATGTCACCTTGCTCAGATCCACTGAGGGATTCAGAATCCCAAATCAGATTTTGGCATAATTTAGAGGCCAATTTTCAAGAATAGGGTGCTCCACCTTTCGCATGGCTCTCTATGTGTTGAGAATTATTCACACTTTATCAACTGGCACTTCATTTTGGTCCTGAGGTTTTGTGAAAATGCAGAGTAGAGCTCTGCCTTGTTTGGGAGGGCTGATCCATGATCAGAGCTCCAAGGACGTGCCAAAAGATCCTGTTCTAGAGGAAAACAGTGTCATGATGACCTGGATAGGACTGGTGGATACTGTGGACTTTTCCAACCATATTTCAGCTGTGACCAAGTTCTGTGGATCAAGATGTTCTAGTGTTCACTAATTTTGGACATATGTCAGGTTTCTGACCAATTTCCCTAAGGATACATCAGTTTAAATTATAAAAATAAATATTCATCTGAAGGTGGCAAGAACTGTGGGACCCCTACTTCAAAGCTCCAACTACAGATTACTGCTTATGTTATTATTTGTATGTGATAGAATGATGTTTATGTTATTATTTGTTAGAGAAAACCATGGATTACATCATGTATTAGAAAAAAGTGAGGATATAAATATATAAATCCCTTCCAGAAGGGAAGTGAACGTAGAGCCAGTGACCACATTTCTCCAAGAAACTTCTTTTTACTTTGAGCTACGCTTTTTGAAATCCAACTCCTACAGAAGGTGTTTGTTCCATGGAGTTGGTTTATTATTTTTATTTT
Organism: Thryothorus ludovicianus; assembly: GCA_013397245.1. Taxonomy (NCBI): domain Eukaryota; kingdom Metazoa; phylum Chordata; class Aves; order Passeriformes; family Certhiidae; genus Thryothorus; species Thryothorus ludovicianus. Next base: position 63,541 of record VZTB01004152.1, read on the forward strand.
TTTTATTTTTTCATCCACAACCAAATGGGTTTGATGCCCTCAGACTTTCCCGGGCAGGGAGTGCCAGCCCTGGGGCAGCAGGAGGAGCGAGGGGCTCTCTGCACCCCGGGATGTGCCCTCCATCCCTGGAGCCTTCTGAGTCTCAGTCCTGTGGCAGGGCCACAAGTCGGTGCAGAGAGAAATCCCCGTGCCCAGCCAGCTCCCCAAATTACAGCCCCAGACTGGCAGCACATCAAGAACCAGAATTTGTTCCAAATTTAAGCATACGCAGCGTGGCAGGTGTACAATGGAATTTAGGTCAGGCAGGGGAGAGAGATCAACAGCACAGAGCCACGGGCTCTAAATTTGGCTAATCAAAGACTGGCCAGGGGCTCAGCCCTGGCAGTTAAAGTGGCAAACAGGGGATAATTACATTTTTGGGAAAAACATCCCCTTGGGCACCCAGATCACCAGGAAAGATTGTGATAAAAAGCAATAATAACCAGGTTGGTTGGTAGCAGCCAGAACATTCACTGCAATGATCAAAATCCAGGCTCTGCAAAGAGGTTTTTGGGGAAAGACTGAAGGACAAGTCAAGAACAAGTGCAGCTGTGTAGCTATTTGGGAGACCAGAATTTTAAAGACTCCTATGAAAGAATAAGAACAATATGACACATTAGATTTAGCAGAGAACTCAGAGATAAACCTCTTAATTTTCATGACAGATGTAAAATGTTTTAAAATATTGCTTGGAAAATTGCTCTTCATTTCAGGCAGGTGTTCAACGAAGTCTTTGCAGCAGCATGAAGATGTCAGCAGAAATCTAAAGCACATAAATCCAAGGAAACACCCCTGAGGTTAAGAAGGAGGATGTAATGTAAATTATTCATAGCTGGAAATTAGTAATTAGTCATTATGTGACAGAGGAGACAGGAAGTCCAAACCAAGTTCATGAAGGGGTTCTAGGCCCTTTTTCAGCCAGGCTGTAAAGTGACAACCAGAGGAAAAGCCACAACACACCCAGGTGCATCATACAAGTGATGCCTTAGGTTTTAGCTTTTATATTTTTCAGATTCTGTGTTTCATTGAGTGGTTTTAGGTTTCATATGAAGTGCTGCTAAGCTCTCTTCACAGAGTAGTCAGACAAAACAATTCTTTCTCTAGTTTGATATCAAGGACAACTTTCAGGCCCAAGAAGAAAACCAACGGTGAAGTGGGAAAAGAAAACAAGGAGGATGGAGCTTCAAAACCTGGAACTGTGGTTGGACAATTGATTCTAATAAACTAATGGACCAGAACTTACAAAAGTGTGAGACCTCGTGGTCAGGTGTCCATTTTGTGACCATTTTGGGGCACTTTGGCCGTGGCCCAGCTGGACTCTTGTCTCAGGTGTACCCAGTTGAGACCTTTTAACAAATATCTACTTTTTCCTGTTGCTCTGTGTAGTCCCTGTTCCAGGTGAGCCTCCAGAAGGTGTCACAGGGGCTGGTGCTGCAGGAGCAGATTTGTGGCTCCGAGGATCCCAGGGTGTGAATAAAGCTCTGCCCTGCAGGGCCCTGGGTGGAGGGGACGGGAGGACACAAAGACCTTGCCCACAGGTGAGCTGCCAAGCCACTGCTCAGAGATGTCCCTGAGCCACTGGAGGTCACCTCACCCCATGGGGTGGCACATTTAGGATCGTGGATACACCAAAATATGGCACTGGGGTTAAATGTTGTGCTATTATTCATTTTGAGCACTTTGGGGCAGGGGCCAGAGTGACCTAAGGACTTAAAAAGGGAGCAGTTACTGCCTATGGGGCCCTCATGTTCTCTGGGAATTCAGAATCCCACCCCTGTGTATAAAGATAAATATATTTTATTATAATAAATTGATAAACAGAGATGTAGAAAAAAAAATCCCAATTATTTTAAAAACTAATGGCTCATACTTAGAGGAGTTATGCTATTTAACTAACACCTCATGGATTTTGGGAGCTGCTTCGGTAAGGATTTTTTGTTTTGAAATAAAAAAAAATTAGAAAAATGCAATGAAACTTGAGTTCTCTATAAAATAAATGAATATATTTCGCAAGTACACCCTTCCCACGGCAGGGCTGTTGAAACAAGAAGGTTTTTAAGGTCTCTTCCAACCCAAACCATTCCATAATTCTATGATTATAATTCAAATAAAGAATTTATAACTTGTGGGGCCAAACTTTGGGAAAAAAGTAACTTTGAAAGAATGTGTCTAAAAAATCTGCAGAATTTAAATTTTAACATGAAAATTCACTTTCATTTAGAAATATTATCAGGAACAAAGGGCATACAAAAGTTTATTTAAGGTGTCAATTTATTACAACAAGTTGGTTTCATAGACACAAACTGTGCAACAGATTTAGGACCACAATTTCCTAGGGGATGGGGACCTCCATTTGAATTTTCCCACAAAAAAAAAAAAAAAAAAGAGTGAGAGTTGACAGTCTGGAATAATTTTAACAGGCCTGTGTATTTGTTACCTGCAGTTTGTCACACAGAAGAAAAGAAAATGTATACAAGATTGAGAGCAGCCACAGTATAGCTACAAACTGTTAAAACAGGGCACATATATAGGTCAGGAATGAGTTTCCATGGAGTGGGAAAAGAGGAGAAAGAAGATTTAAGAGACAGAAATAATTACTGAGGGAAGTTTTGGCATGTGGACACTGTCAGGATGGAGTCAAGCAGCCATCTGAAGCAAAGTTGGCCAGTTTTTGCTGTTTGAGCTGCACAGCAGTGAGGATCATTTTTACAGGGCTGAGGGAGGAAATGAGAAGATTACACATAAATCAACAGAATTGGAAAAATGTAATAATATAGAATTCTGACAAATACTGGTTTAAAATACATTCACTTATATAAAAGCTCTTACCAAAGCTGCATATAAACCCATAAGCTACCTAGAGTTCGAATAAGAGGCTCTGGGGTTTTACTCATAAAAATGTGCTGACATGATCGGGTCAAATTTTTTTTTTTTCCATTAAGTTTAACAGTAGGATCAGAATGTACATCCATGCCTGGCTTGAGAAGAAAAATGTCCAATTTGAGAAGTCTGGTACCAGCCAGTGGATGAGATTAAGAAAATGAGATCTTAACACAGGGAAAAGCTCCTGTTTTTCTCCCATAAAAAAAAGAGGAATCACACTGTCAGCAGCAAAAATGATGCTGCTCTAGTGGATGCTGGAAATATTACATTGCATTTACTGTGGCAATGCAAAGCTAACAAAGATTTACACATTTCTTTCCTCCTGACTTTATTCTCTTTATTGTGTTTACTTTTTAAGTAGAAAATGTTGCTTGCAGAGAGCAAAAAACAAATGGAACAAAAGCAAAAGAATTAATTGTGATCAGGCACCTCAATTTGCCCATTTTTTTTTTCATGTAAAAGGACCTGATCATAAAATGGGAATTTGATTTCAGTTCTGTCTTTAAACCGAGGAGTAGAATTATGATATTCAAAGTCCTCAGTAAGGCTATAAAAATACCATTTAGATGTGTAAATAATGGTCCTGTGAAGTGTAAATGAGCTCTTGGGCAGTCAGATGCTCCATATCTCTCCAGAATGGCACATGGTCAGGGAGAGAGAACCATTATCTCCTCCAACAACTCACACTGTGATTAATTCATTTGTTCCTGCATGCACTCATACTGGTGAGGATCCTTACAAGGTTTTATAGAAATACAGTAAAAATATTCTCTGGAAATGACTCCTGATTAAGTTCAATAACTAGAAAGCCCTGAAAACATTTGCATTGCAAAATGCAATTTTCCAGAACTATTCTCAATCCTGTAAACACTGCACAAACTAAAATGTGCCATTCCTCTGATGGCTGAGGCAGTCATGTGTTGGCAATTTAAAATCCAAAACTTATAATCTAATCATTACGCCATGAAGGAGCTAGAAAATGTGATAAAATGTTGCTTTGGGTTGATCATATCCACATAAAATGATCACACATATCCCATTCCCAGCCCAGAGTAACTCCCAGGGGAGAATTGCTGTCTGCTGTGCTGGTGTGGTCACCTGTGGCAGCTCTCCTCTCTGAGATGGGCAGTGCCTTGAAAAGTGACAGTGTCACTCACTCAGCTCCCACGTGGGAAGCCACCAAGCCCACGAGGACTGTCCCAGGAGGGTGGCAGGGACAAGGGCAGTGAGGTCAGGAATGATGCTGAAGGTTTGAGAGGAACTGGGACAAGCTCATGGAATGGAAATCCACTGGGGAATGTTAAATCATGGAAAGCACATCTGAAGCTGAGAGAGGCCAGAAGCTGGGAGAGTTTGAGTGAGGAAATTGTCTGTGCCTGTTCTGTTCCTGCTCTTTGCCTTTGGATGTCACCAGAGAGAGTGGCCTGAGGCAGGCAGAACTTCCCTGGGATCACTTCCCTTTATTTTTATTTAACTAAACCTGTGGTTGCTACCATCTGTTGAAATCTGCAGGATTGGTATGACACCTCTGGATAGAAAGTGATATAAAAAGCCCCCCTTCTGTGTTTGTCACCTGAATAGATGTTTGAAAATATAAGTAAATAGGCACAGATTTTATTTTTAATGCCTGAAGTTGCAATTTTATGGGAACTGTTTTTCAAGAGCCAAAAAAGGAAAAACATATTTGAAAATATTTGATAGAAAATACAAATTAGCCTGTTCAAAGGAAACAAAGAGATTAGCCTATTTTGCTGAGAGGTTTCATATTTCTCCTTCTTCAACCCCTGAGGAGATTCAACTATCTCCCTGTTCAGAAGAAGAACAGTAAAAAAATGAGTTTGTGGTAATCCAGTCGTTGGAGATGCACGAATGTTCAGATGGCAAACCTGGTGAGACACCACAGAGTGACCCCCAGCCAAGGCATGCTGTGAAATGCAGGTTTGCTCTGCTCCCACCCTCAGAGGTGCACTGCTCAGGTGAGGTGGCTCTGCACCCCTGGGGTACCACAGGCTGAGGAGAAAGGCTGATTTTAACCTCTGAGTTTTCTCACCAAGCCAGAAAATAGGGAATTGCACTGGACAAATCATCACAAACACAAGAGCAGATAAGAGAAGATCAAAGGTAATTCTTCACTAAGGAAGATAAATTAAAGCACTAGATAACACCAAGAAAATGTTGGCTCTAGGAAAATCCAGTAGTTAGGCCTACTGCTCAACAATGCCAAAATTAAATGCAAATATTTAAAGATGGTACCATCTGGAAATTACAAGGACAGAGATCAACCAGCAACTAAAGAGAGACGATTTTTACCAGGAGAGCATCAGAGGTGGGAAAGCCTTCATTTTATTGATCAGAGCTATAAAAATGGAGTGTGCACACACACGTTTGCCATCTGCAGAGCCTGGCAGCCACGTTCTCACATTATGAATGATAAGAAAGTAGCACAGTGGCAGCAGTGGCTCCACCATGCAGGTGGTGTTTACGCACAAACGCTGCTTTGGAATGAGAGCTTGAGGTCGAAATAATCCAGGGAGTTGTTTGAGCAGAGAAACAAACAATATTAAAATAAACATGAGCTCACTGTAGCCCTTCCTGCCTCAGCTGTTGTGCTTAGGGCAGGTTTCCAAAGGGAGCAGGTCCCCTCTGCAGCCCTGCAGTGCACCTGCCACCTCTGCAGAGCAAACTCACACCTCTCTTTTCACTTTGCTGTGTGTCCTCCTTGTGCTCACAGGCTGGGCAGTCCAAGAAAGCACCCAGGTTTACCCCTGAATATTATTTTCATGAATTGCATCCAGGTTGAAAGACTCACCTTGAACAAGCAAAGATTTTGTCTATTTAAAGGACAAAATAAAGTAGCACTGCTTTGGCAGAGCAGCATACACTGAACAGTTCATAGCTGTCACCACCAGAATGTTAAAAAATAAGTTTAATGTCCAACCTTGGCTTTCAGCCACAGTTACACACCAAAATGTGCCTTTCACTGTGATCTAAAGGAGACAATCACCACAAAGATGAATTGGGTCACACCAAATTTGGTGAGATCAGCTCTGCAGCATTATAATTGCATTTAAATATATGGGCAATCCATGGAGTGGAAACCAATCACACCAGCCCAGAGCTGCCTGAGTGAGAGCTCTTTGACTCTGAATGTGTGATTTAATGCTGGTTTTGAAGAATAATTTGCAGTGGGATAAAAGGCTGGTCTCACATCCATTATTAATGATCAGAATCTCATCATTCTAATACCAAATTATTTTGTGAGAGTATTTTCTTCTGTTTGGTTCTGTGTTGGGCTACGAGGGGGAACATGTGTTACCAGTTTCAGTGAAGGCAGAAGGCATTCTTGGCTCTCACATCTTCTGAAATGCATCCATCTCCCCAATTAACTATTTAATTTTATTGTGGATTTGGAAGCCTTAAACTCAGCCCTGTGCTGCTTCACTCTGAGTCGTGTTTACAAAGCTGTGTGACCAAAGATGCCTTGTAGGAAAGATTAATTTAGGGAAATTGTTTCTTGTTTTGTGAGTCTGGAAGAAAAAGCAAAAGTGAAAACCTAAAATGTCAAACTTTCATCATTACTTTTGAATTGAGTGCAAGTATTTGACTCAGCAGAATACAGACATCAGTAAGGAAATAGCTTATCTGCTCAAAATACTCTTAAAAATACAATGGCAAGAACATGCTGAGTATTTTAAGATACTTATAAAAAATAAGTGCGTGGGAAAGATGTACAGTAAATGATAAGGCAGATGTTTATACAATCTTTTTACAGAGTCCAGAGCAGAACTCTGTGTCACTGAGGGTTCCTTTTGCTAAACACATTCAGTTGCTCAGTATCGGGGAGCCTTTACTAATTTTCTCTTTGCAGGCAGCAGAGATAAGAAAAGTGCACTGGCAGCTTTTTTTAGTGCTGCTAGAGCCTTGAAGCTGGTTTTTAACACAGATGATACAGAGGTGGAACAGAGTCTCATATTTCTGTCTAATAATAGCTATCATTCGCAGGGAATTATATTCCCAAGGCACTTTCCTACTTCTCATATACACATATTTACATATAGATACGCATAAAAATAGATTAAAAAATAGAATTTATGTGTGTGAAAAGAGCCCACTAAAGGCAGAGTGCTCAGTATCTCCTTTAGAGCCTTCCTGGGGGCTGCCTGCCCCGCTTTGGGACAGAACGTGCTGCGCTCTGCCTCGGGGATTTATTTCAACTTGCATGGCAATCCACTGTGAAATTATGATTTTTCAGTGCTGAGTGGCTGCTGCTGGCAGGAAATGAGGTTTATGAATGCTAATGATATATGATTGGAGCCCACCACAAGGCTCTTTTGCCTCCACTGCAGAGGAGGGCTCGGAGCTGTGTGCCAGGTCTCGCTCCCCACTCTGTGCCACAGCGCTTGGAGAAAGCCCCAGCGCCTGCTTAGGATTAACTTTGGAGACTTTTGGGGCAGAAGCTGCCCCCTCCACCCCAAATACATCAAACAAATACAGGCAAAACTTAGGAGTGAGGCTCAACACTAAATAAAGTTGAGTAAAGGGGATTTAATCACCCTTGCTCCACTCCAGCCAGAAAATCTGCCACAATACCCAGAGATGCCAGACCCTTAAGGTCCAGCCTGAAAAGCGATGGTTTTTGCATCCAAGACACCAATTTTTTCTTGTTTTCCTCACTTATCTACAGGCAAAGTGATGCCAACAGATTACAAAATACACCAGGAGAGCTGGTGACAAAATTGTCATTATTATAGGAAGAATTTAACCGTAGATGCCAAAGACAACAAATGAAATTGAAAAACTGGAATTTATCCTCTTGAAAACAATAGGGCTCAAAGATTTTCTTTCTGGTTTTTGGTATGTCACTGGAGTTCTGAAGCAGAATGTGAAGGGCACATTTCTCTGAAGGCACCTATCTCTGAGTTAAGTCACATCAAATTTATGATCACAGTGGTCATATTTTCAAAAATGTCTTTTGTTCTGACTCAAAGTATTCTGGATCACTCTTATGAAAACTCCATGTTTCCTTGTCTGATACTGATTTCAATTGCAGATAATTAACATTAGCTTGTTTACATACCCTGTTTGTCTGAGGATGGGAGATTGATGATATCTGTTGGATGATTTATTTCCCAGGTGTTAAAAGTGTGCCGTGTTTGAAAGTTAATTTGAAAAGAAGTGGAAAGGAAGTAACAAAAGGCTTAGTTTAAAATTCTGTTAAATGCCACAGTGATTAAATCCATAACAAAGCAATCTAAACCATAATTTTATAAGGTTCCTTTTCACCATTTGCACCCAAACCTTAGAACACAAATCTTATCCTTTCATTGTTAAATGACTCTTTTTGAAGCGCAGTCATTTAACTTCGAATTGCCATGCTTATTTGTGAAGTTAAGAGAACTAAGGGAAGTTTAAGCCCCATATAATTGAAAACATCAAATTATATACCCATGAAAATGGGATTTAGAATGGAAATAACAGCTGATGCTTAACTGAAACAGATATGATGGAGCAACAGTTATGTACCTGATTTTTAATTCTTCAGATGACTCATTTATGCAGGAGTTACCAGTCCTGTAATTTTGAAAAAAGGTAAAGGTCAAACATCTTATTTGCAAATCCATGTTCCTTGCTTATTGCATATATATCTCAATTCAGATTTACATGTAAGTAATAAACTTGGAAATACTTTAAGCTGATTAAAAGAAAGTGGATTTCATATTACAACGTGCTAAAACACACCTACAGAATAAATATCATGCCCCTGAGGGAAATTTGAATAGAAAGTGATTAATACCTTAAACTGATGAATAAAACAGTTTTATAGGAGATGTGCTAATGGATCAGACACCTCTGCTTGCAGTCGGTCCATGTGGGTGGGCCCTGCAGTTGGAACACCCCGAGCTGGGGTCTCTGTGTGGGTGGAAAGGTCCAAACACACCCACATGTGGCTGCAGAACAGGGAATGACCCCTCAGCACTCCAGCAGTTCACATCCTACTTGGAAAATGCCAAAGAAAGCCAAATATCATTGACCTCAGTGTTTGTGAAGAGTTCCTGCCAAGTTCCAGGCACATCTATGAAGAATAAACATGATTTTACTCAGATTCTCAGTCACTTCATTAGCAGAATCAAGTAGCAATTATGAGTCACAACTATTTTCTTAATTTGAGCACATTTTTTATCTACCAACTGTTTGGTTTGTTACTTCTCTTAGCTGCACATCTCAGCAAGGGACGTTGGGAAAGATGAAAGGGTCGAAACAAGGATCTTGGAGGATAAACTGTTGTCTTTAAAAGCAATCCCTACTGGAAGAAAAAATGATGATTGAGAGGCCAGCACTAGGGTAAGCACAAGATAAGTCACAAGCTATTTGAAGTAATGTTTCCTTTGATCTGCCAGGCCTTTCCATCCATAAGGAAATTCAGTGGGGTGCTAAAGGCTCTGCTAATCTTCCTAATGATATGCTGAGGATGCTTAAGGCTGAGGTTAAAGAGCCCTTTCAGTGCAGCTTGATTTGTGAACTTTTGAAATACAGAACTAGCCTTCCTCTCAAAGATATTTGCAAGGCAGCTGCTCACATTAGCAAATGTGTGGGCAACTGTGTGGATGAGCTCAGGCCAGAAAAGTTAAAAAGAGAACTTTTAGATGAGCTTTGCCTTTAGCATGCTGCCCTGGGCAGTGATACTGTGGGGTTCCCACTGGGCTTTAGGAATAAAGTGTGTTAAGAACAAGGGTGATTTAAAATTCTTGAGGAAGACAGACAATCAAAGGGCTGGGTTGGCCAGAATCTTTGACAATTATCATCTATCAGGCTGGTGGGCATAGCACAAATGTGCTTGGGAAGACTCAAGCTCCTCCTTTAAACATCTAATTTTTAGGTCAACCTTTACTGTGGCATTCAAAGTCAGGCCTGAGAGCAGAACCAACATTTGACTAAAGAGCCTGAAAGTAAACTGGGGAGCCCTAATTTGTCAAGAAAGCTCAAGAATCATTCACAGGGGGGAAGAAGAGAAAGTGATGGAGAGAAACGTGCAATCCATGTTGGCACCACTGGTGAGGGGTTTGACTTTGCCTGGTTCAGATTCCCTGTGTGCCCAAAGCAAACAGAGCACATCTGTACTCTTCAATCCCTCTGAGGTTCAGAAAGTGAGACATCTCCCAGCCTGGGAATGTGACTTGTTAGCTTCAGACTGTGCCCAGTCCATACAAACTCTGCTCTGAGTCTGGCAGTCATGGCAACTTGCCTCCCAAAAAAGAAGAGACCATCACTTGCATGGCAGCACAGCCAGGTCTCCTCAGCAGCCCCCAGGATAACTCAGGGGCCAATAAAGTGCCACATGTACAGGGTTATCACACGAGCACAGGTGAGACCTGGCTCCACAGCTGCCTGGATGTCCTCAGAGGTGCCACCTTTGGGGACTCAGTGGAGGGGGTGACATGCCAGGCTGCTTGGCAGGGTCAGGGATGAGGCAATTCTGCCTTTGCAGGAAGCCTCCAAACCAGGGGAAACTTGAAAGCCTGGAAGTGGCAGCCACATGCAGTTGAGAGGTCTCTGAGGTGAGGCCATAAACCAGTGGTGGTTTCCATGAGCTCACCTTTTGACTGAGCTGCCCTGTTCAGCCTCTGGCACTGTTTACATGGAGCTGGCCCTTAGAAACCCGCTCAGTGTGGGGCAGGCAGTGAATAAAACTGAATAAAAACTGGGGTATGTGGATTTTTTAATGTGTTTGAGGCTCTAGCTGGACTCCCTCTCCTCTGTTTCATCCAGTAGACTGCAGCTGGAAAAGGTAAAGCCACCACACTGACTAAAAAGGGGAGGATATTTGCCCTTCACCAGCTCTGATGAAAGGACCACACAGTGGGGTGGAAGCAGGGCAGGGGCTGCAGTGGGAATGGGGCATGGCTGGTGGCCCCAAAGCAGAGCCAGACCCATCCAGATGCCACCTGGCTCATGGGTGGCTGAGGGCTGGGGTCAGCTCCCCTGAATGTGCTCAGCCAGAGCCACCTCTCCTGGTGCAGCTCACTCACTCCCAACTTTCCCCCAAGCAGGTTTTCCTAATCAGTCAATTAAAAAGCTCAGTAAGGAGCTCGTGGCAATAAATAGAAAAGCACCTTCCTCTCTCTGTTGGCAACACCTGCAGCCTACCTGCCAGTCTGTGCTGTGTGGGACAGCCAAGCTCTCTCTGAGGAAGATTAATATTCCCAAACACAGGCTAAACCTTAATTTTCAGATACTCTCAGTTGTCCAAGGGTTATTTGCTTCCTCCATGCAAAGTGAAATTCCTTTAAAATGAGAAATCTCCCACCACTCATTTAGTGGTGGGGTTTAGAGCACATCTGTGGGAGGTAAAGGTTGACTCACCTCAGCCAAAGAAAAAAGAATGATTCCTTACGCTGCAGGTAAGAACTTTAATTGGTGGTCTGCTGACAATGATTTAAATGCCAGTTTTGAAGCACTGCTTTGGAATTCAGCTGTCCGGGGTTTGCTATTGTCATTATTTATTTGGTCTTGGCTTATTTGGGGACTTGAGTCCCTGCATTCCTGAGGGAAGTGCCAGTGTTTTCACTTGAAATGACAGAGTGACATTGAACTGTTTTCAACTGGCCTATTTGGCACATGAAAGGAAGCCTTTTTAATTCTGTAAAAATTGACATGTTTTGAGCAAATCTACCTGGAAATGACAGGTGGGGAATCCAATGAAGCCAAATAGGCTTAGGGCTGAGATAGGAACCAATCCTAATGCTGTTAAGGCTCAGTTTCTGTGCACAAGCAGGGAGGGATGTGCTTTGAAAACTTAACTGTTTGGAGCTAAATACCTAGAAAAATTAGATAACTGGAAATATTTATTTTATTGTGAAGGGCCAGACTTTAGATGTGGAAATCAATACTTGTCTTTGGGTAAATGCACCTATGTGAGACTTGAAAAATTCAGATTCATGGCTTATTCTACCAACATTTTGAGTATGGAATATTCCAAATATATACCTAGGAGTTTGAGCAAAAATAGAAAAAAAATACTAATGCTTCTTATTCATTGCTTAGAAGAGTTTTTCTAATGAATAAACCTCTGTCGATAGTCAGTAGAGAGACATCTCAAAAAACCATAGAGTGAGCTGATGAAGGGCAAATATCCTTCCCTTTTTAGTCATTGTGGCTTTACCTTTTCCAGCTGCAGTCTACTGGATGAAACAGAGGAGAGAAAGTCCAGCTAGAACCTCAAATACATTTAAAAAATCCACACACCCCAGTTTTTATTCAGTTTTATTCACTGCCTGCCCCACACTGAGCGGGTTTCTAAGGGCCAGCTCCATGTAAACAGTGCCAGAGGCTGAACAGGGCAGCTCAGTCAAAAGGTGAGCTCATGGAAACCACCACTGGTTTATGGCCTCACCTCAGAGACCTCTCAACTGCATGTGGCTGCCACTTCCAGGCTTTCAAGTTTCCCCTGGTTTTGAGGCTTCCTGCAAAGGCAGAATTGCCTCATCGCTGACCCTGCCAAGCAGCCTGGCATGTCACCCCCTCCACTGAGTCCCCAAAGGTCCCAGGAGGAAACATTCCCTGATGATGTCCAGTACACTTTTATACATTATAAAAAATGCCACTGTTTTTTGAAATTTAATCATAGGGGGAAAAAAAGTCAAATATTTTAAAAATAGGTTATCGGAACTTTTCTGTTCATGTTAGGTGAGATTAGAACCAAATCTCCTCATTCTAATTCATGGCCAAGAGTTAGATTGCAACACCCTGCAAATCCTCTCAACTCTGGGCTGGTGATCTCCTCAAACAGCTCCTGGTCCCAGTGTCTGACAGTCAATGCCATTGCTTTTGCTGGCTCATAATTCCCCTGGTGAGCACGTGGAGCTCCACATGCCTCCTTCTCAGAGACAGGAGCTCGCCACCACTCAGAAATATTTGGAAATGTTTATTTGTGTGGATGTGTATGAGCACAGAGATAAGTGGGTGGGCGCGGGTTTGTGTATTTAACCACGCAGAAATAAACTTTCTGGGTGGAAGCTGATAATGGTCAAATAAAAGCAAGCATGGAAATGATTGGGAAAATAATCAAAATTCTTTTTTTGGTCCTCCCAAAACAGCTCCTTGCTGATACTGTTAAATGCTAATGTAAAAAACTGTAACTAGTGTGTGGAAATATGGAAAATTATACTGGCTCCTAAACTTCTGGATAAGACAAAGAATGTTAATTGGACTAAATCTTGTTATGAAGAAAAAAACAGTTGAATTTAAAGAGGCACAATAAAGAAAGGAGCAGAGCTGGAACAACACCCAGGCTATGTTCATGATCATAATGTAACACATAAGAGGTAACAACCAATGCTGAAAATAGAACAAATCAGAAAAATTTGGAATTTTGTGCTTAAGAGGACATTTGGTTATGTGGTTGGATGGGAGGATGGAGTGCCAGGACACTGCTGGCTTCTAGCACCAAATGAGGATCTGAATCACCCTGGCCAGTCTCGAGCTCTTTGTGTTTCATGGAAACCAAAATGGGCAGGGCAGAGCCTCACTGGAAGCCTTGCTTGGACTCTTTTCCAAGTCAGGCCATGAACACAAATAATTCTCTGGAAAGGACCTAACAGTGTATTTAGTATGAATGCACATTTTCAAAAGCCTCCAAAGAACAAGGTTTCTGCAGAAGTAGCTCAGTGGTGCTGTGAGCAGTCTGAGGGCAGTCCCCTGAAACCTCTCTGTCCCCAGTAATCTTAAACCTCCAAATTCCCACAAGACTGACCCCTTATTGATAGCAAACATAAAGGGGCTGTTTTCAGAGCCCCTCTGCATTTCATTAAAGCCTGAACTGCAGAGGAGACCAGAACAGGAAAGAAAATCCTGTGGTTGAGTGTTTAATTCTATGGAAGGCAATGGCCAATCCTTGGTCAGGTTCTGTGGGGAAAAGATTTCTTCCTGTGCTTTTAGCTATGTAAAACCACATTTCATGAATAAAGTTAGAAATTACTTCACTGGGCTCTGGTAACAGCAATAGCAATCTGATGTAAGTTTGAGAAGAACCACATTGGAATGATTTTTATCTTCAAGTAATATCAATTTTCCACAATGACTGTTGCTCTCTGATTATTTGCTGTTACTTAATTCCTGGTGTATCTGTGGTAGTTGCTTTGGCTATTTTTAAGTGCTGTGCATTTTTATGCTGACAGATAGTGCAGTCTTGGTGTTTATTTGCACTGGGAAGTTTTGGGGAGTACAAATCTAAGCTGTGTAATTTGTGACAACAACCCTGCAACATTGATTTGAGTGTAGACTTGCATTTTTGCTTGAGCTTCTTCCATCTGCCATTCCCTGCCTACACATTTTTCTTGCTGCAGAGTACCCAACATCTGCCAAACCTGCTTGAATTCTGGGATTTTGAGGTCACATGAAAGAAGCTCCCATCTCTCCACTCCATCCACCTGTTTTTTCCCAAGCTGGAGCTGTTTTCCATCTCTGGGTCAGTAGATGGAGGACATGGTCAAGCCCAACAGCTGTAGCACAAAGGGCAGTGATGCCAGGGGTATCCTCCTTGTAAGAAGGGCACACAGATGGGGAGACCTCTTCCTGAGGCCAAAGGATGCACTTCCCAAGGACAAATAGCAGCCAGAATCATGCACTGGTTTGATGCCAAAAGCATGGCCAAAACAAGGGGCTGCAGTTCTAAAGGAAAATGGCACTTCCCAAGGGAGCAGATAGATGAAAATGTAAATATGAAAAAGCTCTGGAAATGATGAAAGGCTCTAATGGAAAGCAATGGGAAAGGGGCAGTCTGTGTGCATGGTAGGGGAAAGTTGAGGTCCTTTTTGGGTTTATGTTTAGTTACAGATGTGGCAGGAAGTTCCAGTAAAATTAAAAGAAATCACAGAAACCACCCCAGGAGCGTTGGGAGGCATGGGCAGGATGGTGTCAGCCACAGGAGCAAAGACAATATTTGTACACCCTGAAAGGGCAGCTGCTGACGTGCATGACCAGAGAAGTAAAAAGAATCTTTGATTTGAGCCACAGTTTGACAGCTCTCAAAGTGTATGAGGCTGAGTTGGTTCCTTTTTTGATATAAGGGGTCTCCCAAGTGATACCAAATCTTAGTGGTGGCTTCTTAGCCAAGGCTTAGGAGCCACCACTAACCCATCATGGCTTTGTGAGAGCAGTGCTGAGTGTCATCAGCCAAAAAATGGGAATAAGCCAGCTGACACACAGCCCACTGGGGAACAGGGGGAGATGCAGGGCTTGGTTAGCTCTCTGTGCCTCTCACCTTGCCCAAAACCCCTCCATCTGAAAGCAGGATGGCCAAGAGCAAGTACAGAATTGATCTGGAAGCCCCTGCACGGCCTGAATCTTGGGCTATCCATGACCAGCCCTGGACAGTTCAGTGCTGCCTAAAGACCCCTGGTACAAACAGCAGGAGCTTTAGCGGGGTCTGGCAGTGAGGGGACAGCAAGCTCTGGGTTTGATGGCCTTGGGTGGCATTTGGTTATATATAAATATTTTAAGGGATGCTGGCTGGGTGCTTCTCACCAGTGTTACATGTCTGCAGCCTCCAGCTTCAGGGCTGCAGTCCTCTAGTTTGTATTTCTGCTTGTCAGACGTGAGCCTGAGTGAGAGCCCCAGCATTGTATGGCAGAGAGGGACAGGCATAAATATAGAGATGGAAATTTCCCAAACTCATTTGTCATAATGTCAGATAAGTGGAGAGAAGCTTGATCCAGTTAATAATTAATTGCAGACTTTACAAGTAGGAAAAAATCATCGTTTGTTGTAATTCATTGTTATAAAATGAGACTATGTTCTGCTGAATTTATGAGGGAAATCCTCCAGCCTCTGTTTATTTTTTAGTGCCAGATGAGTCAGTTTTGTTATCCTGAGCAAAAATTCGTGATATAATGAAAAATTTGGTATGATTTATACAAAGGAGTTTATGTCTTCATTGTAAATAAACACTGTTCATTTTGTGCTATTAAGCTGGGTCAAGAAATATGTGGTTTAAGATGCAGTTTACAAGCTAGTGAATATCAGAAATGATAAATAGCATGACAATCTTTTTGGAAAGGATGTAAGTCTTCATGCTTCCAGGACATAAGATAACCTCTAATTAATGGCGACTAGTAAGAATTCTTTCCTGTCAGCAAGTTATTCCATAATTGCCTTCTGTAAGGCTTCCTGTCCTTTCCTCTGAAGCAGCTGCTGTGTTTCTGCAGGATGATAAAATCAATAAATCCCTGACCCACTCCTATACCTCTGTGAATGTCTTTTTTGATGGGAACTTGGTGCATTTTCATCCACCCAGGACCCAGGTACAGTTTGCTTTGTTTGCAAGGCAAAATCTGAACTCCAAGACAGAAGAAATTATTTGTTTCCTTTTGATGTCTTCACTAGGTACAGGAAAAACAAAGCTTAAATCCTTCAATTCATGTATTGGCATGTAGGAAGGAAGGTAAAGTAATTTTTTTCAATAACTTCACCTGGAGAGAAGCAGTTGGTTGTGTTGTTAATATGGACCCACAGTACAAATATCCATCTACTGGAGGGAGAGAAAAGCTTTGTTCTTAAAAGGTTGGCTGGGTAAAAGAAATCTCACCCCAACCATCCTCTGAATTTTGGAGCTCTGTTTAGGAAGCTTTCCACTTTGCACTCAACTCTGTTGTTTAGAATTTCCTCCTAGTATTTCCACTTGTCTTCACCAAAACTACTTTTGGACTAAAGCCTTATTTTTGCTATTAATAGGTAGGCCTCCAAAATGACCTGATGGTTGCAGCCACTGGGTTCTAAGATAAATGGAGGAAATTTCTCTCTGGAAGTGCCTTTGCCTTTTATCTGTCATATAAAGCAGCTGAGGGATTGGCATAGGCTGAGACAGGCTTAGTTTAACATTAAACTAATTGAAAGTTGCTGCAATGAATCACATCTAATGTGTCATTGGAAAGGAGGTTTCCTGATCTTTAGATAATAATGCAGTCTAAGATAATATATATCCACTTTTTAAAAGGTAGGAAGGAGGCTGGGAAAGGGAATGTTTCTAATGAGTGGTAAAACAGCAGATGCACACACCTGGTTTGGGAAGATTATCTTCCTGCAGGTCATGGTCTGAGCCAATTAAAGGCAGCCCTAGCTGGACATAAATGAGCTTTTCTTTGTCCTCTGGGCAACCCCACAACAGGACACTTTCCTGAGGTGTACTTGCAATTCCCTCCCTCCTCTCCTTCTTCCATCAGTGTCAAAACCTGAATTATGTGGTTTTTTTTCCTCTTGTTTGGACATGGACCAAGAAAAATGAATCTATCCATGCTTCAGATGCCTGTGACTTCTAGAGGTTTTACTGATCATCAGCTACTCCGTGAAAAAAGCCTTTAAACCTTATTTAAACATCACAGCACTAATTATGGTTTCCTTAAGTAAAATTTTCTAAAACTATAATTACCCATAAGATTATACATTGGCAGTTACACAAGAAATTGTATTTCAGGATTGCACCAGGGGGCTGAGCTCACCCCACTGTCTCAGTCAATCAAATCTGGTGAGAAGGACAAATGCAATAGTCAGAGTTAGCAGTGGGAAACCATCCCTGTGCTCTGCCAGTCCCAGTATAGGCAGAAAACCCATTTAATATTCACCAGGCACTATTCAGTTTACAGCTCTGCTCCCAATTCTCAGCTGATGTAAACAGAAGTTGATCTGCTGAATATTGATTTCCATCAGTTCAGGTTTCAGTTCCCAAAGCAGAGATCTCTCCCCTTTGGGTTTCATGTGAATTCACTCTTAACAACCACTGAAAAAGGGAAACAGCTTTAATGCATGTTTTGGGCTTTTTTAAAAGGAAACAGGGAATTTTGGAGGGCAGTTCTGATAAAACACACCCTGTTATCCTTGTGAGTGCTCACTGCTCACTCCATCCCTTTGTAGCATGAAACTCACAAATTAAACAGGACTGGAAATTTGGAACAAGTTCGGGCTTCGGAATAGATGGATGCTTGGGGCTAGAGAAGACATTTTCCTGTCATTAAACACACACTCCCTTCCAGTGCACCATCAGGTAGTTTCTTTTAACAAAAAATACGTGAGCAGCATAAAACCTCTTATTCCTGCTTGTTTTAATTGAATTTTGTTATTTGCCACTACAATCTGTTGCATGACATTGATTTCCAGCTAAAACAATTTACTCACCAATTGCTTTCACAGACAGCAATTTCAAGCAATCAAGAGAATTAAAGTGTTTTCATACTGTTAAGAAATAAATCTGTGAAGAGTTTTTAGAAGATGCAGTGTGAGATGCCAAAATTCACTTTGTTCTTCCTTAGATTTTAGCAGGGAAAATGATCAGAAAATCCAGTAAATGTTTTATGCTCCCCCACTTATATATGTAAGACAGCTGCCAGAATGGCAAATGCTTTTAAATTGGAGACTACCTTCCCTCTTCCACAAAACTGCCTTTGTAGGGTTTTTTTTTTCTCTTAAATAACCCACTTTTGCTCCACTGTGTGGATGAAAAACATATATATCTGTTCCATATTGCTGCTGGTTCCACGTGCCTGGTGATGCTGCAGTGGCTCTGCAGTGTTTGTCTTCAGCCCTGCCTGCACACAGCTCTGCAGAGCACATCCCCTCCTTCCTCTGGGCAAAATTCAGGACTAAAATGGTATTTCCTGAGAGGTTGGTTGGAATTAAAGCAGATTTTGAATATGCACAGAACAGGGGTGGAAAAGCACACGGCATTTATGTGGGAATGAGGCACAGGAAGACACCAGAGCTGGAAGGATCTGTAATTAGCAGACATCACACAACTCTGGTGCAGGGGGTGCCTCAATTTAAGTGCAAATTAGTAAGATGGAAGACAGTGTCTTAAAAATTACTAAAGTATTTCATGATTATGAGGAAGACTTTAGTTTAGGAGACAATTCCCACGCTCCTACGTGAAGGCATAACCATTTTCTACCTGTGCCCCTCCTGTCCTTTTTAATAAGTTGTGGATTCCAAACATCACTCTTGGCTCTTGTTTTACAAAGACTTTTTCCCTGTTTGTGGCAGAAAGAGTTCTCATCACATCCTGATTTTCATGGATTATTTAAGAGGAGTTAAAAAGAGCAGGGAAAAACTTAGGCCTAGGATCTCAGAGACATTGCCATGACCTCTCTTGCATCCATTTAAAGCAAATATTTCACTTCCTTGGGATTCTGAAAATGTGTACATTTGACTTCTAAACACACAATAGGTGCAATGTTGGAACCAGTTTAAAACAGGTGGGACTCCTTTGGTTTTGATGGAGTTTCTACATATTCACTGGCAGAGGAAGTGAATAAATACTCTGAAGCTTTGAAGACAGAGCTACAACAGGAACTGACAGAGAGCAAGCTTTCTTTTTGAAAGTGAAGCACAGGAATGAATTTAAAATGTGATTTTATATGTACACATACAGACACGGGGAAAAAAAATCACAGAAAGGAAGAGAGAATCTTTTGTTGCGATGTCAAAATTCCCTTTACGACCATGTCAGATAACCCTGGACTGATAATAGCCATCACTTTTGTAAATATTGTAAATACTTTGGAAAATCTTATCACCTGAGTGCACAAAATCTCTCAGAGATCAGTGAGGTGCATTCATTCTGCTCCCTGTGCTTCGTGTGAATCCCTCTTCTCTGGAGACTTTCACAAACATTGAAAAGATTAATATCCATATATGAACAAAATGAGAACGAACTCATCATTGAACAGGACCAAAATAAAAGGAAATAGCTGATTTAATTAGGTTTTTAGTGATGATTCAGACCAACATAAATCTCAATGAAAGGACAAAAATAATTACAGGTAATTAATGCCAAAGCATCTAAAGCAAAAGAATTTAGTTAGCCTTGAGCACAGTACATAACACACCCAGTTCTTTCTGTAGATAACACAGTGCATCCACTAATTTAGGTTATGGAGTTTCTTTTACACTTGTAATTATTTTTAATACTGACACTTCTTTGGCCATGAGGGAAACAGTGCTGATAGGGTAAAGGAGCCAACCTGTCTAAAACAAAGAGAAGATTTTTTTGGTTTGTTACTCCTGGAGCTAAAATGGCACAAGTCAAAACCAAATTAAATCCATCATTCTGCCACTGGACAGATCAGTATAAAATAAGTGAGATGCAAACAGAGCTAGATTTCATATTTTTTTTCTATCTCTGGTTGAGGCTCAGCAGTGTTTCTCAGATATCATTTTGTTTTAAATGTGTCAAAAAAGCATCTCCTCAGTGGCAATTTTTTGTATCAGTGTTATGATCAAACTGAAGCTCAGATTTCAAAGATGTAATTTTTTATGCAGACCTATTTCATGCACATACCTTCTAGAGCAATCTAAAAGACAAATATTGGAAAGATAAATAGAATATTTTGCCATTGATAAGAGCTGCAGGACCACCCTCTGGATGGGCTAGATGGAGAGTATGGATTTAAATGATTGGATTATGGATTTAAATGATGTATTTTGGTAGTTTAGAAAGAAAAGCATTTGTTCTTGAGTCAAATCCCACTCTATATATTTCCCTTCTTTGGACTGTAGGAGATGAAAGATAATGTCCATAGGTAGGTTTTCCCCTCACCTGTTAGGGGGTTTCATAAACCTTATTTTACAGTAAAAAAATGATGGAGTATGGGAATATGAATTAAGTTTTAAGTTTCCATATCAGATGACCTACATTTATGCAGGTGGGCAGCAACAAATTTCCAGCATTTTAAACCACAACTGGAAAAAATGAATGCAAAATCTGGGGCATGTTCATTATGGAAATAAATTAATGATCAGAGTTGGTGTTTTTTTATTTTCCTCACCCCCTTCTGTGATATTTCGCTTCTTGTCTATAAAAGAAGAATCCTTGGTGTCTCTCCTCCTGATTCAGCTGCATTTTAGACACGTGTCCTTAGTTAAGCACAGAGTGAAGTTACTTATTTTAGTGAAATCAAATCTGATCTAGAGAAATGATATTAGGGGAACACCTCTGTCTTACCATGAAATTAAAACAGCAGTAATGAGCCAGTCAGTCTTTAGGGATATTCAACCTCAGAGGGGCAAAATGAGCCCTGTGAGTGATGAAGGGTGGATCCCAATTGGCTGTGAATTAACTCTAAGGGGAAGTTTGACTGGGAAAGGAACAAAAAAGCCAGTCTACATTTTCGAGGAGAGCTGATTGTGGAATTGTTTGCTTTTGTGTTCCACAAAATGCACGGACAAGCTCCTGCTCCCTGAAGCAATGGGGCTGAGTGTCACAAAAATGTGACCCTGTCTGAGTGACAGGTGGCACAGGCAGCAAATTGCCCGAAACCACAAATCAGGGATGTGGTTTTACAATCTGAAAACGAGCTCAGGTTTAGTTTGTGTGGCTGGCAGGTCTGGTGGCCATCGGGCAAGTCCCAGCCTGACTCCCAGCCAGGTGTGCTCCTGTTGTTACACAGAGGACACGGAGCCAGGGCTCCACTGAAGGCTCTGGGACCTTCCCACAGCACTTTGCATGGAATGGCAGCTCTGGAGGAGCCTGTGCCCTCCACAATTGCTTCTTGCCATGAGGTGCATGGGACACTGCAGCCCATTCTGCACCTCTTCCCCTCCTTGCATGCAGGCTACGGCTCTTCAAAAAAACTTTTCCCACTTCTGCTTGGGAACGTGACCCAAAAGTCCTGGGAGAGCTCTCTCCTGTTCCTCAGTGGCAGCAGTGGGTGCAGAGCTTTCAGCCCCCAGTCCCTCCCTATGGGACCAATTCCTCCAGACTGCTGCAACTCAGCCGTGACAGCATCAGGGCTCCTGAGAAGGATGATGCCTTGAGTTTTAGCTTTTATATTTTTCTGTTTCTCTGCTGATTTGTTGGGTAGCTTTAGGTTTCATATTAAGTGCTGCTAAGCTCTCTTCACAGAGCAGAGAGGTAAAAAATTCCTTCTCTAGTTTGATACCAAGGACAACTTTCAGGTGAAATGAGAAGGAAAACCGAGGAGGATGGAGCTTCATAAACAGAAGCTTTAATTGAACAATTAACCCCAATGTCCTAATGGACCAGAACTTATCAAAGTGTGGGACCATGTGATCAGGTATCCATTTTGTGCCCATTTTGGGTTCACCTTGGGTGTGGCCCAGCCAGGCTCTGGTGCTGCCCAGGTGTGCCCAGTGAGGCTTTTTAATAAATCCCTGCTTTATCCTTCTGCTCTGGCTGGGCTCTGCTCCAGCTCAGCCTCCAGAAGGCATCAGGGAAACAAACCAAAAATCTCTGGGCTGCCACCCAAGAGTGGGTGATTTTGACATTCATTCCACAGGATGAGCAGGAGATAAAAGGCAAATGATCCCTGTGCTTGGACAGCTCTGAGGAAATATTGTCCATGCTGAAAATCTCCAAAGGGAGTCAGGAGCACAAGTGCCATTGGCAATCCATGGGATGAGCCCTGGCAGGGCACAACTGAAAGGTCACCCCAAACCAGAATATTCATTGCACTGGGGCACAAGAGGAAAAGCCTTCTGTGTTCAGGCATTTCAGCAAGCTCTGCAATATGGCCAAAATTCACTGTGTTTCTGGGAGGGGTGGTGGAGGTTTGTTTCCAAATCCCAGCAAAGGGAAGTCACAGGTGAACATCCTAATACGTCATTCTTTCAGACTAGGAGCTGTATAATTAAACATATCCATTAAGAGGGCCACAAAATATGAAGTAATGAACTCCATCTCTCTGAAGACCAGTTCTTCAGAGAAATTCATGGGTCTGTGAAAGCAGGCATTGCCCAAGAGGAGCAGCCATGTTATGGATCTGCTTTGGGAAATTAGGAAAGCAATTCCAAATCTTTCCCTTCAACTTGTGGAAGTCAGCAGAGGAACTTCTACTTCGACCACCTAAAAGTCAATGCTTACCTTTAAAATTTAGTCTTCACATTAGAAAATGGCAGATAAAGATGTTGCTCTCCCTTTGTTATGACTTTTAAAGCCTTCCTGCATCAGAATTTAGGCACAAACCGAGCAAAACACAAAACCTCAGAACATGCAAATAAATCAATCATTCCTGTGTTATATATCTTCAGAATATGATCCAAAAATAATTCTGGGTGTAGTTTTAAAACTTCAGCATTGCATAAACTAAATACCCTGCAGCACAATTGGAATGACATGAATTACAAAGTAAAATAAATACACGCTGGGATGTGTCTTTTGTTCCTGTTATTTTACTTTTCCTTTTGCCTTTCAAAAGTTGTATTAGAACCCATAATACTTGATACGTGAAAATTAGAAATGTCATTTAAAAGAGGGAAAGTAATTTGACTTTGTACTGTAGATTTCTGACATACATCTATGGAAATGTTCTTACCTATCCCAGTGATTTCCCTCCCCTCAAATATTTAAGCAAGGATAGGGCATGCCTGAAAGATGCATGTAAGAGCTTTTTTAATAAAAGAATTTAACCTCTGACTTTTACAAGCAGAGATTTGATTTCTAGATACGAGTTCCATGCTTGCTTTTCAGTAAATTTTTCTTTACAGTCATTTGGAAAACTGTACCCAAGTCTTTATTGTTCACGACACTTGGAGTTCTTTTTTATTGTCTTAAGCTGCTTCTTGCCAAAGTCAAAAGGTTGGAAGCAAGGCCATTGGCATGGGAAGAAATGTGTAAAGAATAAAACTACTTTGGTTGGAAATAAGAGAATTGAAATGAAATGAAAGAATTGAAGCAGAATAAAATGAACTTCTCCCTTTTTATGGTCGTGTTTACTCCACAGGCAGTAATGCCCGACCCAGCTGCCGTGGGAAGATGCAGGGATTTCTGTGCAGGGATTTCTGTGCAGGGATTTCTGTGCAGGGATTTCTGTGCATGCAGCACTTTTATTGGCTACCAGAGTCTTGGGATTCAGACACATATCCTGGATGTGGACAGTAGGAAGAATGTCATCTCAGCACCCTTTATTTCTCAAATTTTTTCTCTACTTTTAATTCCTCACAGTCCCTTAAAGACCTTCCACCTTAGTTCCCTTTTTTATTCTCCCCTTTCCCTCTTTCTGAATTCATGTTGGCTGTCTAAAAGTATGAATTATTTGACTACTTGACTTACTGTAGGATCATTTTTGTGTAACCATAATTTAAATGACTGCTTTAACTTATATATATATATAAATACAAGTTCAGATCCCCTCAGTTCTATCCAAGCAGGAAAACACAAAACTTATTGGAGATTTTGTTTTACCAGCTCTCATTTTTTCCTCATGTAGGAGGAGGAGAGGGATCTGATGACTTCCTAGCAATGCCAAAAATCTCTGCTTGTGTTTGCTCAATTTTTTCTTAGCATGGCTTCAGGTTTGCAAATGCACCAAACCACAAACCCACAGCTGAGTTTGCAAAGGCCAGAGCACAAGATTTAATATTGAGAGACAAACAAATATTTTATATATTTCTACTATATCATTACTTGGCTTAAGGGGAAAAAAACCACACCATCAGCTTTCAAGGCAAAATTGAGACAAAATTGACAAGTCTCACCTGTGTTTATATTGAAACCAAACCAAACTATGAGTTTCACATTTTTCTAAAACAAAACCAAAAGAATCTGTAGCTGCACATTGAAGGACATTGAATTGACACCAAGTCCTGCTGGTACAGAGCTCACCCATGGAATTCATCACCTTAGAATATTATCAGGCTGGCAAACCTGCAAAGAGACAACAGAAGCAGGATTGCACAGTTTTTATTTTCCTGTTATTACTTTTTGTGTCTTGGGAATTTTTCTGATTTATAAAAATACCTGTACATTCTTACAGAATGTAAAGAAGTGTAGCTGGACCAATTACTCAAGGCAAAGCTTTATGGATGAGTTATTTTTAATGTACAGATTGGTAATAAATTAACTCCCTCAAGTACCTCTGCACTAAACTATCCAGTCTAGCCACATCCTGACAGAACTAATATTAAAAGTATAAAATAAATGTAATTTTTGATACTGACCATGTTTCTCCTGCAGAGTGGCATTTCTTTGGGCCAGCAATTCTGTTTCTGTTCCCCTTCCCCTCCTGCACACACTTCTTTGGGAGAGCAGGAAAAGCAGACAAAGTTTCTGGGAAGGTTGAGAGAATAGGGATGGCATTCATAAATTTAAAATTATGTTATTCCCTTCACAGGCTGTGCAAGGTGCTGTTCAGCCTGGTGGATTCTTGAAGGCAAGGCCCAATCATCCTTCCATGCTGCATAAGGTAAGAAAAATAATAAGATAATGAGGACAAAAAAAACCCAAAAAACAGTGAGAAAAGACAAAACCCAGTGAGACAAAATCAAAGAGGTCTTCTGTCCAACAAAGGCCTTTTCCATGCTGCTGTGAGGGATTTTATGCTTCAAGAAATGTGGATTTGTCTGCACTGGCTTCTGCTGTGCTGTATCATGGGGTGACTGTGAGTGCTCATCCAGGAGTAAATCCTTGACTAGAGAGCTTTAAAAAAATAATACAAAAGTTTATGCAACAATAAATAAGACTTCAAGGTCAAAACCTAAAAGTTTTATAGACAGCAGAAATCAGAACTCTCCTCTATCAGTTACTTTGGAGTGGTAAAACTAAAAATAACGCCTCACAAAGAGCTGCTATGTTTTCCTTTTTTTTTTTTTTTTTCCCTTAGAATGAAAACATTCCATTTAAAATCAACTTGTTTTGACTGAGTTACACAGAAGTAAAACAAGAAAACAGAATAGTCAGCATTTGGCACTGGTGTTTCCAGCTGAAACTCCAGTAAATATTGCCCAGGCTGATGCTCTCACTCCTCCTGGGTTCGGGGAGAAGATTTAAGGAGGTTTGTCCCCACCTCAGCTCCCACTGCAGTGGTGGCTGCTGGAAAAACAAACTGCACACAGAAATGCACCAGGAAAAGGGGAAAATAGTGTTTTTGAAAAGGGAAACCCATGAGCACAGCCCCAGAGATCAGGTGGTAAAACCTGAGTAGATGGGAGTAGAGGAAAATAAGAGTTAACAGTAATATCATTATTTAAGTACAGTGAGGAGCTTCGTCCCACAAGGTCCAGAGTGCCATAAAATATGATTAATATTAATAGAATTAAAGACAATTTGTGTCTTTCAAGACTAAAATTCCTGCTCTTACAACCGTAGCCTTCGGATTTTGATAGGAAAATGAAAGACTGGAAGTAGAATGACTAATGTGAAGATTCCTTTGTTCGAGTCAGTGACATCTAATAGCCCAAGGAAGAATGAAAACTACATTTTAATGAGAAATAACTTATCATATTAGACAGAGGGAAAGAGAAAATAAACCTCTTTTTTTAAAAAAAAAAGAACCATAGAAATTAAAATACATAAATTGAAAGTATATGATTTCCTGGGAGAAAAACAAACTGGTTTTGAGTTTTTTGTTTGCTTGGATGTTATGATTTTTAAAAAGGGGAGTAATTCTATCATTTTATATTTTAACACTTGGAACTTCATGTTCCAAGAAAATGGCTGGAATTCTGCAGAGATAACACAACTGAAATGGAAGAGTTTGTTCTTACAGAGGTGCAGTTGTGTGTAGGGTATTTTTTGCTCAGAGTGATAAAAAGCAAACTGCATATGCAATGAATAAATGAAAGTGAAGAAAGACCTTTTGTACTCTTGATTTATCTTTACATTAAATCTTTTTTTTTTTTTCAAGAAGCGGATGTAGCACCAGTTACAGCTCTATCTGAATATTCTCACATTTTTGTAGAGGAGCCAAAGAATATACAGTTTATAGAAATCTCCAGAACTGCTTCAGGTGAGATGACAGATACAGCTACAACTTCCTACCCCGAGCTCCCCCCTGCCTGACAGCCAAAGCAAGCAACACAAAATGGGAAACAAACCAAAACAAAACAAAGCAACAGATGGATCTGCAGCTGCACTTTGTATTCAGGAAGGTAGAATGTCAAGAAATTCTGGCCAGTCTGTGCTGAAACTCCCACGGCATTAAATGGAAACTCAATTTCACTGCGTCAAGTGCAATCGAGGCTTTCATGCTGTAACAACAGAAATGCTCCTTATAATTGTAAAAAAAAAATATATAAAAAAAATTTATTTCTTTAGAATGGCTTCACACTAGCAGGTTTAAATTAGATATTGGGCAGAAATCCCTCCCTGTGAGGGTGGGCAGGCCCTGGCACTGAGCAGCTGTGGCTGCCCCTGGATCCCTGGCAGTGCCCAAGGCCAGGCTGGATGGAGTTTGGAGCACCCTGGGACAGTGGGAAGTTCTTTAATCCCTTCCCCCTGAGGCCATTCTGTGATTCTACCACACTGGATGACAAAACATGATTTTTAGGGAACTGGGTTAAATTTTCTTACACAAATATTTATCCAGAGAAGGAATCCAAAGCTCCTTTCTCCCTGCTGTGTGATTTTTTGCCTGTAGGATTTTTCTTTTTTCCCTAGGCATTAATGTGGAATCTACAAATATCAGAGTTTATGTTGTATTCCTGACAGGGTTACTCAATTCAGGACCCTTCAGTGCATAAAGAGAAATACTGCTTCCTAGTTTTAGCATGGAATTCTGGTGTAGGTGGGCATATCTTGTTTGACTTCACCAGGTTTTGGAACAAGCTGTTGAGAAAAGTATAAGATGGCAGTGAGGAATAAGCCTACAGAATCCTTGACCTGCAGCACATATAGGTTAGAGGGTTTTGCTAAACCAAATAACCATTTTAATTTAATCTCCACTAGAAAAATAGGAAAAATTACATGCTTGCCATATGGTGAAAATATGTTAAGCTTCAAAGAAGCAGGAATATTAAATACAACTATGAAAAGGGTTTTTAGGTTTCAATGGTATGCCAGTTTCAATATAATAAAACATACATATATAATCTTATTAAAGCCTCTTTTGAAGAAAAATAAAAGGATTCCTTTGAATAATGCAAAAATCTTAGGTCACATTTTTTAACTTGTATATTTATTTTCATTTTAATCAAGGCTGCCATAGTGAGAAAACTTGGTAAGATTTTCAGTGCACATCCGCTATTTCAATTTTTTACACAGGTAACATCAACATGAACCAGGCTTTGAAGGTAAAGGAATGAAAACTGGAAACTGAAAATGGTGGGTCACTCCATAACCAAAAAGAATATTAAAACCAAAGCTACACCAAGGACTCACCTTTCTTTTCCACAACTACACTGTGGCTATAAAAAGGAAAACCTGGGCCTCTCACTGCCTTTCCTCTTCTACTGATCTCACAAAGAGAACTGAGAATCCAGATCAAGGAGCTCTGTGAATAATTCTGGTATAAATACTGTAAAGGGCTTGCCAAAATACAGTCACACACATGAAATACCCACAGTCCCCTCCCTAAAATCTCCCTGCAATTAAGGGGAGATGGGCACATGGATGCTCATGGAAAACCAACCTAAAGAGCAAAGAAAATGTGAGAAGGGTCACAGCTGATGGCAGAGAGGAGCTGTAGCCCTGTGCAACACTTGGAGTGGTTTCTTACAAGATCCCTTTGAGTGCAGGGCCTTTTTAGAATTGTTTGAGGCTTTTTTCCCCCCAAATTAAATATCACCAGCAAGGCACTCCCTGTTCTCCTTGATTATTCCTTTGTTCTCATGGGATGATGCAGGGACACCTCAAACAGAACAAATTGCAGTGATGCAGTTGGACCAACATACAAAAACACCAGCTCTGTCCCAAGCATTTACAGGCTAATTTCTCATTTTCATTGGAAAATCCACCTTCACATTAACCTTCAGGCCTGAAGAACCATTTCCCAAGCTGCCAGAAATGCTACTGAGCTGCAAAGCCTTCCTCCTCCTTCTGGACCTTTAGCCCACAATAAACATGAGAAATAGACTTCAAGATAAGGCAGCGCTTCCTTTTTATTTTTATCAGCTCTCTCAGTAATTCCATCACTAAGGCCACGTTTCTGACACTGCTTTTCCTCAGGTTTGGGTCTGGGATGATTTAAGAGGTTTGTGCATTCTCCCTGCTGAGGGCAGTGGATTTTGCCCTGCCTGTCCCATCTGGGAAAAGCTGCCTCTTAGAATTTTCCCCACAGTTTCTAGAAGATTCTCTTTGAGCACTTTTAGTTCTCTTTAGATTCAAGTCACTGCAGAAGTGCAGAATGTTATAATTTATTTGTTACTGCTGTTAAATAACAAGGTTGACAGGCAGAAAACCCTCCAGGAAAGAGCATCTGTGCATCTCTCCCTCAGCATGCAGCAAACAAAAAGCTGCACTGCTCATCCCAACAGCACAAAAAAAATCAAGTTCCTCAAAGTTCAGTCAAAATTTTTGCTTTCCAAAAGGAATTTTTCTAAAGTGTGTCTCAAATATCGATTTGGGTGGTTTACTTCCCACAGGATATGCAGTTTATTTTTAAGAGTAAATGCAGTCAGAGAGCTTGTGTACTGTTTTGGGGGTGGCTTTTGCTTGGGTTTTTTGTTGGGTTTTTTTTATCTCAATATCACTGGTAAAACTCTTTGCTGACACCCGCTTTCATGCACAACAATTTTCTCTGACCCATTTGGAGCTGAGCATTTTGCACAGGGAAAAATGGTTTTGGCTGTGTTTGGTATTCTGCATGTCATTTTAAACAGAGAGGGGGAAGACTGAATATCCACAGGTGGTGGAGGTATCTAAAAGATAAACTTAATCAGGAACTATCAGATAAACTGAAATATTAACTGAGTGTTTCAACCAAACTCCCACCTGATTCACAGCATTCAGTTTTCTTGTTCTAAAAAACCTTACAAATTCTGCATGGACAGTGTGCAGGATCATGTTTTACAGAGTGCTGAAGAAAGCTCCTTTTTTTTTATACTGTCCTGTGTGATTAATAACATTAAACAGTATTCATCCAGGAATACTTAACCTCCAATAGCCATAATTGGAAAATCCCTGGAAAAAATGTCACCATTGTCCTGCATGCAGAAATGTCAGCCAGCAGCCAAAATTGCTGTGAATAACAACAGCTTCCCACAAGGGCTGAAGGAGCTATAAAAAGCACTGCTTAGACCTTATGACACCCTATTAATTAGCTCCTTCTGTGGATGGGTTGTATGAACTTTGTAGGGTCATACAATAAATAAGAATAAAAACTCAGGACTTGAAGTTTGCCAGCTAATTGTGATATACCCACCAGCAAAGCAGAACATCAGTGGAGACTGATTTCTGTGAAAGTGCCTGCTCCAGTTCCCATTTTGCATCTCTGGCTGTTTAGGATAAGAAAAGAACTCCATGAGTTTCTAGATAAAGTATGTAAACTACTGATCTGACTACACAAAACAATCTTTTGGGGAATTAGCAGATTAGAGGGGGAAAAGTAGCAAAAATTAACGTTAGTAGCCAAAAATGAATGACAATTTTTGATAAAGACTAAATAAAGCTAAGGAGAAGGAAATGTGCTGACACTTTGGACTACTGCTGATATTTCCCACACACTCCACTGCTGGTGGGAAACTTCTGCATTTGCTTATAAATGCACTCTCTATAGCTTAAATAATACAGAGAGCAAACTCTGAAATCCATTGTTTCTATGAGGATCACAGCATCTAAGAAAAGGCCCCAGATATGACTCAATTTTTAAATCCTTTCACAAAGGCTGTGAATTATTTAACTTTTTTTTTTTTTTTTGTGGAGGGGAAGAAATTTTGATTTTTTTTCTGAAGTGAATGGTTAATTTCAGAGCTGATCTCTAAACAGAGGGTCCTGATAACATCCCAAGTTTGACATGATGCTAGGAAGGTAATCTCCACAGCTGGAAGATGAGCTGCAGCTCCAACAAGTAACAAAACCTGTAACTCTCCTCAGCTGTGCTGCACTGAGGCACAGAAATTGCAGGCAAATACAGATTGTATCTTATTTTTTAATGGAAAACAGGCACAGAAATAAACTGGAATGGCCAATCTCAACCAGGGAACTGGAGGCTGAGTTAGGACTGATTCTCTCTAAGCAGAGAAAAGTATTTTCATTCTCAAGAGCAGCTCCAATTAATGGTAAGGCACGCTGGAAATTGGGCTTGAAGCTGTTCAAGAATGAGATTTGGGATCAGAATATAAAGTTCCATGAAAATACCTCAGTTCTCAGCAGCTAATTAAAATAGAAAACTGAATATTAGGATGTTAGGAAAGAAATGGAGAACAAAACAAATCAAGAACATCTGTGTCAATTTATATATCTGTGGCATGTATGAATCTTGAATGTTATCTGTAGGGAAAGGGGAAGGGAAANAGGAAAGGAAAGGAAAGGAAAGGAAAGGAAAGGAAAGGTCTGTATAATCGTAGGAGAGATAAATAAGGTAATTCTGGATTCTGCACTGGCAGATCAGGACGGCTCAACATGAAAAAGGGGTGGATGACGGGCAGTATGAGAGAGCACACCTGAGTCTCCTGGATACTCTGTCTTGGTCCCTGTTCATGAAATTAGGCAAGCAGGCATCAGAAGGAAAATCTTGCAGTGCAGATCTGCTGTGGAAACCTTTGCACCAGTGTCAAAGTGGCTGCTTTAATTCAGAGAAGAAAAATCAGAGAGGAGGGTTTAGGAAGCCCAGAGGAACTAGATCTGATTTCTGTGAGGTCCCTGGGCATTAAATTGTTGGAGGTTAAGAAAGGACTTCTAAGAAGCACTACCACAATCTTTCTCTGCTCATTAAGTCTTTTCTCTCAGCCACACTTGGAGACAAAGCCCTGGCTTAACTGGAGCCCTCACCTGCTGCAGCTGTACCTGTGTTGTGTCAGATTCCCTTCAGTCCTGTAACAACCACCTCCACTGCCTGCATGAAGAGGTAAGACTAAAATAATTTGACATAAACTGAATTTTAGCAGCTGTAAACACGGGGCAGCATGGAAGGGTACCCTGGGACTGACCGTCTGGTGTTCTTCATTGCAGCAGTGATCACAGAATTATCTGCAAAAATGCGTTGTGAGAGAAACATCCAAAAATAGGAACTGAATTTGGAAAGTGAGACGCAGAGAGCTTCAGTTTCAGTCCCCTAATATTCTAAGGACTATGTCACATAATCCCTTTTATAAACTGTTCAGGCTTCATTATGATTAAGTTTATTGGCCTTCATTTTTCCTGGAAAGCTGTTCCAGAGCTTCACCACTCTGCTGATTAGAAACCTTTTAATTTCCAAGTGAAATTTAATATGACAAGTTTATACTGTTCTGGAGAAGTGTTACAGTTGCTCTCCACACATACATCACAGAGCAAATACCAACAAGGGAAAAGAGCAATTCAAGTTAAAAACAATAATAGCACCAAAGTGTTACTGGCCGAGAAGTTTCCTCCAATTTCAGATGCAGATCCCACTGCAACCTTTAATTCTCTGGTAATAAGCTACTACTAAGGGAACTCAGTCTGTCCAGATCAGCTCTGGTTTATATCTACAAATGCATAATAACCTCTTTCCCTCTAATGAATCACTGGGGCTGTCATAACTCTAATGAACACATTTCTTTCTGGAGGTGTTGATAATCTAAAAGCACTCACTTGTTTTTCCTGCCTTGAATTACTCCAAAAGCATAAGCACATCTCCAGGGAATTTATCTGTGGAGGCTGAACCAGAGAGAGACCCCTGGACCCGGGGAGGAGGAGTGTTTGCATTCCCAGCCCGTGGAGCAGCTGTGTCAGCTCACAGGGACAGCACTCACACACCCCAGGGTGTGACCCTCGGAGAGGTTTGGTGGTGAGGGCTGCCCCAGGTCGGGCTGGAACAGCTTCCCAGAAAACTGGTGGAGCCACCAAGCCTGGAGGGATTGAAGACACGACCTTGTGGCTCTCAGAGGCCTGGTTTAGTGCTTGGCAGTGCTGGGTTTAAGGTTGGATGTGATGATCTTAAAGGTCTTTTCCAACTGAGCTGATTCTGTGGTTCTGAGGTTTGGCTGCTCAGCCACTGACCTGCAGCTTCAATTTTGTCTCTGACTCAGGTCAGTCATGTGTCATGGGACAAGGATTGCTCCTTCCACACCAGCAGAGTGCTGGACTTGGCCAAAACCTTTGATCACTGCAAAAACATAAATGTAAGTGGTGCTTGCAGCTCGTTTGCTTGGATTTGAGACCCATGCCTTTGTTGTAGGCAATTTTGTGTTCCTCCAAACACAGTCAGGAGTGGTGGGTGACTCAGTGCTCCCCTCAAACTGTCTATGGTCAGCTCCTTTCCAGAAATTACCAGGAGTAAAGGATTTTTATAGTTCCTGACATTTAAAAACATTTACGAGGCTTTTTACCGTGTGCTATTTCAAAAAAAACCCCACACTATACAACATTCTCAGAAGAATGGAGCAAAAGAAAAAAGTCATCTTTTTCTCTTACCATGAGCTTCAACAATTTGCTGTTTTCAATGCCATTTCTAGCAATAACTGGAGGCAGATAATTTTGGAGGTAATTAATAATTCATTACCACTTTCTCACAGATTTACTGGCCAGGAAAAGAGTGATTTAGAGAACCAAGAAAACACAGTTATTGTTTGAGTTCTATCTCACAGAAATTGCATATGTTCCCTCACCTGATTCAAATCTCACTTTCCACTGTTTGTATTTCATTTTGTCCCACAGCTCCATCAGCCCTTCAGACCCATTCCCCTCTGGTTTATCTCAAGCCAGTGGTGTCCAGACTCAGTCCTACAGGACATTTGGTCAGGCAATGAGATATTCCCCTAAGGACAGGTTTTTTGGATGGTGATGAATTGAAATTTGTTGCCAAAGTCATCCCTCTCCTGGTTGGATGCAGGGCTGGTGAAAAATTTCTCCCTCCTCAGCTGTCTTGAAAGCTTTTCTGTCACCACTGAAGGTCTGCTGTGTCCCTTCTCTGGTGTCACAGTGGTCAGGTGTCCTGACAGGTCACTTTTCCATAGGGGATCATTTCTTTCATTGGTGTGTAAAAGCAGCTTCTCACTTTACATCCTCACCCAAAAGAGGAGGCAGCAAACACCCTTGTTTCCTATTTTGGCCCAAAATGAAATGGTACCCACAGCACTGGCAGCTGCAGGTGCCTCTCCAGCTCCTTCCAGCAGAGATTTTCCAGGCTCAGACCCTGATCCTAAGAGAAGGAGATTATGGCAGTGTCTTTCATTAGCTAAGCTGAGGGAATAAGAATGGGCAAGTGCTACCAATTATATTTCAACACAAAGCAGTACCCACTTAAGTAAAAGCTAAAGGCCACAACTCCGTTGTTAACAGGGGTGTTCTCACAGAAAAAGCTTTGAACACACTGGGAGCATTAAAGGGAAGATGTCTCGCATGTGCAATTACTCAACACATCTTTAAAACTGCGAACACTTGTTCACATGTGGTGAAAATTAGAGCTGTGAGCACTTGGGGAAAAAAAATCCCACCTGGCAGGCACACTCTTTTTCACTTCAGAGTTTTATAGGAGTTCTCAGAGCTTGTTGGTCCAGTGAGAGCTGAACCAAAGTCAATGGAGGAAACTGTGAGGGAAGGAAAAGAAAATGCAGAGCAATGTGCTGGTCTTGTCCTAAGCTCAACAGGTTTTCAATTCTTCCAATCTGGTCCACCCTCAAAGAGAAATAATGCAAAACTAAAATATGCATCTCTAGGTCTAAATATAAATATTGACAGTGCTTTGGCTTCTTTCTCCACTGGTTTGGAATGCTGAGGAGTTTGCAAGATTTTCCACCCTGTCCCACAGATGGGTTTGCTCAGCAGTGTTCAG
Source organism: Thryothorus ludovicianus (assembly GCA_013397245.1). Classification (NCBI taxonomy): domain Eukaryota; kingdom Metazoa; phylum Chordata; class Aves; order Passeriformes; family Certhiidae; genus Thryothorus; species Thryothorus ludovicianus. Next base: position 98,073 of record VZTB01004152.1, read on the forward strand.
TGTTCCTGAGCTGCTCAAGGAAAAATGGGGCAGGATCCAATAATTCCCTGAGAATTCATTTCCTCTGTGTCACATAATGTCAGTCGTGAACTCCAATGATCACAAAGAGCTGACACCCTCCTTGGACAGGCACCACCATTGGTGGGTAACTCACGTTCAGAATATTATTTCTAGGGGATGAAAAATGTAACTAATTTGCCAAGAAGCTTTATAATAGATCCTCCAGACTATCTGTGAATACACCAAGAACTGGGTTGGTGTCATATCTTTTCTGAATTTCATCACAGTATTCCCCACCATACTTCTCCTGATATCATCTCAGGGAATACCTTTCAAATTATTTGGATTTGCCTTTTTAATAGCCAATATTCTGATATTCCTAATACTCTCCTGTCTCTCTGTGTCTTGATTTAAGTGCTGAGAGTAACAGAGGGACACCAAACCACATGGAAAAACAAGCAGACATTTATTTGGCTGTCTCAATTTCTCATTTTCCAAGTCAGGTCTAGAAACTTGGGCTTAGGTGTCCTAGCAGGCACCTGGGAGAGCACACCCAGGGCAGGAAACCCCCTTTATTCCATCTAAGGGGAGAGATCTTTATTTCACTGACTCTTTGAACTGGAAAAAAAATTGGGACTGGAGGCAGAATTATTTATACAGCCATGAAAATTAGGAACTTAAATTTTCCTGAAGAAAAATAAGAAGCAAAATGATCCGTGATGAAATCATCAATTTAATCCCTTTTTCCAGTTTAACGTCCATTGCCTCAAACAAAGGGCCCATTTCTGGTCAGGTAGAGACACCAGGCTCTGGGTTTTGGCAGATCCTCCCAGGTCAGAGGTGCACACACCACAGGACAAACTTCCCCCCACATCTCCTCATGGACACACTCTGACAAAGCCATCAGTGCATCCACCTCAACTGGATTTCCTGCCACACACAAAATGACACTTTTAGCAGCCTCTTCAGCTTTTTGAAAGCTTTGCAAAGAAGTAAAGAGCTGTGTGGGGCTTAGCTGAGATGAAGACAGGCATTTTGAGCCAAAAGGCACGGAAAGTGTTGACAGTTTAAAGAAAGAAGGAAGTTGGAGAACAGATGAGATTTGACTAATATTTTTTTGGTCCATCCAGAGGCTTGTTACAATTACCCCTTAATTTTCCCTCAGGGACTCATTACAGTCCAGATAGGGATATCTGTCTACTGTTGGTCTTCCTTTCTCTCTTCTAATGACAAAATGCTGATAGCCAGACATCATTCCAAACACATTTAGTTGTAATATAATAACTTGGAATAGCATCTGTGGCAGGGAGAAGCAATTTGATGGGCTATGTTAGCCAGAGAAACTAAAAGTATTATCCCTGTTTAACATTTCCAGTCTGGAGTGGCCTGGGCAATAACCACAGTGATAGGAGAGCTCTAACAGCCACCATCAAAATACAGAACTTTTATGTTGGGCCTAATTAGGTGATAAAAAAATTGAGTTCTCTGCGATCTGCCACTATTTAATCCATGGTAGAGCACACCCAGCTGCATGAAAGGCAGATAGGGAGGTGTTTTTGCAAGGCAGCATGACACAAATGCTTGTCCCACGTGAAAGGGCCCTTGTAGCAGTGAAACAAGGCTCTACCAAGTCCTTGGAAACAGCAAGCTCCAACTGCAATCTCCCTTATCTGAGTTGTCAGCACAGAAAGAAGAGCTTTGAGCGCTGATTCTTTACTGTGGAAATTTCAAAAGTGATGACATACGGAGGGAGTCGTGTTTCTTCCCCTGAGACTTGTTTGTAATGCCAATTTACCAGATGATGTGGCAATTACACCGAGTTTGGTCACATATAAACGTGTTCTTGGATGTGGGTATATTGCTAACAGCTGTTGTTAGTATTAAGAAAAATTTGCATTGCTGAAAAGTAAATCCGAGTTAAAATTGAACGCTTGCAGCCATAAAAAATTAAGTAAGAAATTCAGGGCAACTCAGAAACCCTGCAAACAGACAAGGGCCCTCTGTGTTGGTTCATTCATTAATTTTACTGGTTTTAAATGTAAATAGATCACAAGACTTGATATTATGCTATGCCAGAGGAAATCCCATGCCTAACCAGCAGTAAATTCTTTTTCCATGTGACATTTGAAGATTGTGGCTCAGAACCTAATATCAGACACGCTGAAAGATTTTGGAAATATATCACTGCAAAACAAATTGCACCAAAAAAAAAATCTACTCCTCTGTCTTTTTTAGAAACTTAGAAATGGATCTTTTGAAGTGAAAAAATATGGAAATTTCTGCATCAGCAGTGGTCATATTTCATTGCTTTTATTTCTCTTCTGTTTTTTTCTGAATGTCCCACTCTGTTTTTCTGCATCACTCGAAACAAACAGCATCTCTTTAATGGAGGCTTTTGTAATGGATTTAGATAATTTCTGTCCCTCTCCCCACATCTGCTCCCCATCTTTTGAACCCCCAATCTAGACTGGCACCAGGGTTTGCCCTGACCAAGGTGTGGCACCATCTCTTGGTGTTGTTTAACCTCATGAGATTCCAAAGTCACATTTCTTGAGCCTGTCCAGGGGTGTCAGCAGCCCCTCCCTGACCTCTTGGAGTCCCTGAAAATTCACTGAGGGTGCCCTCCAGCCCTGTGCCATTAATGAAGGTATTAAATATCACTGCACCTCTTGGCACACTGTAAATCTTTGCTCCTGAACACTACACGATCCCTGGCATTCATAGCCCCAAATCAGAGGATTATCCATAGTTTAGTGCCAAAGAACAGGGTGTTTAGATACATCTTGTTGGTTCAGGACAATTATACTGGGATGTGATGGTTGTTTTCCTAGCACTGATGGCAGCCAACCCAGTGGGTTTGGGAGTTCACATCCCTGCTGCCAGTGTGCAAACCTAGGGAACACCTTTGACAAGATATTGAATCATTTCAAAAGAAATGCCTCATACAGAGATTTTGAAATTCTGTTTTCACTGTTCTTTTTTTTTTTTTTTAACTTCTTCTGTCCAATATTTATTCAAACCCCACTGGAACAGCTCAGGACTTGAGTTGAGAATTGCTGCCAGCACCCTGAGTGTTGGTGCTCTGCTTTCAGGCTGTTCATCCTGGGAAAATGAATCCCTCAGCCACATCCCTGCAGAGCTGCATCTCCCTGTTGGAAATGCACTCTGCTCACAGCTGTGAGGCAACCCCACAGGTTTTTGGGGTAGAACACGGGGAATTCTGGAGCAGAGAGAGACAGACCAAGGGCAGGAAAAGGTTCCACTTTGCAAATTTTGCTCATGAAGTCAAAGAGAAATGAATCATTCTCAAACAGTAGACATCTAAAGGTTGGATGGAACAATTTCTAAATATTAGTCAGACCAAAAAAAACACATTGCTGAAATAATGAGGGTATATAAGACACCTACAAAAGCCAAGAAATTCAGAGTTGAAGCTAAAATTCCACTCTTAATTTAGGACTGTTTTCTTTTTTAAAGAATAGTATTCAACTTGGTTGGCACCATGCAAGGTTGTTTTCTTAAAGTTTTACAAAACACACACAAGAAAATCTTTTTGCTTTTTTTTTTTTTTTTTAATTCTTCTGCAAATGCAAAAGGAACGAACTATTAGGGGTTTGAATTTTAGATGTGTTACTTGCCTAGCTCTAATCTCCAGCCACAGACCTCATCAGCATTACACCAGGCTGCAAAACACAGATTAAAGCCTCGTGTCCCTGCAGTTTATGATCAGAGGGGGAAAAGGCAGCAGGTGAGAGCAGGACAGGGCGAGCCAGGGCTGATGGTGTCTAATGATGCACAGGGAGCACAGTTCCCTGCACAGGGGATTTAAATGCCAGCAGAGACCCCCTAGAGCAGCAGGAAGGAGGGCAGGTGACAGCAGCAGGCGTGTAATCTTTCTTTGAAGGGAGAGAAAGTCTCTCTTGTCAGCACAGACTCAGGGTTTAGTGGAAGGAGGTTCTAAAAACACACTGCAAACTCCAGAGGGTACCTCAACCAGAGCAGGGGAAAAATCCTGTCCAACCCTTCTCCAGTTCTCTTCTTCCTCCTGAGTGGGAGTGAAGGAATTTTGTTTGGATTTACCTTACAGTCTGCAGGCTGATTTTATTTACACAAGGGCGTGTTTACTCTCGTTGAGTCGTGCATTTGTTTGCAAACAGTCCCATTGGATCCAGCAGGGTTGCTCCTGAACATCAGGAATTACACCAGCAGGACATCTCAGAGAGCTAAGAAAAGGTTTTCTGCTCCCTTTTCCTAGCCCTTTTTTCTTTTCCTTTTTGTCTTTTTCCTTTTAATTTTTTCTCTTGGGGAGTTGGACTCCATGCTCCTTACACATCCCTTCCAACTCGAGATACTCAACAATTTGACAATCCCACCACTTTCACAAGGTGGATTTTTTGAAAAGTAAGGATGCTTTCCACCCCAGCACCAGGATTAAATCCCTGAATGGCAGAGCTGGGTGGGGAACCACCCACAGCAGCAGGCTCTGAGCATCCCCTCACCATCCCCCAGCCCCATGGAGAGCATCTCATCCCTGAAGGGCTGCAGGTCCCTGCAGGGAGGGATCCTCCCTGCACTGCTCTGAGCCTGTTCTCTCCCTGCCCCTCAGCCCTTTGTTCTGCTCCTGCCAGGCTGCTGGAGGCTGTTGGCTTTCCCAGAGCACGGAGGGCGGTGCTGGAGAGCTTTCCTGGGAAAAGGTTTGGGGAGAGGTGAGGCTTCATCCTCCAGAGCTGGCAGCTGGGAACACCAAGAGAGCCATAATGAAAGCCCCTAACACACAAGGCTCATATGTCAGACATGGACATCTCCAATATTGCTGCTTTTTTTTTTGCTTTTTTTTTGCTTTTTTTTTTTTTCCAAGCAGAAAGCTGTCAAAGCATAAGTTTGGTTAAGAAAACAAATCCTGTGTCACTGCTCCAGGACTGACTTTGTTACTGTATTGACTTTAAAAAACATCAATTCTTTGTCATTTTAGAAGAGTTTGTAATTAGGTTTCATTTTTAATCACTGAAAGTTTTCAGAATTAAAGAATATACAATATTTCCTGGGGCTACTGCCTATTTTACTATCAAATTACCTCTAATTTAGCCATTGAAAAGCAAGGAGAGAACACTTGCATATAACAGCATGAAATGCCTGTCTTAGTCTGTCGTTCATTTGGCTCTGCTCCACAGAACAAGAAGTACTTTTTATTCAGGTGTGTTTATGATGAGTAAACTTGACCAGATGTTAAGTCTCCTTTGTATTTTAAAGTGTTTTACGGCCCACATTAGTCAGCTGGAAAAGGGGCAGATCATTTACATTCCCCTGGACTTCTTCTCTGGTTCAAGCTTCCCCAGAGGAGCACGGGACTATATGAAAATATATAGAAGGAAGAAATGAACTATTGCAAATGTAACAATGTACAGCGCAGGGCTGAATAAATTCCTTTGATTTACAGGATGGTTCCTGTAAATATTGAAAGTTATGAGACTGCAGGTCCACTCCCTAACCCACAAGGGAGATCAGAGCAATAATTGGAAGCATATTCTTTTCCTTGTAGGAACAGTCCTGATGATGCACACAGGTGAGAAAAGAGCTGTTGGCTTTTCACACACACCAATGTTCCCACACTTGAAGGCTCACCCCTCTAGATGTCATTATTAAAGGATATTAAAACCCACATCTCAAAGGTGCTCAGCTCTTTTCCCCTGCAGAATAAATTGCTGATATTGCAAAAGCAGTTCTGGGATTTCTGCACAGCACAAACAAATTGAGCTGCAACTTTTTAAAGGAATTTTGGCATCCAGGTCCTCTAAAAATGATTGGTAGCCCTGAAATAAATCTCATTTTTGCTGCTGAGCTTGAAGCCTTCCCTTCAGTGGCCAGCACAACTGAGAACAGAACGTGCCCAAACACAGGGAGGGGAAATGCAAAAGCTTCACCTCAAACCAGCTCAGCCTGGTGGAGGGTGGATACCCCAGTGCACCTCAGATCATGAGCTCCAAGCAGCTTCAGAGATTTCTGCAGTGTAAAGCACATCTCCACCATGCAGGGGTCAGCAAGAAGGTGTTTCACTACATTGCTGTGAAAACTATGCTAGAAATAGAATATTTCAATTATTTTTCTCCCTGAAGCTGCTGGGACCCGTGATCAATTCAGATCCCTTTGTACTTCAGTGCCTGAGAAATCACACATATTTAATTATTGCTGCTGGAATTTCTGCAGTACTGTGGCTGGAGAGATTTCTACCCCCCAAATAATTTGCATTTTAGACATTTCATTTTACAAACAGAAGTAGAACTTAAAAAGTCTCCCTTTGAAGTGAAAAGAAACAGCAATCTTAATTTTGGTTTATGCAAACCACTGACAAAATAGCCTTTACAAGAACCCCACTGGTAGGAGGCAAATCCTTCCTCCACATCATTTTAAAGAGCTTTGTTTTCCCAGAGTCTTTTCTAGAAACAGAAATCAACATTCCTCTCACCTCAGCTGGGACCAGGAGCACCTCAGGAAATGCAGATATCCACAATAATCTGTTGAAAAGAATTTTAGCTCCATTCTAACCACTTGGATCGATCAATAAAGAAAAATGTAACACAAATAAGGCAGAATGGTTTACAAATTAATTTACACTGATTAAATAGCTGTTGAAAGAGGAATCAAATGAATGGAATATAAATCTCTATCTTAGGCAATAATAGCAGATGTTCAAGCTATTAGGGGAAAATCTTATTTAACTCAGTTAAATTGTAGTAAGTAATTTATTTGTAAGCATCTCTGGGTATCGTGGGCAGCATGACTGTTGAGGTAAGACATGGATGCTCTGGTATGTATGATATTTAAATCTTACATCAATTATTATTACTATCATTATTATCATTAATTTTTAACACCTAAAACACTGAACATCACAGGACAGATTTACCTCCAAGGCTACAGTTTCCAGACTCATTCTAACATTTCAGCTTTTTGTATTCCCAACATTATTTCATCACTGATAATGCAATAATAATTGATAAACGTGTAGTGAAGAAGTCATCAGACTGCTGCAAATTATATTCATGATGACAGACGACCTTTGAGAGCATTTTATCCAGTAAATAAATAAAAACAAGTCTGTTTCCACTGTCCAAACACTCCAAGAAAAGAAATCCACCTTGGCAGCAGTGTAGGTAATGATATGGAGAAAGATGAAAAAAGATTTTTTTAATTTGAACAATTGCAATTGTTACCACTTCTGCAGAAACATTTTGATAATTTGACTCTCAAATTATGGTTTTATTGTTTTTTGGAGCTTTTTTGTCTGCTGTTTAATAAAAGATTTGCAAATTAAAGCATCCTACAAGCTTGGTAGAATCAAGGTAATTACTAGTCAAAAAAGCAAAAATTAGCATCTTGAGGTGCTCACATAGACATCAAGAACTTTTGAACCTGAGGAGAATGAGAACAAAGAATTTAGGAATGAGGAGCTAAACCCATCAAAGAGAGAACAAAACCCAGTTGTCCAAGAATCTCATCATTCTCTGGGGGTTTTGGGATGGTTTAAAGATTTTTAGCTGTTTCCCCAGCAGTTACAAGTGTCCTTCACCCTTCCAGGTGCTCCAAGGCTGGCTCGGGTGGGAGTCTCAAACCCATGGGAAAGCAGTGGCAAAGACCAAGAACTGAGGAAAAGCAGTTTCTCACCTAATTCAGGCATCTGGACCAGAGGTCCCTTTAAAAAAAAATAAAATCATTAAATCATTAAATCCATAAAATCACCTGCATTAACACCACAGAATCTGAGAGCTGCTGTCACTGCTGTTACTAACCACACCCATGGTGCCCCTGCCTTGCCCACAAACACACTTGGACATGAGATAAGAAAAATAACCCTTCTTTTCCAGACTACCACCTTTGAATTCCAAACTCAGGCCTCCTAACTTTAGTGAACATGTCACAACATTCTTCTCCTTTGTTTTTTTCTCTTTATCGGAAGAGGGAGTAAAGCTCTTCAAAGAAAATTTAAGAATAAAAAAAATAAATCTCCTGGTCTTATGGCCCTTAATTTTCTACAGTTTGCATGAGGTTTTGAGGTTTATGGTTGCTATTAAATGTAACAAAGGCAACCTGGCAAAAGGTCCACCAATATGCATGATGGAGCTGGAACACTGGGTACACATTATTATTATTTGCCTTTTAATATTATTATTTTATTAACTTAGAGAACATGCTTTGAAATCATGCCAGGAATTCACATTAAATCCCTAAAATGAATAAAATGAGTGAGACAGAGACGTAGCTCTTAAGCTGTTCTGTTGCAGCCTCAAGATGAAAGCACTGAAACCTTGGGCCCTTTTGAGACTCCTTGCCTCCAGCCTGTGTGTGAGGGATTATGGGGGGAAAAGCTTTTTTTATTCTTATTCCCAGTGCTCTAGAAGTTGCTGGAAAGGGAGGATAACTTGTGATGTGGTTCAGCACAAAAGCTGGAGAGATGGCTGCAGGTCATTGTTAGGTCATGGGCTGGCTGAGGTTGTTCCATGTTCATTAGAGGGGTAACCCAGAGATGTGGATAATATGAGAACAGAGTGAAGCTTATCCCTGGAATTTATCAGGGACATTTGCAAAAAAAGCAATGCCAAGGGAAATGACCAGATCCAGCAGCTTCAGTTGGTAGTGTCAGGAAAATTAATCCACAAACGCCAAAAAGGAGACAGAGGAGTCCTTTTACTTTATTCAAATAAAGGCAGAGGCCATGGGGCATTCCCCTGGAGTCTCTCCAATTTTTAGAGGATGGAACCTCATTTTTATCCCAATTTCCCGGCCACATTTCCCTCTCTCTTTCCCCACTGACTGAGGGACTTGAGAAGTACAGACTTCCCTGAACACCTGATACATAAGATTCCCCTCTAATGTAACCCTGCCTTATAATTTTTAATTCTTATGGAATTTATGAGTTTCCCCCATTGTTTCTTTCATCTTTCAATATCCAAGTTCATTTATCAGCAAACCTACAGTTTGTTTGTAAAGGCAAATATCTTTTTTCCATTCATCAATCAGTGGAATCTTTTCCATTGTTTCTTTTACCTCTCAGTGCTGGTTTTATCTACCAGCAGACCCACAGCTTGTTTGTAAAGATAAATCCTTCACTCCTCTCAACAGTAAGACTGACATGCCCTGTTAGAAATATGAAACCCAGGTGGGATTGACTGAATTTCCACACCAGGTGAAATAAAAGTGCCACAGCGTAGGTGTGAAGGATTCAGAAGATGCACAAGAATATCCTGTATCAAGACTCACTTTCCAGCCATTATTTATTTTTCAGGAAGGTGGGGAATGATGCTTTGATGCCTCATTCATGAGGAATGAATCCAGATGCTGGATTAAAGCCTTTCTGCTCAAAGGGAGCTAAACTGTGCAAGTTTCACAGATCCTCCTCCTGCTGTGGCTTCTCTGACAGAGCTCCATGCCCAGTCCTGCTTTGTGATGTGTCACAGCTGTCAGTGTCGGATGACACAGACCTGGTTTCTGCTGAGTCCTGAGGGTGCACTGCCACCCTCTCTGCAGGGACACTTGTTCTCCAGGGGCTCAGACTGGGAACTTGGCCAGAGCACACTGGAGGTCACTGTAAATTCCTTTCCATGGAACCCAACCTATTCTAAAAAGCAGATTGTGGTTTCCCTCTGGGTGCTGATGAAGTCAGGACACACCAGGATAGTGTGAGTCTACTGATCCCAGCAGCCAGAAGAACAGCTCAAATTTAACAGCGAACTAAATTAGGGAGTAAATCCCAAAATCAATCAAATTAGCAAGTGAGAGGCCAAACGAATTTCTTAGCCTGGAATGTGCCCACCAACATGTAGATACTGGCATTTCCACAGCGTTCTCTACTCCAGCTCCACAAACCCTGAAACCATCCAGGTTTTCTCCTTTCAATTATTTCACCCCATATTAATTTGCAGTGTGACACAGACACTGTGACAACTGTCACCAAAGCTGAATGGCCAAACACATCATTTACTCCTATTAGATATTTCTAGCATGCACAGGGCTGTGTGAACAAGAGTGTTAATCTGTGATGTAAACTGAAGTGAATGTTAACATATGTGGAAAACCCCAAATCCTTAACTGCTACTGCATCTATGAATGGACCAAAACAGAAAAGGAAAAAAAAAAAATATTCTGCCTGCTTCTCCTGAAAAGTGGCTGACACAGAATTTGTGACTCTCAGGTGGCTGTGCTGGGGCATCACCTGTCTCACAGGAGACACAAGGAATAGCCCAGCCGTGAATAATGAGTGTGTGTGTTCTCCCAGCAGTATCTTCTGGGAAATGTTTACAGAAAATGAAAGTATATATTAAATATTTACAGACTAAATATAGATGAATTGATAAAACCACAAATTATTTCCCTCACAGAGTGGTGTAGGGATTTTCCCCTGTTTTGTACACACACTGTGGGTTGGTGGCTGAGCAGACAGTACCAGTGTGATTACTGTTACATATATTTTCCAAACACTCAGCAGTAATAAGTTCTAAACTTTTGGTCATACTTTCCAGGAAAATTAGGTCCTAAATATTTGATCATATTTTCTAAGAAAACCAGGGACAAAATGGGAGGCTGTAAGTGGCTACACAGGCTGGAGTGCTCTATTCCAACAGTTTGAAACTCTTCCTTTGAACCTTACAGAAATGAAAAAGCACAGCTGACATTTTTATGGAAGTTACTTTTGGGGTCGGTCTACAATATTCGAAAGTAACATTATGGAAAGACAAACTTCTAATAATTGTCTGTAAAAGTGAATTCTGTGAATTAACAAGTCAGGAGAAAATCTGTGAATACTCAGACCTGGCACTGTGGGGTTAATGGTTGGTCTTGATGATCTTAGAGGTCTTTTCCAGCCTTAATGATCCTATAATTTTGACACCAATTTTAACCACTGTCAGTGTGCCATTCATTTGGACTGTAAATAAAACCCACATCCTAAAGACCCCATTTGTACTCTATCCTTTTACAGCAGACTTCTAATTTGTGTGTGATCATTAATTTTTAAGTGTTCACTAATGAAATACATCCTTGTCCAAAGTTAATAAATGGATTAATAGCTGGGATAATGAGAATTCTGGCAAGACAAGAAAATACCAGGAGGGGGAAAGAAGAAGGGGGAACCTGACAAGTTAATGATCCATTAAAGTAAATCCTGGGTCAGTTTGGATCCTGCATGGTTCATTACTGTATAATAAATTAAATTAATAGCCATGAAAACCTAGGCTGAGGCAAGAGTGGTTTTGGTTAAACTCTGGGTAGACATTTGAGCTGTTTCTTACAGGTTTTCAGTTGTCTCTTATTAAAAGGAAACTTTCTAGTACTAAAAGAATTTAAGTACACAAATGAAAGCCAGGCACCAGCTGTTAAAGCAGTGGCTGGCTGGGTGTGTCACACAAGCAGCCCCCTTTACATGTTCAAGTACCCAAAATAAAGAAGTTAAGAAATTGGAATTAGAAGTCCCATTATGCCATTAATTATGTTTAAAACAATAGCATAATGTGGCTTGATGCACAAAATATAATTATTAATTGGGAAAACGAGTGCTGGTGTTTGGGATAGAGAGAAAAGATGGGTCCTCACTGATGTCCTCCCTGATGAAAGGCACAACTGAGGTGCACACAGTAAATCTTGGATCAAATTCGTGCATGTCTAACCTGACAGGAACAGAGATACAGTTGCATTGACATGTCTTATCCCTGCATGCATCTCAAATCCTCCTCTTCTCTCCAAAACTCCAAGGCCTGGAGATGTTTTCTGGGTTCAGGACTCAGATTCACAACTAGGTCTGAAAGGACTTTTGAGGTCACCCAGACTCTGATAGGTCCTGAGCTGCCATCAGCAAACATCCACTATAGGTGTACTGCTGGCACAGAGAAGTTTAATCAGCACAAAGATAACTTATTTATTTTACAGCTCTAGATTGTTCTCATGGACATTTAGTTGGCATTATTAAAGCTGTACTTGGTTAAATTATTTTTCTTTCCACAACCACATTAAATTATTTCTGTACTTCCAAATCAGGGAGCTTTCCCTCTGCAGCAGATTCAAACCTTACCCAGAAACAGTCTGTAAAATGTCTCTGAAAAGAGATAACCAGCATGACCTGAATATGTGGAGCCTGTAGAAGTTGAACATAATGGATCTGTTACCCAGACAGGGAGCAGGAGAGGAAACCAGCAAAGAGTACAAAAATGAGGACGTGTTTTTAAACATCCAGCTTTTCATGTAAGAGGTGCTGCTTGAATTGTGTAGCTACCTAAAAAGGTTCAGTTTGGAAGAGGGACCAGATGCATTCCAGAGCTATTGTCAGAGAGTGGGCTCGGAACAGCAGAGATGGATGGGATAAGGTTTTAAGGATTTTGTCCCCAGGGAGACTGAGGCTGCTTCAGCAAGGGACCCTGGGCTGGAGATTGGTACCAAAAAATGGCTGCAGGAGGGTAGGGCTGCAAGTAAAGCTCAGTAAGACAACAGAGAAAACAGCCTTGGTCTGAGGGAGGGGAAAAAATCCTGGTCAGGTCTCACACCCACATAATTGCCCTGGAAATGATGGAGGAACGGGTGAGGCTGGGGGACAGAAGTGACCTGCAGGCTGTCCAGCTGCCCGTGTCCCCAGGGTCACTGTCCTCTCCTGGCCCACGTATGTGTGGCTGTGGGGGCCCCAAGAGTGGCTGAAAGGCTCATTCAGCCCTCAGCAAGGAAGGTTTGGCTCAGGGCCACGTGGCTGGGTTTGTAGGAAAGCAAAACACAAGTTCCCCTGGAAGGAAGACCAGAGACAGCTCAAGCTGAAATTCAGATCCAAGCTGAAATTCAGATCCTTCTGAATGCAGAAGGAGAACCCTGCTCCCAGCTAATTTTTTAAGCACCTAATTATTAGGGAGGATATGAATGAAATACTTATTTTTACAGTTTTGGGGGAAAAAATTATTTATTACTTATGGGGTCAATTATGGGTCACATCTGACTAAGGATCAGAATGAAAATTCCCTCTCTGCTCCACAAGTTTTATGTCAGCCCTGCACAGTGCATTGGATTGCAGGTGGCAGAGATCTGAGTGGAAAAAGTCTAATTCTGCCTCACAGTGCACCAGGAGACACATCCAAGCTGCTGCAGGGTTCTGCAATTACAGGACCCAAACCAGGATGAAATGGGATGGAGTTTTCTGCACTAGAATGTTCTTGGGATTTTGCTCAGCCCTTGACCTTGACAACACCACCTCAAGTGATTCAACTGAAATACAATTCCAAGGAAAACAAAGAGCATAATTTTCAATCTTCAAATAAAATTGGATTGATAAAATACATTCTGATCCAAAAAAAAAATCCCTAATTCAAGGTCAAAATTATGCGAAATGGCAGTGCTTAATAATTAACACTATAATGTTAATAATAATCAGCATTAACAGTAGTAGGAATGATAATAAGTTTTAAATTTTGATGAATGAACAAAATTATTACCAGTGACACATAACAATCAGAATTTTATAGTTTCATGCTGTTTCTCCTCATAAAGAAATGACAAAAAATATTTTAGACTAATTATGAATGTAATATTGGTTTTACAGAGATCTATGTGTATATAATAAATCTGTATTCAAACATTGCCCATTAAAAATAAATGAGTCATTAATTAGAAAGGTACATTTTAAGATATATATATAAATACTTATATGTAATGATAAGCTATTATCACTTTCATTACTTTCCATTAACTTCTTCTCAACATGACCAGTTTATAATTATTCTTTTACACTGTCCTGCTCTTAAGAAAATCCAAGCCCCTTCCCAAACCAGAGTATTTCTAGAAAAGATGCTACAGCAAGAGGAACAACGACAGAAATTATGTTAACATTTCTACATGTGCAAGAATTCACATGAGAGTTTCATGCACATGAAGGAAGTTGATAAAGGAGAACTGATGAAAAAAATGCACTTTTTTAATGAAGTGTGCACTGGAAGTGCACAATAGTTGCATTGATATGACCCTGTGTGTGCACACGGTGCTTGCACTGCTGAAGTGTTGGAAATGTCTCCAGAGTGTGAGACCATTATGTAGTCAAGCTGGGCTGCCAAAACTCTGTTTCACAATGGCTTCCCAAATTCTTGGGACCTAAGAGACAAAATCCAAAGCAAATTCAGGTTTTCCCTGAACCGAAACTTGCTATAAACCAAGTGAGGTTACAAGTATTGGCAGGCATCATCAAGCAAAGCAAAGCTTAAGCTAATGAGGAGATTGCAGTATGATAAAATGCTTGATCATATCTCCTGAATTTTATCCCAGGGGCTGTTTCCAGGACAAAATCTGCAACATCTCCTCAGGGTTTTGGTGCAATTGTCCTTAATGTGCAGTGTAGTCTATTCCCACTATGTTACAAAAATTTGGTTGACTCCTTGGTTCTCTGTCAAAAGCAAATCTCATTCCTCTCCTCCTGCAGCAGAATGTGTTTGAGCACAGGGAAAATGAGCAGGGCTACAGCAATTTTCCATTAGTTCTGGTGCTGGGAGTTTCGTGCCCTGCTGAACCCACCAGGGCTCTCACCTGGGCAGCCTCACCCATCCCACAGCTCCCAAATCCTCCAGGAGGGTGTGCAAGGACACAGAAAGGCTTTCCCCACGAAACACCCAGCTCTTGTACCCTGGGAGCACCTTGGCCCCTAGGATCCACTCTTTATACCCCCGGGTTTAATGAAATAAGAAGGCTCATTGTATAAAATAATGTTAAACACCATTTCTTTCCAGCTACAGTTACATGAAAGATGAAAAGAAGGACTGCCAGCTCTTAGATAATTACCCATGTTATGAGCCTTCTGCCCCTTTTTAAACAGGAATTTAGCCATTATCAAAGGCCAGCTTTCAGGCTTTCCACGGAGAAGTTTATAAAATGCTTATAAAGCCAAATTCTAGCTTGTGCTAAGTCTATGTTAGGCAAATTTTATAAGAAACTTTTTGAACAGTCCTGTACTGCTGGGTCCCAGATGATTTTCTTCTGGGACTAATGCAAGAAAAAAAAAATTATTGCCTCTTAAAAATCCTTTTAGGATAGGTCATTCTTGCTGGTATTTAGGCCTTTTATTGAGAGAAGATTAATATAAATAATTTATTAAATGTGGCTTATGACTTTTTTGTCATATCACCATTCTTTTATTGGAAAAACCCTGCAGTAACCTGTAGGGAGGTGTGTAAATTCATTGCTGTGTGACATAGAAAGGAATACCTCCAAACAAAAGAAACATCATCAGAGTGGAACTGTGAGGCCAGGGGACACGGGATGAGTATTCATTTTAATGATATTTGGGTGTCCAAGCTCCCAAGCTGGCTTTAAAAACCTGAGGCCAGAGAGATCAGATGAGTAAAAAGCTTGTAACAAGGAGTGGCTGGGCAGCCTGCTCTGATCTCAGCTTCTCTGAAGTCTTGTTCAAATTCAGTTCCAATGTTTTGTCTTGGTCCATTTACAGATTTATTTTTTTTTATTGAGTTACCCTTACAGTGAATATATTGCAAATTGCATGTTTTGCAGCTCTCTGGTACATACAAGTCCTGTGTATGTTGTTGTGTTGCTGTGGGTGTTGCTATGATGCAACAACAATTTTTAAATTATTTTTTTCTTGAGACATCCACTCAGTGAAATACAACACAAATTGAAATTATTCTGAAATATGGCAAGGCAGGCAGTATCCAGAGGGATAAATAATAGCAGTTTCCAAGGAGCTGGGTAACCCTGTCTCTGCTGGAACAGCAGTGTAAACATCCTAAACTGGGAATTAATGAGAGGGTATGGATCCGGAGCAGTACATGTGACAACAATCAGGAGTAACAGGGCTCACAGGAGCACTGAAAATGAAATAAGGAAAGGGCAGTGGGCAGAACAAAGTGCTGGAAGAACACCCAGCTGCAGTGCCAGAGCCTTGGAAGCACAGCAGGCACAAGCAGGGTTGTGTGGGGAGGAGAAACAGGAAAATCCGTGGAATAGCCTGTGGACACACAGTGTGCTGAGAAAGTATTTTAAACACACTTTCCATGCAAGGAGCACTTATTGAAAATATTCTGCATACTTGCAGACACGGAGTGAACAGGTCTGGAAGGTTCCCAGCACCTCCAACCATGGAGTGCCCATAAACACAGAGGGCTTTGGAGACCCTGGATGTGGCTGCTGCTCTGCTGACTGTGCCCTCCCTGAGCACCTCATTTTAAAATCCCAGGCTGTAATTATGTCCCCATCCTCTTTCCTTCAAGCAGTGTAAATTCTGGCTGTATGGCTGAGAAGTTATGTTATTTCACATTTTTATATAGCATTTTACATGTTCCAGGCGTTGAGAAGACAAAAGGGCTCAAAAGGGCTGCAGTGGAGTGGGTAGGAAATCCCAGTTCTTTGCAAAATGCTGAAAAACTGAAAAGAATTGTTCCCAGAGAGTATTCGAGCCAGAATGAGGACTCAGGGCTGCAGGTTCCATCCTTTGTTCATCCAGGAGAACCAGCCCTTGGATGGGGCAGGAGACAGGGGAGGAGAGGGCCTGTGGAAAGCAGAAGGGCTGAAATATCTTTCTAGATACAGCAGTTTAAGGATAATTCTTCAGAGTTCTGATTTCTTTTTTCCTCTCGTTATGACTCACACAAAGTGAATTGTGTGGTGAGTTCTGCTACTATGCAGTTATGGGACTGTTTAGTGTGTCTGTTTAAAGAAAATAAATCATAAATGTGTTTTGAACCTGGAAAACCCTGTAAGCTATCGAGTTCACAAAGCTACCCCTTTATGTGAGCAGGGTCTGCCCACAGCTTGATGAATGTATTGCCAGACTGAAAAGGAAAAAAATCCTGAGTGTGGCAAAAGCTATGAAGGTTCATATGATTTGAATTAAATTCAGATAATAACAATTCTTGGCTCGGTGGTGTTTGGAAAGAGAGTTTGAAATTCTCCTCAGAGACATTTCTTAGTTTAACTTTATATAAGAGCTATGACTGAGTCCTTTCAGAGGAAGAAAAAGGGTTTCAATGCTTTGCTAGATCCTCTTGCCCCTTTCAAAGTCTATTTCCTTTCAAAATTATATGAAGAGATAATAGGAGGGGTGAGAGCCAGCAAGATATACATGTGCACAGAAATGTTCATCTCTCTGTGCATCACACTCTATAAACACACATATTATTAATAAAGATCCATTTCTCAGTGTGCCTGTGGACAAGGCACCTCATGTTCACAGAATCACAGAATATTCTGAGCTGGAAGGGACCCACCAGGATCCTCTCTGGAGTGAATGATCCATAAATTGTCTAATTTTTTTGCCATTTGATGAGGCAAGTTCCTGAGCACAGGTAGAGGAACTGTACTATTGAAATTGGGCATTTGCTATTGCCCCAGGTAATAAAAATCTTTAGATATCCATAGCAAAGACTAAAATCTGATTTGAAACAGTATCACTTCTCAGTCAGTTCACGTGAACACGCTCCATTGCAGTGGTAGCAACACAAATATTTTTCCATAATTAAGGCCTGGCAGCTGAGAAAAGCACAGTGGGAAGGAAGAGCCAAACCAATGTGATGCTATAAACACACTCCCAGCATTCCAGCATAACTTAGAACAGCCCCCAGAAATTGTAATTTATGTTGGCACCGACAGCTTCAGTTAGAACAGAGATCAGAGAAATGCCATGAGCTTGATCAGCCCCTCCCACCACTGATATTCCCTCTTTTCTTCAAGTTCAAAGTTGGTTTAGCCAGGGATTTCCAGGTAAGGGAAACCTTCAGCCCTTCTGTTTGACAGCCTCAAAGCTGGTTTGTGGTAGAGGCAAGCAATTAAAATGCACCACTGGCACCAAAGTGCTCTCAGATCACAATGCCCATTGTAGTTACAAAGGGTTTAGTAACAGTGAGGAAAACAAATAACTCATAATGGAGGACATTGTTTGTCCTCAATCACATGGTTTTCCTGGTTTACATACATGGAAATGCATAGTTTCCCTTGCTACACTGCACCAGGCATTGCCAAAAATAATTTACAAGGAAGTAAATTCAAACAAGCCATGAATAAGAGAATAATTCCTTTCAAAACAAAGGCAATTGTGTTACAGTTTATAAATGGGGGGGAAGGTATTTCTTATGCCAGTGTTAAACAAACAACTTCCTCTGCTGGTGTTTTAAACTGCTCAGTTAAAAACACAGAACCAACCCCTCAAATTTGTGCGTATTTTTCCTCCATGACCCTTCCTGAAGCCCCAAATGGTGCAGATGTGTTTGAGCAGCTGTCCCTGCCTCCTCTGCAGTGCAAGGATAATGGATGAGGATGTGCACGAGTGCTCTATCATCAACTCATCAAAGGTTGCCTTCCAGGCTACTGAAATGTGCTTAAATCCCATGTTCTGCCCTGAACACCTGGGAGCAGCACCACTCAGCAGCGTGTTTCCTTTCCAGTAGATGTTTTCTGATGAGTTCCCAAATATTTTGTGACATTACTGATCAGATTACCTGCTAGAAAGAAACCAGTTCCATATTGGCCTCGTCAGGAGGCAGAATCTGTTCTCTTTCTCCAATGAGTTTGCTCCTCATATTCTTTCCTAAAATACCATTTTATTGGTGATCCATCTTGCTCTGTTCAGCCAAAGCTTGGGGGAAGGAAAGGAGGAATAAGGGACATGTGCCAGCATGATGGAGGTAATAAGGGACATGTGCAAGCAAAATGTGTTTGAGTGATGCTGAAACCAAACTCAGTGTGGATATGGGACTAATTCTCCCTCCAGATGCATTCAGGCTTCTGTCAGAATGACCAGAAACCAACACAAGGGAAGTGGCAGCAGAGCATGCTGATGGTTTCCCAAAATACCTGAAGGTGCTTTATTTCTCCTAAAAATAAAACCTTTGTCCCAGGAATTCCACAGTGTGGTCTGATTCAGTTGCAAGTTCCTTTACAGGGCAGATTCTTTGTGCTTTATCTATTGCTCTGCAGAGCCTGTGGTGGACAAAAGTGGTGTGTAAGCAACCCTGCTGCCACTCTGGTAAGCTCCCTTACACCCCTAATATTGCCTTTTTCCTTCTGATTTTCTTCTGACTCCAATTAAATGCCCTCTTTGTCTAAATTAGCCTTACTAGAGCAAGGAGATTAACTTTATTCCCCCTAAGGTTTGAACAAGTGTGATGCTTGACAGGAACAGATTCAAGCACCTGCTTCAGCCTGTTGTGCTGAAGTGCAGCTTCCAAAGCTGGAAGGACACAAGGGATAAAAGGCTCTTTTAGCCTCAGTTGTCATTCTTTTGATGTTGTCCAGAAAATGTTTTTCTTGGGAAATATCTCAGACACATATTACCAACCCTCTTCTATTCAGTTCCAGAAGAACTGAAAATATAGCACATTATGGATAATGACTTTCAAGGTGAAAAGAAGTGCTTAAGAAGTGCTTATTAAAAAAAAAAAAATAAACCCAAACCACAAACACTAAAACTAACTGGAAAAAAAAAAGAAAAAAAAAAATGAATACTCTAACCTGAAATTTATCCTAATCTGTGAATGAGATTCTGCATTTTCCATCCTCTTTGCTAAGAAAGCTGTGCAAGGAGTCTGGAGTCTGCAGCAAGAAACTCTTACAGTATTTCCAATGGGAAGAAAACTTTTGTAACCCAGGACAGCATGACAAAAGATCAGACCAGGTAAAAGATAAAAAAGGGATATAAAGTGTATTTGTTCATAAGAGAATCACAGAATATTCTGAGTTGGACAGATGATGCTTCCATTCAAAAGAATTTTCCTGCTTGTATTATCCTACCACGACCCTTGATTCCAACAATAATGTCCATAATTTCACATTGAAAAATTAATTTAATAGAGTTAAAATGGCAAATATATCACCTGTTATTATATCCTTCCTTTTGTGTATTTTTACATTTCCTGTAAATGAACAGAACATTTCTCTGTGTATGAAATATATCACAAAGCCGTGTTTAAAGATTTTTCCAACTATTTGTGAAATTCATCACTTAAAATATTACAACAGGCTGATAAACTGATAAATAGTATAACTTGTTTAGTTTTGTGTCCAATGAGGATTTGCCATTTTGGAGCACCCCATTTTTAGTCAAACAGCTATTGAGAACTTACATAACTCATCCAATAAGCTCTTGTTTGTCCAACAAATGTGACTTGTTACAGAGCATTTCTGTAACTTTATATCACTACCTAGGGGCTAAAATGACCAAAAAAAAAAAAAAAAAAAAAAAAAAAAAAAAAAAGAGTTAATTTGGATATCTCTAAAGATATAAAACATACTGAGAAACAGGCTATATTTTCTATGGACAGGTTCTCCTCTATCACAACATCTTTCAAGATCAAGAAAACCATATAAAATTCAATTCAAAATGTTTTAATTTAAACAAACCCCAATTTACCATTTTGATAAGTGTGTTATTAACACTACAGATTGCATCAGAAGAGATTTGTTAGTTATTTCCTACTCAGATATATTATTTCCTATTCAAAATCCATATATTTTGCCTGGAATGAAATATTTTTCCCCCCTCCTATTTATAATTACACATACAGAAAGTTCCCTTGTTTCAATAACAGGAGCAATTTCCAGTAGTCCTGATGGTGCATATGTGTGCATAATGAGGGGAAAAAAGCAAATTAGGGCAGAATTTAAAGGTTTTATTGTCTTTGATATGCACATGCTGCTCCTATTGAGGTGGCTACCGGGAGCTTTGCAGGAATATCTGCACCAGAACAGACCCTGCAGCTGTGAACCTGTAGATTGGTCTCATTTATCATTCAGAGAAAGGAAAATGAGACCTAATTGAATATCTCATGGCAAAAATACTACTAAAGTTTTTACAGTGTATATGTAAGCAATCATTAATTCTTCCCAGCTACCACTGCTCTCGTTGAGAACATTTTAATTTCTTCAGGAGCTCTTTCTAGCTCAGGGGTGAGCACTGGAGGATGAGTCTGATCTAGTTTGGAGAGCAGCACCACCCTGGGGCTCCAAAGACAGAACTGCCTCCCCCAAGAGATTGCTGCTGTCCCTGAGCTCCTTCCAGGGAATTTTGGTGACTGCATCTATCACAAACAGAGCAAAATTGAAATCAGTTATTCCCTGTCTAAGTTCAAAAGCAATACATGTATTTTTTAATCTGAGTCCTGACTCCTGGTGACACAGAGGGGTGAAGGGCATGGGGTGTGCCAAGATTGTAATTGTGATGAAGCAAGAAGTGCAGCAAGTGTTTTCTCTGTTCTCTCTGTCATGTCTTTTAAGATGAGCTCTTTTAAGAGCTTTAGTGAGGTACTACAAGTGCAGCCTTAGGACATAAAAACAACTTAACTAACTAGAAAAGAAATATCCTAGGTGACTGATTTGACTGTCCTAAGATGTATTTTAGTAAAGCAAGCTTTGGAAAGCAAATATCTCTGTGTGCTGGGGCAGGCAGATCCCAGCTGAAAGCCTCTGCCAGGTGGGCAATGACCAACTCACTCAGCAGGAAGAGCCCACCAGACTCATTCTGTTTTTCACCTGCATCAAATGGATGTGAAGGGGGTGAGAGGGGTCCCAGGAAAGCCAGCCCATGTCTGCCAGAGCCCCTCAAAGCTGATCTCTGTGCTCTACCAGGGATACTGTCCCCACTGTCCCCACTGATGAACCCTTCCCCTGTTTGTTGGCAAAGTGGGCAGGAAATTCTCCAAACAATGAAAACATGGGCTTGGGTTCTACCTCTAATACAGAATTTTAAGAGTACAGTCTTTGCTACAAAAGGATTTGCTTTATAAACCTCTCCACCTGCACCCAGAGCAAATGCAGAACCTGCAGCAGAACCCATATTTTGTGTTTGCAGTCAGACACTTTTCTTCTGCATAAAGCACAAGCATTAACTGGAGAGCCTTCATGAAGCACAATTATTTGGTTGAGGGGCAGGGCAGCAGCCCCAGCACAGGTCTAATGGTTCCAGTGCTTCTTTGGGGTTTTTCCATTTGCCTTTATCCTCTTCTCTTGAGTTTCTCCCAGCAGCAAAAAGGAGGCTGTGCTGCCTCCTGGGAGGGTGAGGGTGTGAAATCCCTGCTCTGTGCAGAGTCCCTGGTGGTGACAGCTCCTCCCCTTTGCATAATTTCTGCTGGAAGCAGCCTCTGACTGGGACTTGTGCGTGGTTGTAGAATTGGACAGCCAGAGAAAAAACTGCTTTCCTTGACTGCCTGTGAGTGGTTGGTACCACGCTTCAGCCTCTAAGTAAAATCACAAAGAAGTGTTTTTTTGTTGATATATCTGTTTCAGAATGCCAATGTCATGAAAAAAATATTATTTTAAATTACTTAAAAATTGTTTAAAAGACATTCATAGAGACTTGTTTTAAAACTAGAGACTTCATAATATTTTTTTTATAAACAAACATACATTTAGAGATGATACAGTGAAAATTAGGGAACAGTATTCTTTCTGCAGCACTAGAAATAGGCAGGTTTGGGAAAGTTACATTCTGCGTTGCATCTAGCTTAACTCTAAATAATAATCTAGGCAAAGTTATGGATACCTGCCTTGTTTTCTCTAACCCAGATATATCTCACTTCAAGCTCTGAAGAATGTTAAAAACACATTAAGTAGAAAATTGCTAAAACTAATTAAGTTTTATCGAAGAACACATCTGCAAGTATACATGCACTGGCAGCTCTTCCATCAGGAGCTGCTCTTATTACAAAAAGTAGAAACCAGTCCTTGTGGGGAAAATCAGGCAGTTACTTCAAGAAGGAAATATTTATACATTATTAAAGGACTGATTTTTCAAGACCCTGACGTTAATTTAATGAAGATGGAAATCATGCCCATATTCACCCATCTGTTTGATGAAGGCTTTGCTGAATATTTCAGGATGGAGAAATTGGCTTCTTTCAACACCATTAGAGAGACTTAGTCAAAAGCAGGTGCTACAGAAAATTATTATAGTGGATTACTATCCCCCATTTTCCACTTAGATTAAAATAATTTAGCATGAAAGAAATGCATCTTCCATTTCACCCTTTGAAATGGCTGGACCACAGCAAGGATTCATTTGTCCATCAGGCTGGAGGTTGAAATCCAGGTTCCTCCCTTCCCCTGCACTTCTGAGTGAGCTTTGACAAACCAGTTCTGTCTGTACCAAATCAGTTCTGTCTGTCTGACCCTGGGGTCAGTGGATCCTGCAGACAGATTTTGGTCTGGGATGAACTAATAAAATAAAATAAAATAAAAGATTATGGGTTCCCTGTTCTCAACATTAATATTGCTATCACTATCTGCACTTTTCCCATGAGATTCCATGGATGGGATCAGCCATGTGCAGCATTCCCAGTGCTGTCTATGTTGTGTATCCTCATCATGTGCAGCCAACCCAAGGTCCTCTCCTCACCCCTCCCATGGCATCCTCACCCTTCCCACCAGGGTGCAGCCTGTGAGGATCAGCTCCTGCTCTTCCCTACATCCCTCCAAACCATCCAGCCAGGATTTGCAAAGCCTCTCAAGGCGTGTTTGAAAGGGGAATTATCTGCATTTAGCTAGCTGGAAAATACCAGGCACTGGAATGCCTCCAAGAATTCTTTTTTACGAAGTAAAATATTTGGAAAGTACATTTGCAATCAATTTAAAGGAAAGGCACATTTTATATTAAAACCCTCATACTCTGGTTAAAACACCACTTTGAGTATTATTTTCTAAAATGGAGTGTTACAAGATCCAAGCACAATATACTGTGGCTCGCAGAGCAGAGTTAATAAACAGGATAAAGTTTCACCAATGCAAGTTGAGATTCTGCTTTTCTTTGATTATTTCCCTTCTCATCCTGACCCATGCTGCTATGAAGAAAAAGGGTCTGAATCACAGTAAATTCTGAAGATGAAAGTTGGGGCCATGGTTATGAAAAACAGAATCTGAGACTGGTTTTTCCCAATGCAAGTGTAGAATCCTAAAGAAAAAAGGGAGGTGGTTTCCAAAGCTACTTATCACAGTAGTATTGGAGAACCACTGGGCTTGTAGCCTTTCAGAAACTTCTGACATTTTAGGGGGTTAATACCCATCAAGACCTCACCAATCATTTCGAAAGACACACCCTACAGAAAAAAATACAGGAAAACTCCTCCCCTAAATCACATAATTACTTTTGAAATGTGCCACTCTTTAGACTTCTTGGCCTAGATAGGCTCAGAGGCAGGATTCAGTGAATATGCTCTGACTAATGAGAACGCCTGACTCATGTATCTCTTGCAATGGTGTTTCTTGTGCAGTTTCAAACAAAGCCATAACTTTCCCCTCATGACATAAGGCAGAAACTGTTACTGCAACAGTTATAAATCCACAAAAGTCTTTAAATATTTTTAAAAGCGAGTAAAATAAATCTGATTGTTTATTTTAACCTTTCTTGTTTTACATGTGCTGTGTTGGTTCTATC
This sequence comes from Thryothorus ludovicianus, assembly GCA_013397245.1. NCBI lineage: Eukaryota > Metazoa > Chordata > Aves > Passeriformes > Certhiidae > Thryothorus > Thryothorus ludovicianus. The sequence continues at coordinate 122,452 of VZTB01004152.1, forward strand.
TGAAATCTTGGAGAGGAAAATAAACCATGCCAGGCTATGGCTGTGCTAAGCCTGGTGTTTTATGGCTTTCTAAAGTAAAGCGTGCTCCATTAAAGGTGCTAAGTGAAGGGAAGATGTAACATTGTTATTGCAGTGGGCATTCTGATTCTTTGAAATGGCAAAAAAGTGGGTGAAAAAAATAAGAGCTCCTTACATTACATCTCACATCTTGCACTTCAGAGGATGAGCTCACCCAGCACATGTTGATCCAGTGGGTGCTTACAGAGCCCTCGTTAACTGCAGCACTGTGTCTGCAAAGAGCAGAATGAAAAATAACAGATCCAGCTGAAAATGCAGCAGTGATTTAGGCCAAGGCACTTGGGATCCCAAAGAGAAGGCAGGGGCAGACACCCAGACTCTTGCAAAAAGATTTTGTGGGGTCTTTTTACGACCACAAGCGGTTGTGGTGGACATGGGGTTTTATATCTGAGCACGGCCAGGAACACAGCATCATCCTGTTCTTAGTCGAGTCATGACTCAAAAAAGTTGCCTGTTCATGGCAAGAGGAGCCTGAGTTTGGAGTCAGGGCTGCACAGCTTCCCTGAGCTTCCCCTGCGTGTGCTGCGAACATTCCAGTGTTTGCTGCCCACGCTCCTGCAGCTCCTGAGGTGCTGCCAGCGAGACTCCAGATTAGTTCCAGTGTCTGCGGCCACAGACCAGACATATTTTACATATCTTGGGCTCAACTCTTCCAGATTTAGTGGTGACTGAGGCATGTCTAGGTGAGGGGCACGCCCAGCATCCAGGGCTTGTTCCAAACCTGTGGCTGAGACAGACACTACCTGTGAGAGCCCAGTATTCCTCAAGACAAGACCATTTACAAAAAACTCTCTGTTGTTTGCTACCACCTGCACCAAAGCTTTGCAGTCAATGCATTTCTGAAAAGAACCTTCCAAAGCGAAATAATAAAAGGCATGAAAAGCACAATTTGTCTTGGCAGCGCCTGGTACCACCTTGCAGTGCCACAAAGCCTGCAGGGGCCTGGTCCAGCATGTTTGGTCCCTCATATTAATCCCTGCTTTGGTCTTTCATTGGCTCTGCCAGAACATTTACACTGAAATCCACACAGAGCTGTGTGAGACCATGGGTGACGTGAGAGGAAGGACAAACACTTGTCTTGTTTCTCTCTCAGTGCCTCCAGTAACTTTCTTCCTTGGAAAGCTACGCCTGTTCTTGGCAAAGTCAGCAGGAGAGCAAGGATAGTCCTCTCCTGAAACAAGTGCAATCATTCTTGGGAAGACTTAGAAAAAAAACAGTAGCAACTTTCCCTACCTTTTCCAGTATATCTTGCTCAATTCCTTCTGAAAATATCCAGGTGAGTCCTTTTATCATGAGAATCACTGCTAAGGGGTGTGGTCCTGTTTAGAGATAAGGCATAGGAGTAACTTGGGCAGAGATGTGGAGAAAAAGTGAGGTTACCTGTCCCACAGAGCTAAAGAATCCAACTTGACCATAGATTTGCTTCAGAGAGAAATGAGGATTTGGGGAATAAGAAAGCTTGGCAGAAAAACTTCACAGGTGGAAGACACACAGAGAGGACAGAAGTCCATTATTTTGAGATATGTGGAGCTGTGAGCACTGGGACATCTCTAAAGAGCAGATTGAATTTTGTCCAGAGATTGAATCTCTTCTTTCCCTGTCACAATTTTCTGAAAGAGAGCTTTCCCTTGGGAGACTGGGGGAAAGATGAATTCAATTAGCTGGTGGTTTCAAATAGACCACCAGCATAGATTCCTGCAATCAAAAGACCCCAAAAGTTTAATTTGTACAGTAGGGCTGGGAGCTAAATCCACCTGAGGCAAAGACCCAGGTGGAAATGCCTCTGGAATTCCCACAGCCACTGCTTCCAGCAGCGTTGTGGTGGTGCTGGGCCATGGCCTGGGCAGCATTTATTCCAACAGGCACTGAAATCCTCCCAGAGCAGTCAGACCTCCAGGCAAGGGCAGGCAGACCCCAGCCAGCCACAGAAACCCCAAATACCAGCAGTTCACAGCTCCACAAGCCCAAGGCAGAAGTCAGCCTTTGGTGTGTGCAATGTGATCCAGACCCCTCCTTGTCTAGGACCAGGAACAAGCAGTGGCAGAGCCCCAAAGAACCAAGATAACTTCAAGGCTGGAGAGATAGGAATTCCTACCAGGAACCCAGCAAATCCCGTGCTTCCAAAACATCCACCATGCTCCCCAGCCTTAGATGCCCATAATGAGAATAAATGCAGCAATGCATATTCAAACAGCCTGCAGATGAGATTGAGATAAAATTTACATGAACTCTGCACTGTTGGTGTTACTAGGTAAAGGTTTGAGATGTGTGATAAAGCCTTAAACTGTGGAGAACCTGAGAGTAAACTCAAATTACTTCTGGCAGATGCAGTAGATGGTATCAGGAATTTTACAGAAGTATTTAAGATCACCTTGATTATTAAAACCTGTGGGGGTTCACTAAGGATCAGCCAGGATGGTTTTGCTACTAAAACAAGCTGTCTCCCAGGCAAGAGGAATTGGAGAAATGAAAACCTCAGCTCATCTGGTCTTAAACACTTTGTCTCTTTTGGCGTCTCACTCACCACATTTCTTGCACTGGATGTGAAACTCCAGAAGCCACTGTAGATAGATGAGATATGCTATTGAAAATAGCATATATGCCTAGTGGAGGTGTGTGTATATTCCCACATATCTGCCTCTGGAGCTCCTCATCAATGAGAGAATTGTTAAGGATACCTTCTTTCTCCCTGTCTGGCTTTAACAATGTTTTCCTTGGATAACGTGCAGAAAAGTACATTTTGCCTTGAAAATGGCAAAGCTTCCAATCCTGCAGAATATTACTGAGCACTGAGGATGCAGAGAACTTGCTAGGGATTAAGTCAAGAGCAAAAATTCACTGCATAAAGCTGGACACAAACCCCAGGCTGTGTGCAGGGACTCTGCCAGCCCAGGGTAACATTCAGCAGTGAGCACTGAGCCCAGACTAAGCCTGAGCTCATTCAAGGTTCACTGAAAATGTCTCACAAACAGCCCAGTACAGGCAGAACCTTGGATTCCATTTTAAAAATCTCCAGATCTCCAAGAAAAGCAATTTTTTCTCTTTGCCAGCTCTGTGTCAAAGATGGAGCTAACAATTATCAAAGTTTGAAGTTATTCTGTTTCCCTTAAACATAGAATTAGTGCATGGATGGAGATTCAAACACGCAAACAGCACAGCAGTTAAAAACAACAGCTATGAAACAGTCATGGAATTTACATCATCAGCTAATAATGCCAGGTTTGTAACACGTTGTCTTTTTGTAAAACCAGAACATTCAGTAGTGTCTTGAAGTTTTAAGCTTTGAATACATTTCATCTTCCTTTTACAAATGCCCCCAGCGAGCAGAAACGTATGACTGTTTACTTTTTAATGTTTTTTTGGCTTTTTTTTTTTCCCCAAACTGTCAAAACAATTACCTCATTGGAAGCCACGTCTTGGCATAGAGACAGTGGAATGAAGAGTGATCCTCTTTTGTGGACAACAACGTGAGCTGTTCAAGCTGGCTACCCTTGGAGAACAGCTTGCTGCAGGATAATGTGGGAGATAACTGATAGCACTGACTCCTTTTCATGTTACAAAACAGGTCGATGCTTGTGAAGGGATCAACCTGTTATTTTGAATTAGACACAACAGAAGGAAGACAGTGACTTCTGGGAATGACAGCAAAGCAGGAAAACACATTTCTGCGAGGTTTTGATTTCCTCCCACTGGTGTCCTTGAAATGGAGAAGAGAGAATTATAACACTCATGACAAAACAGATGATTTTATAAGAGGCACATGTCAGCTTGGAGTGCACGAGTCCAAGCTCATTTCAGTGTGAAAAAGGCAACAGACTGGTTTGATGAAGTGTCCTTGAGCCTGTTCCCACCTTTTATGCTTTTTCTGTGGGATATTTTCCCCCCAAACTAGCACCAGTGCTGTGAATTACTGCTTTGCTGAATTTCAAATGGTTACAACCTTCCTCTTGCTCTCCCCACAGGAGGAACCGAAGCTTTGCCGCACCTGACTGCTCCCAAATCCTCAGTCTGGTAAAATGTCAAGGTTGCACAAGGATAACACCAGGGCCTGGTGCTGCAGGCTGGAGCACAGCAACTGTCCCAGGTCCATGCACGGAGCCCTGGCACCAGCCCAGTGCAGCCTCCCAGCTCTCTGCAGCCTTGCCCAAACTAGGATGCAGGCAGATGTGTGGCTCAGCTGGGAGACAGCAAACTCTGCTGCCACAGCTCGGTTTAATTGATACATCTCTGACAGGCCAGGGCCCTGGCAGCTGCTCAAGGCTTCTCCTGGATTCTGCCCTGCTCTGCTGCTGTGGTGTGATGTCAGGATTTGTCTCAGATATCCCAGGCCCCTCCCAGATGATTCCCTGCCAGGTTTGTCAATCATTCCTCCTTTCCACATCCTGACCCCTGTCTGTCAATCCTGGCATTCCAGAAGGGCATCGGGTGGTTGGCAGAATTCAAAAGATGCTTCCCACCCCTGCAAAGACACTGGGCCATCCAAGTGTCCTGTGTCCCTTAGGACATCCCCCCGTACCTGGTTGGTGTCACCTGTGTTCCTTCCCTCCCCCTCTCCCCTGGTTAAAAGGGCAAACACATCATGAGGTCGAGAGTTCTGCTGGAGCTGTTGCTGGATTCACAGGCCTTTGGGCCAGGAATAAAACTCTGAGTCCAAACCCTCCATCAGAACCGACTCCTCTCTTCACCTTTGCCTTGAAGCCTCTCTGCCAAAGGTAACCCTGAGCTCTGTGAAAACACCACAGTGCCACCATCCAGGCCAACAGCAAGGGCCAGCCAGCTCTGGCACAGCTTCCTGGGAATATTGGATTTAACCCCAATACTCTGCAGTGCAGCAGGCAGGTGTGAAGCCACACAAGGTTTAAGTGAACCTGGTTCCCACTGGGCTGGGATGGAAAGGTGTCCATAAAACCAGCACAAGTCCCTGCCTGAACATCTCTTGTGGCAAACTGGGCAAGCACTTGCCATCCTTCTTTTCCCCTGTCAGGATTAAGCTGCTGCACCTTCCCTCCTGCTGGGAAGGTGGAGCAGGAGCAGAGGCAGGTGCTGGTCTCAGCAATACCTGTCCCAGTCATTACCATACACCAGGATGGCTAAAGGGCCAGGAGCTCACAGCACAGCTCTACCCAAACACTTAGTGGAAGCTTGGATTACACTTAGCTGTCACTAAATACCTGCATGGAGCTACATCAGATGGAAAAGGCCTCTTAAAAGTCTTTTTTAAGTGGGTTTCAGTATTTGGCTTGAGGGAAGTGTGTCTTGAGGGTGTTTACACAAGGCCAGATCCTGTCACAGAGCTGTTCACCTCTTGGTGCAAAAATCACCAAGGTTATGCCTTAAGGAAGTGCAATGGCAAAGAGGAAAGCTTGAGAACTGTGACTCATCAAGATCAAAGTGGCTCTTTAAAGAAGAGCTTGCAGGCCATAATTAATGGACTGGAAATTTTTTTGAAACAACACTAGATGAAGCAGAGTGGTTTTAGCTGTATTTTACGTGATTGCATGGTGGGTAACTCGAGTGTGCCCACAAAGGTCAGCAAAAACATTTCCACTGACCTGCAAGAAGCAGAGTCAGATGGCAAAGAGACCAAGGGCCCCAAAGAGGTGCAAAGTGGAAAGAAAAATCATGCACATGTTTTTTAACTTCCCAATGGTTCACAATCCATGTTCAGCAGGAGTGTTTAATCTTCAGAAATGCCAGGCCCTGAGGAGGTGAGCTGAGCCCTCACAGGACCTGCTGAGCTGTTCCTGGCACCCTAGGTTGAAAATGTTGGTACTAATCGTTTAAATACATGCAGAAACAGCTTTCATCAGAGTGAATGCCTGCTCATCTGTACACAGGGGATTTGGGCAAACTATGGAAAGAGATCATGTAACAGGAAGGTGAGCTGTTATTTTCTCCAGTGGTTAACCAGCCTCAATTCTGCCCACAATTTTTTTTTTTCTTTTTATGCAAGTTTCCAGAAAAGGGATACTAATGTTTCTGGTTAAATATCTTATTTACAGAATGAAATTATGTCAATTTTGCCTTGGAAAACTTCATTGCTAGTACCATTTACCAATAAACTTTATTATTGAAGTGCCTTCAGAAATGAGAAGATGCCAGGTAGGTTTACCCATCACTGCTCATATTTGGCTTGGATTTCTCATATCCTAAACACAAGAATTCTGGGACATTAAAGGTTAATATCTATCATAGTGAACATCACCAATTGCACCTATAAATCCAAGAGCTGAGTTCAGCTCACCAAAAGTTAAAACACTGCTGTACTTTCTGAGAGAACAAACCCAGCTGAGTGTCCCTATAGGTGCTGCATCCCCCTGTGACCAGGGGCTGCTCTGGGAAGGTTTTCAAAGTTCTTTCCAAGTCTGGAAATCTTGGGCAGACTCAGGTTTGAAGCTCCTTATGAATTATTGTATCCTGTTTTCCCTCCCACTATCAGCCCCCAGGATTCTGAGCTCCTCCTTGCCCACAGGACACAAAAAAATCTCAGCACAGGTCACTGAATTTTCAAACACCAGAGCTCTGCAACAGGCAGAAAGAATTTTGCCAACCTTGGCTGAGTTCTAAAATTTTGAGGTTTGTAAAGTCTTACTGCATTTGCATGTGTGCAGTAGCTAGTGAACAAAGACCTGTTCTTAAGGTAGGTATTAGAACACTCTTAAAATATAAATACAGACAGAGAAGAGAGACATCTGAATAAGTCTCTTCCAGATATTAAATATTACATTTCTAACCTTTCCTTTCCAAGCCATCCAAAGAGCAACAGTAAAACCATTCAGAATTACTGTAGATAAAATAGAAAACTTCTCTGCAAGCCAAAAATACCATAAATGTATAAAAAATTAACCTTTACTTGCAAAAAAAAAAAAAGAAGAAGCTACATTTCCACAGTTCTCACGGTGCTTTCTTCTAGTTCAAATGCAAAGCATGTGTTTGTAAATAGGATATTTCATTTTTGTGAGTTGGTAAAGGTAAATCAGCCTGAAGAGCTGACACTGGAACAGCTGCCAGCCCTGCCAGGAAACACAGTGACCATAATGTCCTGTGACTGGAACAAATGCAACACACAATAGATAATTCTTAACCTAAAGTACAGAACTCATCCAATTAGGAACATCCCTTAAGTCAGGCACTGGCAATTACTGTGAATGTTATAGAGCCTCAGTCTCTCTGGCCAGAAATGTAAATACTGTCCTCTAATTGGAAAGAGAAAATAAAATAGACTTGTTAAAGCTATCTTAATTAACTGCAGCATCTGGCAATGTTATTTACATAGACAATTTCACAGCAAAATCTTTCTGTCAATAATTCCTTGTGCTTTCTTCAGCTACAGAACTCTCCTTCCCTATCAGGCCACATATCATCAGTTTTCTCCTTCCTGTCTCTGTAAACTGTACACTGATATCTCTGGCTCTGTAATTAGGGGATTGTAGCATCTTGCTTTGATTTCTCTTCTTTATGTACAGTCACTAATTGGATTCAGAACCCAGCAAAAACCATCAAGAAACCAGAGTTATTTGGATAAAAAAATCCCTCTATAATTTCAACTCTTTCTTATATCTTCTTTATTATCCCAATTTCCTTTGTATTTTAAATGGCAAATAACTCTAGATCGGGGAAATTGCTGTTTAATACTCAACTTAGCCTGTCAGTGAAGTTAAACCTTCGCAAGAGATTTCCTGAAGATGGGTTAAAGCCCTCTCAATAAAAGCACAGGCTCTCAGGCCATCATCTGGATGGTCAGGGGAGCTGGTCAGTGTTCAAATGGGAAATCATGATGTGAAGGAAATTGGGTTGGTGATTCAGTAGGAGGCACTCTGAAGCAGCATTGATGTGGTGCCCTGGAAATGTATTGCTGTTGGAAATCCTGACTGTTGGCTGGGGTGGAAAACCTCATGACCACTTCTGGTGATTAATGGAAATGGAATGGAAAAATTAAAGATCTTATTCCGCTTCTGACAAGAGCAGGGCTGTTAAGCTGAGTCTTGTGGCCAAATTCCAGGTAGCTGCATTCAGCCTACCTAAATACTTCTAAAAGTTATATTTGAATATGCTGTATTATTCTTAACTTCCTACCCTCCCCTGGCATTTCTTCATGCAGCTGAACAACAGCTCCATTGTGGCCTGAGCAGCACTGTGACTGCATGGGGTGAAGAGTTTTTGGTGTGTTTCAAGTGCTCTGAGATTCTTGAGGGTTAAGGGCTGAATACACTCCAGGTATTTTATTCTAAGTTTTAACTGACACAGCAAGCTTGCCCACACTTAGCTAAAATTAAACACACAGTATTATTTGCACATAGTTTTCGACCCTTTCCTGATGTAGCAAGGAAAAGAATTTCTTCCAGTTAGCCTACTTTTATGAATTTCATCCTTAACGAAAGAATAGAGATTTTTTTTTAAAAAAATTAGTCCTGTGAATTAATCTGTTGAAAATGTAGCAGTTATATTCTACCTAAGAATGTATTTTTGAATGTTACGTATCTGCTTTTAGGTTTTATATCTCTAAGATGAAGAATTATATTCTTGGAAATGTTTCCAGTCTCTCACTCTCTAAAGGTGGTGCTTCCTTTGTGTAAATTTCACCACGCACAAGCAGAGTACCTTGAAAAATCACTCTGAGATGAGCTGACAGTTAAAGGTGCCTAGGACTGCTGGTGCTCGTCTTTAGATTAAATGTGAGCCAAAGAAATCTGTCTTTTGACATTTGAATTCTGAATTTTGCCATACCTCACCTATTCCATGTTATAATCTGATGTGAGGGAAACATGATGTACACAGAGTTCCTGTTCCTCAGGCTGTTTCCAGAGCTCACGGCAGTCCTGGAACCAGAGTTATGTTTCTGAGATAACTTCGTTTCAAAACATGCAGAAACTAAGCAGTGTTTGGAAAGGTTTAAAAATAGGATTAAATGCATTTATTAATAGCTGGGAACTCACAATTGGTCAGTCTGACCCTGGTACAGATTTGACCCTCCTTTTGTCCCACAAACATCTGTCCTACCTCACCTTTTGGCAATCCACCTCTGCCTGCACATCTCACATATTTGTGTTCTCCACCTCTGCCTGAGCTTCCTGCACCTTCTGGGGCTCCCACACCCTCTCAGTGCCCATCTCCATCTTTTTGTCCCCACCCTGTCCCAGCCTCCCACACCCCCTGGGCTTCCCATCTCTCTGGGTGCTCCCTGCTAATTCCTTCCATCAGAGACCCTGGAATGCTTCTCTAACTCTGCAGCTCAGATGGTTCCTATCAGCCTCCCAAAATGTGTTAATGACACCACACTGCAGAAAATTAGCAGATCTGGCCCAGGGCTAGGCCAAGCTAATTCTCCTTTTGTGTTTTTAAAAAACAGTGGGGTTTTAACACAGCTACTGCCTCATCTTTTTATTGGCTCTGAAAAAAAGATCTGTGGAACCTGAGTTGTTCCTCATTTGCAAAGGACCACATGAGCCTGGTGTCCCTGGAGGAGGTGGGGGAGCAAAAGAGAATCAAATAAGAGTGATTAGAGGATAAAAAGAATATCTGGAATGAGTCCAGAGCTGGCTTGTGAGATGCTTGTCTCTACCTCCTGCTTTGTGAGGTGCTGTTTGTAAAGGCCCTTATCTCTCCCAGGGGCCTTTTGCTGTGTGACATCATGACAGCACTGGGACCAGGCATGGCTTTCACTGCTCATTTATTCACAGAGCTGCTGAGAGCAGCCCAGCTGCTCCCTAACAGCAGCAGGTGAGCCACCAGCAAGAAGCCAGGGACTCCAGAACAAGTTTTATCTGACATTCATCCTCATTTTGAATGGACACACACCAGCAGAACAGAGAGATGCAGGGTGTGGGCTGAGGAAACCAGCGTCAAACCTCCTGGGATTTTTACAACCTGCCCTTCTGTGCTCTGCACACCAAACACACTCTCTTGTTTCTGGGAACAAGGTGGCTTTTTGTGAAATGTAACTTGTGCTTCAGCACTTTGTTAACATTTCATTACATATCTAATAGTGATTCCAAAATTGTATTGACTCTCCTGATCACATTTCTTTTCAGGACTAAAATATTAAGACATGCCAAGTATTTTAAAATACTCCATTTTAATGGAGTCTAATTGTTTTGGTAAAAACTATTTGTTCATGCCAAATGGTGTCATAATAACCCAATGCAATTCAAACAGTGACTATCCAAACCTGTAACTGCTATTTTCTCTAGTCAAATACTGGATTTTTTTACTTGGATGATGCATTTGATCTCACTAGCTCCTTATGCTAACCTCAACATTGCCAACCAAAGCAGCTGTAGGGACATTGAGTGTTTCCTCCAACTCTCAGTTCAGTGCACAGTTTATCAATCGTGGCTTCCAGCTGCACAGAAATGCTTTCATTTGCTTTAATTGTTTCATTGTGTTCACTTTTAACATGTATTTTCTTTTTTTATATATATTTCTTTTTTACCCCCACAGCAGTTCATGATCCCTGTTTTTCATGCAACTTTTATCAGCACCCCTGGAAAATGGAAGGATAAAATCACTCTAAAATTTAGTAACATAATTAATGATTTTTTCTTGTTCTTTCATGCTTTCTGCATCAATGAGGTTTAGAACGGTCCTTAAAACAATGTAAACCATGAAATCATGCAGGTTCAAAAGGAATGTAGCCCCAAAATTTCTGTGCTATGACATTTTTAGTCAAATTCTTCACATTTTAATTAAACTTGCTCGATCTGATAGAAAGAAATGAAAAAGGCTCTTTTTGTCACAGGAAATTTTAAAAAGCTAACAAAGGGATTTTTCAATGGCAGGCAGCCAGCAGGGAAACCTGATCTCAGCCAGTTTTATTAAAGTAGCTTTACACTTTTGACATTTGCCTTTTCCCAATAAAATTCCTCGAGCGCTTGCAAGGATAAGGAAGTCAATATCCACCAGCACAAGGGCAGATGGGCACAAACCTGGCTCGTTAGTCAAATATCCACCATTCAAACTGGAGAAAACCTGCATTAGCTGCACCAGGCAAGCCATAAATTACAGCAGAGTTGCTGTTCCCAGGAAAAGACCGGGCCTGGAGTCCAAACCTCTGTGCCACAGCCTGACAAACCAGGGCTCCCTTTACAGCACAGAAACCTGACCTGCTACATAATATTACGACTGCTCTAATGGCTCAGCCTGCTCAGAGATCACCTCCTAGAGCTTTATAAATTATTTAGATGTACTGAAAGTGACAGGCTGTGGACAAAAGAAAGGGTTCCACAAAAGCTTTTCCGTGCAGCAGAAACGGGGAGAGCCGCGGATGCCGCGGGTGCAATCCAAACCTTCTCCAGCCTTTTCTGGGTTTCCTGGAGATCCCCTCTGCACGCTGGGCTGCCCGTGTTTCTGAAAACATGTGTCGTGCAGTGGAACTAATTCTGGAATCCTGTACAGCTTGTGCCTAATTCTGCCCGGCTTAGCAGCAGAGCACTTTGTGTGCAGCTCATAAAAGAGACAATCGACTGAACAGAGAATTTCAGATGGTCAGAATAGGGTCCCATGAAAGGTTTGGTAAAAATCTGCACAGTTTAACAGGCCATTAAAAAGCCTTAAGCAGCCCTCGATTTAAGGCTGACTCCTGCTGTTTCAGACAGCAAACAAGTGTTAAGATGTAAAATTATGTCACTTACTGTTTAGAACCTCTTAGGATTCTCACTGGCCTTTTTTTTACCTTTGGCCTCGGTGCTGCCCTTCAAAGCAACTGCTGCTTACAGTATTATTCTTCAATAATAAAAGCTGGGTTTACTCATAAGGTTTTTATAATGAAGGGATTATAACCGAGACTCTTTGATACTATTACGTATATAATGATTAAACACTGCTATCATAATAAATAGAGTAATAACATTGCCAGTAGCACTTGGGAGCACAGCAGTAAATTCCGTTGCACTTTCTGGAAATGAAATGTGAAGCCATGAAAACAAAGTATAAATAGACTTAAAGGGAGTTAATTGTTTTTCTTATGAATTTTTCTAATAGTTGCCTGAAGCCCTAACATTACAAAGAAGCTAAAATTGAAAAGATTTTTGGGCCACAATAAGAAGTAAGAAGAAAATCTAAGTACAGGGACTACTTAGGGAAAGAAAGGCCATGGTACTGTGCTTGTGGCTGTCAATTGAAAGGATAGTTTCTTGAATAAATTATGCCGCTCATTATTTGTGGATGTCCACTGAAATTTTCTGCTTTTACATATGGACCTTCAAACAGCCAAGTGCTCTCTTTTCCCAGTTAACTGCAGCCCTGCTTTCCCTCCATCAGTTTTCACTTAACTCTCCCTGTTAGGACCATCATAATTCAAAAGAAGGTCAGTCCTGGTAGCCCTCATCCATTTTACATCCAGCCCAAGTTCAAAGTATTCCTCTATCTCCTGCCTAATGGGACTTATCTCACAAAAAGCTCTGCTTCCCCATCACTGCCCTCCCTCTGAGCAATTTAACTGCAAATTGTTACTTCTTGAACCTCGTGACTGGCTCTTTTTCTACCTTTCTAACATCATTTCCCCAGCTTCATTCATCCCTTGGCAGTGGGATCCAATCTTCTTGGAAAGCAGGGCTGCACAGCACATCAATGGGTTTCACATAACCTCTGTGTTTTGCACCCAGAAGGGAATGCACCACTAACAGTTTGCATGAGAAACAGAGAGGGAGTGGATATTTTAGCTGACCATCCTGTGAGACTGAAGACCAGTAAAATTTGGTCAAAACTTGGAAAAAATCTTGTGTTCAGCTATTTGGAAGAGGTTTTCCCTGTGTGGAGATCTAGAAAAACTCATCTTGTGATTGGAAGGTAGAGAAGAAGGAAGAGAAGAGAGAAATAATTTCACTTTATCTAGCATTTTCATTGATTTTTTTCTTTGTTTCCCTTCTACCTCTATCTATAAAGAACTAAAGTCTCACTTTAACAAAACTAAATATTAATAAATCAGTTGAATATCTCACGTACATTTTTGTTTTGAAAAGAACGCACTTGCCATGATAAAGGATCATCCTTGCAAATGTTGAGAAAATCTAAAAGTTGATTTTAATCTGTTTGCAGGATTAACTGAATGATGCATGTTGATTTCTTCCCAGAAATATTAGAATACAGGGCGGCCTTTTTTTTAAGTTAGGGAGGTGTGAAACTGAGGATAATGACCCAATATAGTGAATTTGTCCTGTATTGGCCTCTTATTGCCACATTGAGAATTGTATATTTGTAATTGAGGGAGGAGCTGAACTTAGCATTAATAGAATTAATCAAATGTCCATTTATTGGATTTTTAGCATGTTACCTCTTTTTGTGTGTAGTGTGTGAGTTATGTAATCCCTACCATACTGAATGTTCAGCCAATAAATGTGTAACACGTTACTCAATACTGTTCCTTTTTTTCCATGCCTGAATTTGTAACTTGCCACAATAAAAGAGTTAAAAATTGAGTCATTTGTATTTACACAAAGCTCAAAAATGCATAGTTGAGAAAAAAAAAACAAACAAACACATGCTTTGTTCTTTTCTAAATGATGGTAGCTACACATGGTAAAAAAAAAAAAAGAAAATAAAAAGAAAGAAATAACTTGTGCAGCAGAATCTAGGAGTTAGGAAAGAAATGATGCAAAATTACATCATCACCAATTCCCCTCCAATCCCCAACAACATTCCTAGTTCAGCTTTTTCTGAAGGTTGTTAGGTTTATTTGCACAAATGAGGGTTCAGACCCTGCTGGGCTGGCTGGGTTTGAGCAGAGAAGGTTTCCTGCTCGTTGGAGCTCGTCGGGTGGTTCCTGAATTAAGGCACAGAGCTCTGTCACTGTTAAAATTAGAACTCTGACAGCCTCAGAGACAGCCATATATCACCAGGGCAGTGCAGACAGCCTTTGAACTCCGAGGGGGAAAAAAAACTACATGGAATGAGAGCAGATGGAAATTTGTCAAAAGCTCATAAATCACCACTCCTAATCTCCGAAGCTTCGGTATAGAAGGAACTTATATGAACCCAGATTTGACTCTGTCCCCACTCCAGGGTGGACCCCCCTTGCCTCTGCTGTCCCTGCCCATGTGCCACTTTGTAGAATTGATCTCACATGGAATAGTGACAAGACTTTTTGGTATCTCACAGAAGGGGAAAAAAAAGTGTAAAATAACCATCTATACCATTAATCAAGGGCATTCAAGGTCCTACTTTAGTCATCACAGAAACCTATTTTTAAAATACATGAAAACATTCAGTTTGCAGGCTCACAAATATCGAGCAGTGAGAGGGCAGGCCACTACATAAAGAACACCAAAAATCTCTAGACAAGCATCCTTGAAACTTCACAGGCAGCCAGAGACACCCCAAAGGTGTCCTTCAATACTGCCCCTGTATCCTATGGCTGCTTCCATGGAATAAAATAGATAAATAAATAAATAAATAAATAAATAAATGAGGCTGAAAGCAGGGCGTGAAAAACTCTGAATGAGTAGTTCTGTAAAGGCAAGAGCTGTCTAGAACACAGCCTTGATGTCAGGACTAGGCACAAGGGACTCCTGCACACCTTTTGGGTGTGTAACCTTCTCTTTTGGGGATGTAATCTGTAGAGGTTCCTATCAGTTGGGAAGCAGAGGAATGTGTAGAGGATGGACATTCTCAGAGGAACAAATGATCCTGACCAGCTTTCCCTGGGAAATTCTGAGCATTCCGAAGCACCAGGGTTTTGTGAGTTCTTCTGGTCTGACAGCCAGAAGAACAAGCTAAGGGTAAGCCCATAAAGTGACTGCCAGCACTCATTTGCATTCCCCTTTTCCTCCTTCCTCCTCTGGGGAAGGAAATGTCCCTTTCCCGGTTTTAAAACCCTCTGGGTCACATTGGCGCTGTTCTGCTCGTACCCTGTGCTTGTAGAGCTCCATTCCCATTCCTGGATCCCGTCTGCAATCCTTCCCACCTCTCTGCCCTAACATTTCGATGATTCTCTGTCATTCTGAGGCGCTTTCTGAGTGTTTCCCCTGCAGCAGGGAGGATAAGGAGCCCAAGCCATGGTTCATTACCATTGTTAGCAGGAGCGAGCTCCCCGAGTGTTAACTGCTGCCGGCTTCCTCTCCTGATGCTTCGCAGACTAGCAGGTCATTAACTGCTGCGAGTGACCGGATTTTTGGGGATTAGCTTTAAAAATTTTGAACTCACACAGTCCGCACAGCACTCATTCTGATGAGCATTTTCCTTTTGTCCCGTGTATCACTGCTGGGCTTCTGTCACGAGTGTTATTTTTGTATATCCTCGTGGTGGTTTTTAATTTTGTTCACTCTTGGTGAAGACTAAAGGGAAGAACCTCCTTGTGGATGCTCAGTTTACTCTTTTCTTCCTTGTGTTGCCCTGTGGACACTTCTAAATTGGATGCCAACATTCTGGAGATGATTTCTCTGCAACTTTTAGTGGAAATTAGCTTTATTTGCCTGGTTTTAGAGATAGAGATATAATCAGGGCTTTGGAGAAAAATAATCAGACCTTGTTTCAGCTATTGTTAAAAGTGGAAGTCACCTTTTTGGCCCCGGTTTGGAGCAGAAGTGTGGTGACAAGTTGACTTCTGTCCAGGGAGGAGCCACATCCCCAGCAAGATTTTCCCCAGCTGAGAGAGAGGTGGGGAAAGAGGTCCCTCCTTCTGACCAGCTGGAGAGAAGGAGAATAAAAGGGAGACTGAGGATTGCTGAATCTTCTCCTCCCCTTCTCTTGAATATCTGCAAGGAGCAGCTTCAGCTCTGCTGCTCTCTCCAGCATCCTTTGTTCTTTGTAAATTGGGAAAAAAAGGATGTAAGAATGCTGAGTGCAGAGAGGTATTTTCTGCTGCTGCTGTCATTTTGATCTCCCACCTAATTCCATTGCCCACAAGAACCCTTGTGATACTCTCACCTGTCTGTGATCAAGAGATTGCCTCGAGAATAACTCAGGCAATTTCCATTTATAACTTTCATTATAAAAGTAAGCTTTGATACTGGTCACTGGCAGGAGACTCAGCAATGTGAAACACTTGCAATGAGTTCTGAAAATGAGAAAGTAAGAGAGCCCAGCATACAGAGTTTTCTAAAAACTTCAAAAGTTTTAAATCACCCATGATTTTTTTTCCCACCTAATTCAAGATTTTTGAATGCTCAAGGGTGTCAAGACTGAGGTATAATTGGGATTTTATGGCATTCCTGGATTGTCACATCATACATAATGTATTGTAATTGCATTTGATGACCTTTCCATGAAATTTGCTTTCTGCTTATCACTTACAGCAGCAGTGTTCAGTGGCCTGGAACAGAGAGATATCAGTGATACAGTCCCTCAGTGTTATGGGATGTGTTGTGACATTAAGCATTTATTATTAATGAGATAACATAAGCTTAACACATTTACAAAGGTTTTAGCTAAATGTGAGCTAAAATGAGTAACGTTAAACAGAAAGAAGATGGAATTCTCTAAGAGAAGTTGTGCAGTCTGAACCTTTCAGAACAGTACCAAAAATCTGTGATTTAGTTTTACTTTTAAGCTTCAAGTGCATCTAGCTGGGAGCACTGGAGAGCTGGGCTTTGGACAACTCCAAAGTGGGACTCACAAAATCTAAATTTGCACAGAATCTACAGAGAACACAGGCTTTTAAACCCAAATCTATAACCCTGTAATCAATTGATCTGGGGAGAATATGGCCTCCAGAAATGCCTTCCTTTTACAACACAGCATTTGCTATGGACCAGGAGGTGTTTCTGGGCAAGCCCTGCACTGTGTTTTGCATTAAATTGAGACTGAACAGAATACAAAAACATTTATTCATCTTTACAAGCTCAAAACTGGGCACAGTTTCACTTAGAACTCAAGTGAAATTCAGGAGCTTTCCAATAAATTCATGAAGATGTTAATATTCATGAGGCCTCCTGGGACACTCACATGGCCTTTCTGATCAGTGGCATTTGGGATAACTTGCAGAGTGATCCCAGAGGATGCTGCATAAAACTGGGACACCATGAGAGGCACAGAAAATGAGACACAAATCTCAACCCAGACAGAGAGCTGGAAACACACACGGCCACACCAGCTTTCCACTAGAGCCAGGTCACTTTGGACAACTTCCAGAAGTGTCTGTAACGTTTGTTGTCCTCCCAATGTGGCTGGAGTAACCTGCAGCCAGCGCCTGCCCCAAATTCTCTATGTGGATGGATCACATCATGGCTTACAATGAACACCCTGCTCCCATCCTTGCAAAGAATCCCTTGCCAGAGTCTGACACAGCACCTGAGCTACAGAAACCCTGCCCAGGCCAGGGCAAAGGCAGCCCTAGGTCATGGAAACTCCCATCCAAGCCTCTCACCTGATCTAAAAGAGCCTTTTTAATAAGGGACAGGGAAAAGGGTTGTGTGGAATAATTATCCCTGTGCAAAAGTAATAACAGAGAGAATAGAGGAGACAGAAAGATATGAGTTGTTTGTCTGTGGCCACACAATAAATCAATAGAAAGTGCTCAACCAGGAATCCGGAGGCTGACTCAATCACTCAGTGAGCCACAATTCATTGCTTCAACTACCAGATAGGCTTCCACCCAGAACAGCATTTGTTTGTGTACAATATGCCAAAAATGCATTCTTGATCCATGAAAAAAAAAAAAGGAAAATGATACAAAGCAGGTTGCCTAGTAAAATGAGATTTAACCCAATGCCCTTCATCTGTGCTCTAAGGACTCTCTCGAGAACCACAAATCGGAGCAGTGAGATTTTGTGAAGGAGAGCAGCATCACAAGTATAACTGTGATGCGTCATAAAAATAATAGAAAAGCCTCTTGGGACTGAAAACTTTTGCCTGAATCCAATCAACCCTTTCAAATCAGGGGCTGCTGAAGCTGTGTGGCCAAGCTACCAAACACTGCCCTGTCAGCGTCCTCGTGGGGACAGGAAAACATGCACTGCTCAAACATTTCAACAGGGAAGGAAAAAATCTGAAGTTTTGAAACTTGAGCTTCACATTCATACCCTCTTAAATTCTCTCCTGAAACTTGCTCTGCTGGGGTGGTTGTGTGTGGCTGCTGTTGAATTCAGATTTGGAGAATTTGGCTCAAGCATCTGCCTTTCTGTTCAATTCTGTGTGCTGCAGAACAAATTCATCTGCCAGCTTTCCCTGCACTGTTTGCCTCCATCCACCTGTTTGACTTTACCTGATGCCTCCATTATGAGCTTTCAGAGAGCTGCAGAGCATTTCTATTTTAAGCACCTCTACTACGCCTTAGGATTTCACTAGGATTTCTCAGTGCTTCTGTAAAATTATATTATCAAGCTCTGTGTTTTCTCAGCCTCTAGCTGCCCACCCATTCTGACCCCATAGATGTGAAAAGCCCTGTTGGCCAGATTCTGCTTTATTTTATACATCTATATACCACTGAAATTTTTAAACTCCACTTTATGCTTTTTATTTTGTTACTGATGTTCCTGTGTAACAAAATAAATAATCACACTGCTGCCACTCTAATAAAATACCTGACTCTTTTTGAAATGGAAGAAAAGAAAGACAAGCCAGTATGTGACTGCCTTGAGCTGAATTCAGCAAAAATGTTCTTCTCCGTCTAGAGACTTGGATAATAAAATAGGTTATTTATTGGCAGTGTGTGATGTGTGTATGATTACAGTCTGGTAGGTATTTAGGGGTAAAGTCCAAAATTGCAGAACAAAAGCTGTTTTCTATTCACATTTGGCTCAAAATGCCTCAGATGAAATGGACCACCCACAATCTGACACTTCAGGCTGCAGAGCACTGAATCTGCTGAGAGCCAGGAATGAAAAGTGATACAGTAAGATCATGCTAAACACAAAAGGAAAAAATGACCCAAGGAGTCTATTAAAAGAATAAGTACATTGAACTAACAAGCATGTGTGCACATTAGAACTGGACCTTTTGGCCGACCTGATCCATGATGAAAGGACAGAAAAAAAAAGCTTTTGCCATTTCAGGGATAAAATCTACTCCAGGCAGGAGGAACACCCTGAAGAAGCTTGTTTTATGGGAGATCAAGGCTGGTGATAAAGCAAACACCCCTCCCACTGCCTTAATTATTAATATAAGTGTTAAATTTGGATTCTACTGTATGGAACTTACAACAGAACTGTAATTCCCTCCAGGTCCAGATCACTACTGAGCATGCAGTGCTCTTTCTCTTCTCCAAGAGAAGACTGCTAAACAAAAACTGCACGTGGAGAATATGGAGGTGAAGGAATTTACCTTTCATCATAAAACAAAAATTTGTGTTCTGGGAGATTATGAATGCAGTTGGATAGTGTCGTGGAAAAAAAACCAAACCAAAGTAACAGGCAACGCAGCTAAAATTCATTAGTTATAACCAGCCCCCCAAAAGCTGGGGTGTATTTCTCAGGGAGCAATTAATGGCATATCTTTTGCTCCCAAATTTTTAATTTTTCCATGTTACTGTGTGTGCAGATGTGAGTAGTCTTATTAGCTTGGTCCTGCCTGCTGCTGAATGCTCTGATGAGTGTTTACTTTCAGCATGAAAACCACCTGTGAGCCTGAAGCTGGGCCTGTGGTGAGTTGTACCATTAAATTAGGACTCACAGTCAGAATTCCTACACATGCAGCTCTAGTTTGCCTTTCCAATCTCCTCCAACCGTAATTACCCAGATATAGAAATAATCTGATTAAATAACTCTCCTGCAAATTGCACTCGTCTTACACACAAGCAAAGTGAGTTTCTCACACCCCAGCTGCAGTGAAATAGCTGCAGTTTTCTCCTGTTCCTCCAAGAGACTTCCAGGAAGTTGCCAGGAAGCCCCTGATGTGGAAACAGCTGTTGGGCACTTGCACAGCTCGGCACGTGGGACCTGAGGAGAAGCTTCCTGCATGTTCCACATTTACTGTGCACGAACTGTGGAGCACAGAGATGCTAAAGGACTTGGCACACACAGATTTCCAGATGTCCAGCAGCCCTGTCAGAGCTGTAGGGCTTCTAGAAGTCTGAGTATTCTTGATGGATGCACAAAACCCACGCTGAAAGAAAAATTTCTAAGCAAAAAGGAGGACTTGCTAAGATAATTGTGGAGCTGTAGTTGCTCTGTCTGTTTAACATACAAATCCTCCATAGTATGTATTTCATCATACCAGAGTGGAGTCACTAACTGGCTTTTCATGGCCATTAAAATCATTCATTCATCTTAACAACATGAAAATAATAAAGAGTAGGAAAAAGCACGTGTTGGAACCTCCTTGGCTGGATACACTAAAGTCATTCACTGTTCACTCTCTGTAGATGTGTTCACATTTCCCTGTTTCCCTGCTACAGATCCTTTTCCAATACTTACAAAGCACTTTTGCTGTTCCTTATCAAAAGTATTGCACCACTATGTCATGTCTGAATTTTCCCCTAATGTGACCTTTGTAAACAGAAATACAGAATGAAACCATCGGTTGCAAGATGCCATCGCCTTCAGTCTCATGGAATTGGTCCTAAAATTTTGCAGTCTGGACAATTCCCGTCAACTCTTGGTTTCATCATTTTCAAACAGTTGGATTCCTCTAAAAGATCTTTCTAGGCCTTATTCTTGCTGATTGTAGCAACTCCTGCTGCATAACAGAGCTAAATGTTCCTCGGTGTCCCTGCTCTGCTGGGCACTCCACAAACCTTGTCAGCAGCTGGAGCATCCCACAGACCCTCAGCAAGCCCAGGCTTTGCACATTTTTAGCAACTATTTCCAGAGAGGCAGCAGAAGGAATAAATTACAGCAGACAGATCCCCTAAACAACAGCCCCATTCCCTGAGCATTATTCTTACTCTGTCAGGAGCTTAAGACACTCCCTCACTCGCACACTGCTGATATGCAGAGAAAACCTGCTGAATTCGGAATGTATGTGAAAACCATTTCCTCAGGCAAGTGATTACGGTCTCTGCTGCTCCTCTTGAGTGGTTATGGAGTCCCTAATTGCTCTCCTGACTGATTATGCTGTTCCTGGTGTTTCATTTTCAAAGTACTTAAAGTTCGGGTAAATCACACTTACCACATGACCTCTCCTATTTTATGGCTCTCTTTGCCACAGAAAGGCAAAGTCATATATGTTTCTTTTGTGTTATTTATTTTAACATTAGCTATTAGCAGATTTCCAAGTGGAAGTGCCCCAGAAATTGCTGTTGTGAAACTATTATATTATTGTGAAGTTAATCTTTCGTGCAAGGGCTTTGCTGGTCAGTGACATTCATAAGCATGTGTTTATAATTAAGCCCTGTGCTTAAAAGCTTTGTGAAAATGAAGTTCTAATACTTGTCAGGCACTGGACATCCATTCAACTTGTTAAAATTACAGCATTCTGGTGAAATCTTGATTTCTATCTGGATTTCTTTTTCCTGCTCTGGAAAGTACATGTCTGTTTGCAGCATCTGTTATCTGTACAGATGTGAGCCCTAATCCCCTGGTAAACAACCTGGCACAGGACTGGTGCACACACAGAGCCCTGGTGCTCTCTCTCAGAAGTGCAGCTGTGCTGTCTCAGACAGCAGATACAAACCCCAGCAAGTGTCTGTTCCTTCAGAAAAGATTTTTACAGATGTATGGAAAGGCACTGGTTCTTCCTGCCCAGAAAAATTCTCAGGCATATCATGATGAACATCAATATTTTAATAATTTTTCACAGCTCTGCAGAAGGGAAGTTTATTCTAGCACATGAAAATTCTTACAGAACCATCTGGTCAAACCAGTGATGGTCCAGTTTCACCTCCCTGCCATGACCAGGGACACTTTCCACTATCCCTGCAACTTTCCACTATCCCAGGCTGCTCCAAACCTCAAAACCTCATCCAACCCAGCCTTGGACAATTCCAGGGACCCAGGGGCAGCCACAGCTCCAGGGTCCTGAGCCCATTTTACACCTGGGAACCCTGAGATAGTGATTTTCAAATAAGGTAAGATAATTTCCCTGTTCAATATTTACAACTGGCCTTAACATTTCTTTTATATTTGTTAATTTCTTTAAAAAATACAATTTTTTTAGGTCTGAGCATCATCTGAAATCCCTTGTTTGTCCTTATCTGAAGCAATCAGCAATGACATTCACCTTGCATTGTTTAATTAAACCTGCTCATCTATTTTTTCAGAGTACCCAACTGGAAACAGCAAAGTGACAACAATATATATTTTTAATAATAATGAATCAAAATTTAAAAATTACACTGAGTTTTTAGTTAATTTATTATCTGTAGTTGATTATACCCATCTTCTATGGCAGCAACATTTGAAAAAAAAAAAAAATAGAACTGTGTTTCCTACTCTAACATAAAATCATAAAGACCTTTGTGTCACATCAACATAGAATTATGAGAAAACAAAATGTTTGCTTCAGAATTATTGTGATTTCTTACAGAAATTTGATGTTACTTAGCAAAAATTTCCCCTGAATAATGTACAGGAAATGGAACGGATAATGCTTTGTTATACTCTTTTAAGCACCTCCAAAAAGAGATATCACACCTTGGACACTCACTGATTCATTCCCTTGTTTTTATCTACGAAAACCAGACCAGTGCACAGCCAGTGTGGGTTCTGTCACTGGAGCATCAGCAAGTTCTGATTCAGCAGGAGAGATTTTACTGCCATGTGCACAGAAGGCAGGATCAGCTGCTGGCTAATGTGAAGAAACACGGAGAAATTATCGGAATTTTAAAAATGCATCTGTAGTGGGATTGCATTGATGCACAACACAATAATTGACATTTTCACGTGCATTTGGTACACATGGCATTGGTTTACTCAGAGACTATCCATTTCCTTCTCATTACAACAATAAAAAGAGCAGCCAAAGCCAAAATGACAGGGAACTCAGTGCTCTGAATGAACAGACACCACCCATGCATCATATACACCGAACTAAACTCGGGTCTGAAACACAACTCTTTGGTTTTTTCATAAACTCACATTCCAGCCATATTTACATTTTTGCTGCTACACAACATTTCTATTCTTGACTCCCTGGCATGGCTGCACTGCTGAAATTAAAGGGTAAAAGCACAGCAGGAGCCTGTTTTTCAGTGGGGTTATCAAATTTCTCCAGTGTGCAGCACTATCCCTTCTACTCTTACCCTGACGCTGGGGCTGCACAGCACACGGCCAAAGGTCTGACCCTGCTCCTCTCCATCCCTGGGCAGCTCCAAGAAACAAGAAATCAACCCTGCATCAGCATTCTGTCTAACAAGGCCAATGTATTTAGAAGAACAGGTTCTTGATGTACAGGCAGTCTGCAGATGCACTGAAGCACAAAGGTTTTGCTTGGACAAATTCCAGAAGGGAATTTCAGCCCAGAAAGGCTCAAACCCAGCACGGGACATTTTCTTAACTGGTGCTGTTGTGAATATGTTATAGGAGGAAACACTTTCAGGAAAAAGGAGAGTTTCCAGCACGGAATGGCACTGCCAACATGTCATGTCCTGTTAGCTACAGCACAAACACCTCTTGGGACAGGCACCAGCGAGGTTTGTTTTTCCTCTGGCTGCATTCTGATGACACTCTCTGTAACCTGTGGGTATCATCCCCATCTCTCCTGTTTTAACCTGACTGCAATGTTACTCTGTCTATCTCTCAGTCAGAATAAAAGGTAAACAAGCAAATGTTTCCTGCTTATTATTTGGAAAGGGAGGAAAAATATTTCTGCAGAGAGAAATAAAAACATCAATAAAAGCCAGGGTGATGCTTCCGCAGCAACAAGTTTTCCATCCTGGTGAGCAGTCACACACTTGCACTTCTTTAAATGTAAAGATGCCTTAATTTCAGCAGCTCAATGTGTAAATATTTCCCCAGCCAGTGGGCAGAACTCTCTCAGAGCAATGTTGTTTTTACCAAAATGACAAAAGCAGGACTCAGAGAACATGAAAAGCTGGGAGTCAAAGTTTGGGTGCCCAGGGGAAAACCACAGCCTGGTTTAACAGCACACAATGTGTCTGGAAATTACCACGTGTGTCCAAGCATCTCTTCCTCCCCCAGAGATGCTCCTCTAACCTGCTCACTTAATCCTGATATTTTCCCAAAGGAATATGACAGTTTATCACCAGCTTAAGTGAATTAAGTTGAAATGACAGCATGGGTTACCTGGGCAAATAAGTCATATTATTGTGGTTTAGGGTATTTTAGGACAATCTGCAAGATTTCTGAGCTGACAGCATAGTAAGACCAGGCCAAAAAAAAAAGAATTCAAGAGAAAGAAGTTTTAATGAAATAATTTTTAATGAGGTGTTGTGGTGGTTCAGTTATATGGAAAGACCACAGAGTTCAGCAAGGACCTGTGGCACAGCTGGACAGCAAAGTCACAGGGAAATGCAGGGACTCAGTTATAAAACCCAGCAGATACTCATTGTCCAGAGACACTATTTTGATCACAAAACTATGCTTTTACATATATATATATATGATGTAAGATCTTTGTTTTTATAATAAAGCATTTTCATTTGAGGGTACTTCCTGCCAAAATGAAACTTAAAAAGTTGAAATATGAGGATGTAAAGGTTCTATTTTGTATTTGTCTTAAAGGGTGCTCAATATTGTTCAAAATCTTTCTACCTCCTTAAGTGTTGGTCTAATATCTAGTATCAGATCATCATTAAGAAATGACAATAATATAGTCCTAGCTCCAACTAAGGCAAAGCCAGACTTTAATTATCAATTAGCTGCCTGCTGAATTATATCACAATCAGAGTCATGGTTTTCCCCTTTAATTTCTGCCTTATTTAATGGCCTCTTTTTAGGATGCAAGAGACAAAAGTGTCACTTAGACAAAGGCAGAACTTGTATTTAAATGTTCATACAAACCACGCACACTCAAACAAACGTGTAGCACATCCATAATATGCCCATTGTTCCCAAACACAGGATTTGCCATTGCACTTTGACAGATCAGATTGTTCTCTTTTTTAATGCTCCACTTCATCTGTTCACACTTCCTATCCCTAAATAATTCCAGTGTCAGGTTTTGTGATGCTGTAATTTACAGGCCGTGTTGTAATTGTTCCAACAGGCTGAAAAGGGAAAGGAGTGGATGTAGAGGAAATCCCTCTCTGCTGCCAGGATGTGACAGTCCCCATCCCTCAGAGTTTGGGGACAGCATCCCAGAGCTGCTGGGGCTCAGCTCCTGAGGGGCTCCTGCTGGAAGGACTGGGATTGTGGCCAAGCCAGACCCTGCATCCAGCAGAGCTTTGCTCCCATCTGAAGGGATTCTCTGTTCCAGGCACTTTCTGAACTCTGATTTGTTTTTCTGTTCCAATAAGGGACCTGTGAGCAGAGCACCTGAAGATAGATTGATTGGTGAATAGTAACAGACAAAAAAAAAAAAGAAATCTAATTTATTTTTTGCCCTAAAAGAAATATGAGATTTTAATGAACTGTGCTTGCTTTTCCTGATTTCTGGTTGGCAGATTCCATTATGAATTAAGCACATTTGTAGGCTTTTCTTGTTTGCTTTTTTAGCTCACACCCCAACTTAAAGGCAAAAAGCTTTTTTTTCCCACAAATTACATTATTTCACTGAAGTTTTGACTAATTATTGTTTCTCTTTTGTCCACATTTCTTTCAGGGGTACAGAAAATACTTTTTTTTATCAACTCCTTTTGAAACTTTCAAATGCAAACATAAGAAATCCAAAGTGACAGCAGGACTGTACCATTACAACCTAACTAAGGTGGATGAAAAAATTCAGGAGGAAAATCCCCATTTTCCCACCCATTCACTTGGTGTTTATCTTCTGTAACAGTAAACGTTTAAACTAGATTGGAGAGGGGAAAAAATAAAAGAAAGATAATTTATATTCAAAAAAACCAACGTAAATGCAGAACAAACACCTAAAGCACCACAGAGAATCTCTTTAAGCCACAGTTGTTCCTCTTCAGGTGGACAGGACAAGAAGAGCCTCAACAGCAGCAGCTTCTCAGGGATTTTGGCTCTTTCTGTGCACACCAAGAATTTCCTGCGGGGCTGTAAAAGCACTTTCCTGCAGCCACATTTGTCCTTTTGTTCCAGGGACTGCCTTGGCACCAAGCTCTGGTCCCTCTGCCCATCTGATTAGATCGGATTACATGCTTTTACTACTCCTACAAGCTAAAGCAGCAGACCTACAATTAAGCATGGGATGGTTTAGGGTCTAAACAGTACTAATGTCTGGCCCTAGCAAATGCCCCAGGTTCTGGGTTTGGTGGGTTTTTTTCCTATAAATTGATATTTTTTAGGCTCTTTTTCAAAATGTAAGCCTCTGAAATGAGTCAGAACAGTGAACTCACTCACTCTGCTCACAATTATTGTCTCCCCCAAGCAGGTTTCAGTATCTCTGACCAATTACTTGCCCTACAATCTCACCTTTATAAGGGAGGAATCAGCTGGAAGCAGCAATTTAGCATCATTCAATCTCGTTTAATATCAGCATTTTGGGGAAATACATTTGTTAGCATGGCCATGGGTATGGGCAAAACTGCAGCTTTATGTTTCTCCACCTTGAGAATGGAATACGAGAAAATATGACATGGGATACAAAAGAAAATTTTAAAAAAGTAAATTAAAAAAGAACCAATCCTAGAAGCCCCTCCTTCCCTGGCAGGAAAGTGAGAAATACCAAAGGTGTTAGAAACCCTCTGGCAATGCAATTCCTGAAATTATGACAGAGCCTTCGAATTTGTTCTGGCTAGTTAGTCTGCAAACTTCCTAGAGGGAAACAGATAACTGGATAACAACATGATTATTGCCCACAGGCCCCATATGGAAAAGGAGTGTAATTTCAGTGCAGTGATATGATTACATTTAATTTGCTTGCTATAGGCTGCAGCACGCCGTGTGCTGAGGAGGACAATCAGATAACCCTTGGAAAGGTGCTCATGGAATTCAGAGCTTCTGGCACCAGCCCTGGAATAAGATTAATGGCAACGTGCTTCACTCTGCCCTGAAGCAGGTTTGCATCTAGTTTCACTAAATATTGCTGTTCCTAGCATTGTTATTAAAAAAAAAAATTATATTAATTTAAGATCCAGAAACCTGGCACTGTGAGGAGCTGAGATCTCATTTGCATCTTCCTCACTGATACAGGGGTTTTATCAACTGAGCACCCTGTGTGTTGTCTTCAGCTCAGCTTTTAATGGAGTAAGAGAAACGTTTTCTATAACCTGCACTGGTACTCCCAAATTTAATAACAGTTTAGCCCACAGGAAACAAACAGTTGAATTATCTCATTTGGAATAAGTTCACAAATAACCTGATTCACTCTGTGCTCACTTTGCTTTTCCTTTTTCCCTCTGCTCAAATTTTTATACATTATACTTTAATTATTAGCTTTAAAGACCTACCCAAATCCAGGTAGCTTTTAAAATTTGTAGCACTGTGAAGCTGGCATTTTTTTCCAAAATTTCATGGTTTAATTCATTATGTTATGCACTGAGCATCTCTATCTCCAGTATAACTGAATTAAATAGGATCACAGAGTGGTTTGGGTTGGAACACACCTTCAGGATCATGTTCTGCTCCCTTCCACTGCTCCAGGCTGCTCCTGCCCCACCAGCCTGGCCTTGAACAATTCCAGGAATGGGGAATCTGCAGCTTCTCTGGACAGCCTGTGCCAGTGCCTCACCACCCTCACAGGGAGGAATTTTTCCTGAATATCTCATCTAAACCTGCCCAGTCTGAAGCCATCCCACAGGGAAATATTATTGTTTGGTATCACAGAATCACAGGATGTGCTGAGCTGGACAGGACTCATCAAAATCATCAAATCCAGCTCCTGTCCCTGCACAGGACACCCCAAAAATCTCACCCTGTGCCTGAGAGTGTTGTCTAATCTTCTGTGGGAACAAGAGTCATTCTTGTACAAAGTCTGGAAGCATCTACACTTACTGTTCAATTAAATAACAACTGATTGATTCTTGAAACCATGAAGAGTTAATAAAGGCTTTGTTTCCCTCTCTCCCTCTCTGTCTCTCTTTGCCCTGGAGGAATGTCAGTGTGTAATTATTTTCCACACTGATGAGTTTAAATTGTTGGACCTTTTCCAGCTATGTTCAGCCTTCAGATTGCATTCCCCTGCTTGCTCACTTGTGGCAGAGAGAGCCCCTTGGGGAACCTGCCAGCCCAGTCTTTTCCAGTCTTGCTCTTTGGGAACCCCACCCTGGGTCAGATCTGTACCCCTGAGCCATTCCACTCAGCAGGAAAACATTTTTTATTGTGTAATGCACCTCTGTGCACGTTGCAAAGCTTTCTTAAGGTGTGATCTTGTTCCACATTTCTCAGACACAGCACACAGAAACCTTCCCTCAACTTCCATTGCATAATATTGAGACATGAAGGCCTGGGCTGTCTGGGCTTTATTCTTTTTTTTCTTTGCCTTTTCTAGCAAATTTCTATAGTGAAATAAACTCAAGTACTCTCAAGGAACTGAGTTTATTTTTATTAAATGTGTCATTTTTCTGGGCATGTAGGATACTCTTAGAGTAAAGGGAAACTTTAAAACTTTTTTTTAAGCTAGAATGGGATGCTAGTCTATTTACTTTTCATTCATTCATGGCATATCTGATGTCTCATTTCCATTTCCAGACCATACAGAGAATCACAGAATAAATTAGGTTGGAAAATGTCTCTGAGATCATCAAGCCCAACAACAACAATACAACTTTAGGTACAAAATCCTGTTGGTCTGATGGATGACACTGGAAGTGAAATGTGGTTGGATTTTTCAGAAAAAAGAATTTCCATGTCATTACCCCAACTAATTGTGGTTGTGTGCAAGGCAGGCTGGGATCTCTGAGAGACTTTCACTACATGAGTGTAGAATTGCTTTTTCCCTTTTCTTTGAGGAATCATTATTTTTTAACCATGTGCTGTTGAAGATATGCAAGGCATAAATCACTCAGCATCAGTTCAGGTACTCTCCTTTGGTATTGCCTCTTGCTAATACAATTTGGATGCCTACAACCTTATTCCTGCATATTTTTTGTAGTCCTAAACTCTAAGATGCTCCTACAAGCCATTGCCAGCAAGGGAGGAATGAAAAGTGGAAAAACCTCTGGTCTGGCTCTATTTGACCATTTTGATGGTTTTGTAGAGATTTTCTGAATCATCTTTTCATGGAATACATTGTGCAGAACACGTTTACTTTCAAATTTTCTACAAGATCTCAGCAGCTTTTTACAAAATTCAGAGAATGGGCAGTTCTGTGCACATCAAAATTAACATTATAAGGCCAAAATGATTCAGTTTTCTCCTTCACCCCACAGAGCATATCACTCATTCTTTGGGGAAAGCAATGCTGTTATCCCTGTCCAAATAAATGATCACTAGGAAAACAAACCTGAACTGTAAACAGATTGTTGGACAGAGGTGCACATGTGGGACCCAAAGCCATCTGTCGAAGTCTGGTTTCCTTTCATTGCAATAGCAGAATAATTCCAAAAATCTTCATAGATTGGCTCTTTATCTAAAGAAATCACCTTGCCTGGAGGCTACTGAAGCAGCTAATTTGAGTTATTTTTAATTTATTTTTTTTTCTTTTAACACAGTAATTATGATGTATGGAACTTTTAGTATATTTAGCTAGGTCACCGTGTGATAGAGTGTTAGTACACCATCAAAATCACTGACTGTAAAGCACAAATAGGCAAAAAAAATTGAGAAAACAATAATTGGGTGAATATTAAGGTCTGCAGAAAACAAACCAGAAGGAATAAGAATAATGTCATCCATATTTCCTCCTAAGGTAACAGTCAATTGAGGAATAATTTCTATCATTTATCTGAGCATCAGTATTCTCGCTGGTGAAAAGTTTCCTAGGAAATGTGTGTGCATATATGGTTTTTTGGTCAAACTAACATTTTATTTCTTGAAATGCATTTTATTTCAAAAATACTTTTTTCTGATTTCTTATTCACAAAGCCGAATTTTCTCTCCCTGAATAAATTCAACCAAATTTAAATACTTCACTCTGTGAACTGCATGATGATTTTTTTTTTTTTAGCAAGCTGCATCTGCCAAGCTGCTTGCTGGGATGAGCAGTTCAGGTGATTTATGGCCTCTCTCTGTGGGATCCTGTCTGGGACAGACTGTGACACTGGTGGAGTCATTTGATGGAGCAGATGATTCATGTTATTACCTCACTGAAGCCATGGTCCATCTCACAGGGACTTCGTTCTTGTGACTGTAGACAGGCACAAGAGAGAATTTGGGGGCTGCAGAGATCTATTCCCATATTCCCTGCTAATGAATTTTGCTGTTTCACAGGTGATCCCCTCCCTCCGTGCCAGTTCTACCCAGCAGAGTTCCACTAAACCCTTAATTAAAGGGAAATCTGGCAGCCCAGACAATCCTAGGTAGAAGCTGCAGCAGCATTCACCAAAAGGTTTGTGATCCGTTGTCCAAAATTAACAAAATTAACACCAAAATTAATAAATAAATGTGTATGTCTGAGCAGGGAAAAGTAATTTAAAAGTCCCTGAATTTTGGAAAGGTAATGGTGGTAGTTAGAGGTGTCACGAGATAAAAGAGTACGGATGGGACATTCACAAACAGGGTAATAACACAAAAAAACTGATCATGTGAGACTGACTTCCTCAGATAGCTCCTTTGGGGTTCTCCTTTCTGCTTTGTTCTTTCTCTGATTTTTCTCTCTCTTTGATTTTTCTCTGCCAAGTAGGGATCAAGGTCAGCGCTTTACTTTGTAAGAGAACCATGCCCTGAAAGAGACAAGGCCTCCATCCCTGAAATACTTTCTGCACCAATATCTCTGTATAGGATTCTGTGTAACCCATGCCCCACATTCCAGTTTTCCATGAAGTTTTGTGATGCTGGGAAGGGACTGATGAAGGTTTTTAGTCCAAACTAAGCAGAGCTGTCCCAGCATTAGCTCAGGCTGTAGGTGCTTTCCCTGGGGGCTGCAGGAATAACCAGGCCCAGAGGATTGAGCTGTATTTACACACTCACACAGGACCTGCCTGCTCCCTGTCCCTCCCCTTTCAAACAGCTGGTGCTTTCCTTGTGTTGCCTCTTTAAAAGAAATTTGGTGCTGAATATCAGTGAAAGGATGCTGGCAACACCTTTTAATAAAAGGCAAATCCCACTTACCACTTTTGATTTAGTTTTAGTAACATTAATCATGATGAATTCATTCAGCATGTCGCATGACTGCTGTGTGCAATTTCTTAGGAATTCCATTTTCATTTAGCATTAATTAAAGAACACTTATTATAGTGTTACCAAAATTAATTCCCAGGCTGCAGCTCTGTCTGCCAAGTTTCAACCTTCAGCAAATTATTATGGGTGAGTTATAGACCCTGGGAAAAGGAGGTCTATCATGGAATATTAACCATGGTGGTAAATTCCTCAGCACGGGGAGGTTCTGATCCTCCAAAATAATGCACCCCATGATCCTGCTCCTACCTGGCCCTTTAA
This sequence comes from Thryothorus ludovicianus, assembly GCA_013397245.1. Taxonomy (NCBI): domain Eukaryota; kingdom Metazoa; phylum Chordata; class Aves; order Passeriformes; family Certhiidae; genus Thryothorus; species Thryothorus ludovicianus. The sequence goes on from VZTB01004152.1 coordinate 153,900, forward strand.
GAGAGTTATTGGAGCCCACAGAAATTACGGATACTTAGCAAGCTTGTTTAATCCAATCTGGCTTGTGAGACACTCCATCCTTCTTGCTTAGAGTCTGTTTGATTATGATACACTGATCAGACTCAGGATATTACCTCTTTGGCAATTCAGCTTCCTGCTGCTGAAGCTGCACAGACACCGTGGCAATATTTTTGATACAGCCCAGCAGAGCTAAGTGTCATTCATTAAAAGAAGATTTATTCACAGGCATCTGTCTTGAGTCTGTCATATTCTCCCTAAAGAGGCTCAGGCATTTATTACATCTCTTTTTTTTTTTTTTTTTCTGTCTATGACATTCAACATGGAGTATATAATCTTAGTTTTCCCATATTTTCAGCACCAAAATAGCAGTTTTGTATATCTTAAAGGATTTTGCTGTATCCTGTTTTTGCAAGAAACCCTAGAGAGACTATGAATTATATAACAGACCTTCCATGAGGAGAGAACTTTGGGCATTGCTTTTTCTTGTTGTTTTATGCAGGTTCACACATCATTTGTAGGTCCCTTGTTCTGGCATCTTTCCTATAAAATTCTAAACGTCTCCAAAGCCTTCCTGCTGAGAAAATTTTTTAAAATCCCGTGAACAGAGTGCTTTTTGCCAAAAATGAGATGGCTTTTTATTTTTTATTTTTTTTTTAACTGAAGAGAGGAAAATAAATGCTCAGGAAAGTCATACCAGCATGAGAAGAATGTCTGTGCTTTTCTTTCCAGTCCATTATTTAATATTTGCCTTTGGGAAAATTGTTCCCCAAAAGTGACATCTGCAGAAATTCATTCCTCTAAGCAATTCCGAATTGCACAGATATTTCAAACCTAAGTATGCCTACAACAAGTGGCAGAGAGAAGTCTTGTGCTGCCCTCACAGCTGGGCAGGCCAATACCATGGTGGTTACCTAAATATCTGCTCCCAGACGTGGGAGAAAAAAAAACCTCAACAAAAATCCCCAAAAAAACCCCAAATCAAACAAAATAAAAGGTACCCAACAATATCACAACCAATCTTCACTCCTGTCTCATGTATCAGATTCCTGGGATTTAAAATGGAATGATTTCATTTCCTGTTTCATCAGTGAGGGATTCCCACAGCTCATCACCCAATTTCCTGATAAATCAGAGGAGCTCTGATCATTCAGCTACTGACCAACACAATCAATGAGCAGCTGCCAGAGGGTGTTTCCTATGCCTGGGAATATTTGGTCCTGCACCTTCTCCAACCCAGAACCTGGTGTCCTGGCCAGAGGGGAAGCCAAAGATGTAGGGAGCTCAACACCCTAACGTGATGTGGTGTATTTCAGGAAATTGTCACTGTAGCACTTCAATGTCTAACCTAAGCCATTCTTTTCATCCTAACCCTTAGGAACTCAACATCTAGGACTTCTTTTCATTATATATTTCTCTGTCACACAATTAGACTCAATTACACAACCACAGTCTGTGTTTGCTTGGTGGAAAGGGTGGTCTCAAGGCTACAGTGCAGACTGGTATAACCTTGGGTTTATAAATACTGCATAAAAATAAAGAACTTTCCTGAGCACTAGGGTTTGTTTCCAAACTTCAAAAAAAATAAAATTCACACAGTGGGCCCTACAACACTTCTGGTGGAAGCTTCCCAGGGGTCATGGGCACTGTTGCTGCCCGAGGCCCCAAAGCCACCCAGTCAGGAAACAGCAAATCAATAACTACACAGAGGTTTGAATTTAAGAAATCTCTCCAAGTCTGCAGTGCTGGAGTGAGGGATGTCTGTGCCAGGAAGGCATCTCCAGGAACCTTTTCCTCCTCATCCCAGACCATCCTGAGCAGTGACCCAGCAAGGGCTGATCACTGGTTTGGGGCTGACACAGGGCTTGCTCTGAGGGAGTGCACACCTGATGTGAAACAGCAGTCTCCAGTAATGAGATTTTGGCACATCTTGTTCCCTCCAGCACTTCTCCCAGTCAGAGTATCTGATTTTCCCTCTGCTTGGTGCCTGTAGATCACACACCAGCACATTTTGTACTCAGCCAGGGACTTGGCAAAAGCAAGAACTTCTCAAAGTAAAACATCCTGACAACAATCTATTGTCTAAAAATCATTCCTTGAAAACTTTCAGCAACAGCTTACAAAAAAAGAAAAGATCTTAAACCACTGCAAGAGGAGCAACTATCGTGACATGAACTGCTCAAGCTGCTTGCATGCAGTGATAAACCCAACAAAGGGTGAGGGTTGAGCTGTGATTACCAGACAGAAAATACCAAAACCTGGCATGACCCTAGTCAGGAATGAATTATTAACTACTGAACTATTTGGTCCTTTAGACACATTTGCTTTTTCTACTTGAAAAAAGGTTGGAGAGAAAGTTTACCGAGACACAAGGAAATAGCTCCAAGGTACAAACCCAGCTCCTCTCAAGCCCTAACACTGCTCAGGGTTGAGTCACACGGGTGCTACCATCCAACCTCTGCCAGAATACATGAGAAAAACATACATTAAGGGATTTTTTTTGTCTTTCCTTACAGGGTGACATCTGTCACATTCAAGCAGCAACTTGCAACAGTTCGCTCTAAACCGCATTTTGTGAGTAAGCGCTGCAGGTGGAGATCAAAGCACACCTCAGTGGGTTCTGGGTCGTGCACAGGCACAAATCTGAGAGGGGAGAGGTCTTCCCAACATTCACAGGTAAGAGTTTCTTATGTACTTTTCACAGACTTCCTCCAAACCCTGCTAAACTCTGCCAACACATGCCTCTGGTATGAATAAAAGACTCTACCAATAAAATGTTCCTACCAGCAGCAGGAAATGTGCCACCACCAAATGTGACTCACCCCAGGAATACTTTCAGCAAGAGAACCTGAGTTTCACCTAATTGGTGACAATAATTCTGAGATTGTGATTCACTATGCAATTTTAGCCCACTTTAGGCTTCTGAGCAGCTGGACAAGCACCTAATAAATGTCCTTTGAAAGGATCCCTACAAACCCCTTGTTGTTCATGGTATTTCCAAAGAGAAGTGTTTTCACAGCAAGGTTATTAACACATGAAAAATAAAATCCAGTGATAGAACCACGGAGTCATTTAAGTTGGAAAAGACGTCTAAAATCATCAATCAGAGTTCAACAACTAACCCAGCACTGCCACGGCCACCACTAAACCAAGTCCTCAAATGCCACATCTACAGGGCTTTTAAATTCCTCCAGGGATGGGGATTCCACTACTGCTCTGGGCAGCTGTGCCAATGCTTGATAAGTCCTTTCAGGGAAAAAATTTTATTAATATCCAATACAAACCTCCAAGACTGTTTCCTCTCTGCTGTATTGTATTTCCAACAGAGACCTGGTAAGCTGCAGTTCCCTCTGGGACCATGATGTCTCATGGTACCCAAACAAACATATAACAAAGAGCCAAAGGGTCACAAAATACCCAACATCTTTTGGGAAATAGACAATAGAGAAACTAAGGTGCCCATTTAATCTCTGCTGCATGCAATATTTTATTATCTCGTTGTGAATGTCTTTAATTTTAATATTTGCATGGTAAAAAAAAAACCCCAGAGTGGGGTGTGCAAAACATCAAACCTGATCCCAACAGCTGAGGTCAAACAGGCAGAGGGCCTGGATTTCACTTGGGATTGTGCCTGGATTTTCCTACCACCTCAATAGCTTATAGCCAGTGAAAAAGGACTAAATTCAAGAGAAATTACTTTTACTAAACTCAAACTGAATCCTACAGGCTGCTTGCACAAAGTGAAAAATATCTGATGAGACAACTTTTCCTTTGACTGAACTTTTTGTGCTTGTTTTTTTTTTTCTTTTACTTTCTTGAGGAGGCAAGTTATCATCAGCCACTGCAGCAAAGGGCGAGCAAGTAGATGTGCCTGCACTGATACATTTTCCACACTTTAACTTTTGTCTGGTCATAAAATTGTATTTTAAAGGATTGTTTGTGTTCGTTTCCCAGGCTTTGGAAAGAGAAAGGAGACTTGGCTTAGCAGGCTATTCCATCCTCATCCAGCTAATTCTGCAGATGATATTGCTCTCCTTCAAGAATATTACTAAAGAAATACCACTACAGCTCCTGATTTTTCCTCCATTTTCACATCTGTCTGGGGAAATGAAGCTTAATCTCAGTTCTGATGGTGCCTTTTAATCTGTGCTTCAATAGGCTCTGCTCAAATCTCATTTTCTTCACACCCAGGTTCTGCAGAGTCTCTCCGAAGCTTTTAGTGACCATCCAGGCTTCATCCACTCTCAAAGCTGCTGCAGCTGCAGGGACTGTGGCACTGAAGGATGTGAGCAAATTTGATTTTTGATCCATTAACCTCAGAGTCTGCATTTATTTCAAGACATGGATCAGGTTTTCATTTTCAGAAATACCCTTCATTTGAAGAAAGTATGCAAGGACATGCTGATTTTGTGCCTCTCTGTTGCTTACAGTTCTCCTTAAAATCTCACTGTTGAAACACAATTCTGTTTCTAAGGTAAGTGCCAGAAGTGTTGAAGCTAATTTGGTACTGAGATGTCATTTTACCTTAAGATTGCAACGTAGCAAAATCAATTGCCTTGTTGCTCAATTTCATAGGAAATATTGAGAAATAATTATCTTTGTTTACTTGGAAACATTGCCACTTTATAGGATTCTACTCCCTTGAATATGTCAATGAACTCAGAAGGTTTATCAGACAACAGCTGTTTAACAGGCTAAACTCCCATTTTACTCACCAAAAAACCAAAAAATGAACACAAATGAATAAACCAATAATTGGTTGCAAATCACAGCAAATCAGATGCTACTGTGTAGTGAAGAATATTAAAATTGGCTCATTTTTATTCTTTAAATCTGAGGATTTTGCACAGAAGCTGAAGAAATGTAGTGTCTAATGAACACTGAATTTCCATTTCTCTGCCATTTCACTATAAGCATTAACTTGTGGAGAAATTTCTTAATTTCCTTTGAAAATCCTGGTTTCTGAGTCTACAGATTCAGAAGTTCTCCCTTTGGCTGAAGATCAGAGCTGCCTACGTCCCCCGGGTCACCTAAAAGCCACATATTTTTTTTTTTAGTTCAGATTTGGTGCCAAACCCAGAGCTCCCCAGCTGGGTTCTCTGGTCAGTGGAAACTCCCAGAGCAAGGACTGGTTAAACTGGGAAAAGAATAACAGCGCACAGTCAGCCAGAATTGCCCACGAGGTGACAAAACAGGAGTACTGATTGTTGGGTGATGCAAAATAATTCTCTTTTTTCCCTTCCCCGTGCTTTCAGAACTCTGCATGTCCAAGTTTCATCTTGCAGGTGGAATCTCTCAATATTGCCAGCTCTGACTGGTGACTGCCCCTGCCTACCCTGAAAATACACAGAGGCTGCCATAAATTCCAGAGATCTAGAGACACATTCTTCCTCTCATTCCCTCAGATATAATAACTGCTGGGTCCATGAAGGAAGGACCTTGTAGGTAATGGCTTTTCCAAAATAGAGCTGAAAAAACCTATGAGATGCAGATTTGGTCAGATAGAACATTTTTATGAGGCAGATTGGTTTTCACAAAAGTTCCATTATGATTCTTTCTTTGGCCTCAGATAGGTTTTCCAAACCCAGGGGAAAGGATCCACTCTAAAAAGTCTTGCTAGAAATAACATTCCCCTCTGAATATACCAATAGATCAAAATTAATTCCAATCCATTTTCGAAAAAATGCCAAAGGAGATCACAGGACAGTTATCAACCTCCCATTTATAATTTTGGTTTCTATTGCTCTCCACAAGGTTACTTTACCCAACAAACACCCTCAGCTGTCAATATTCTAACCAATATCAAGAGGAAAGCTGGGAATCCTCTGTGCCAGAGCTTTGAATTGCCCTGATTCCCTGTCAGGAATACTGAGGGGCTCTGGCTTCCAACCTCTCCCTTCATCTGTGAGCAGTGGGAATTATTTTCTAGCATGGAATCAAGCCTAAGTGAATAAAAAGATGTAATACTCAGAATGTACACAGTACTTGGTGTTTTTGGCAGCACAGTGGTTGTTTTCCAAAGGTAAACTTCAGTATCTCATCACCAACCACTAAGAAATTCGTTGAGGTAATTTTTTTTTTCTTCAACAAAAGTTCTACAGCTGTTTCATTTTCCCAGGATTCTCCAAAATAACTTTTTTCCCCCACCCCCAGATTTTCAATTGCATATATACAAACACTTCTGTCTGCCTTGGCATTCACTTTAAGCTTTAATAGTTCTCACCTTTTCCCATGTGGATCCCTTAATAAAAAACGTTTTGTGTGTTACCCAAAAGAAGAGATGTTTTGGGAATTCTGATGGTTTAAGAATTGCCAGTTTCCACTACACCACACTATTTGCTAACACTGCTCTGGGCAGTGACACTTCACCGATTTCACCCCTCCATCATTTGTCAGCTTGGTTTTCATTTCCATTTAAAATAGACGTTTTTTGGTATTAAAAGAAGAAAATTAGGAGCTTGCTTCCATTTAAGTTTTTTTTTTTAAAAATCTAAGTATTGTGAAGCATCACTCAGTTGAAATTCTGCTAAGATATCCAAAATTACAATTTTTCCTCGCATTAACTTTTCAAAGGGGTGTTCAGCATCTATCAAAATTCCTTCTCTAAACAGGACTAACATTTTTTGGTTTTTAATTTTTTTTTACCATTTCAGGTAATGATGCTTGCCTTGCTCTGTGACGTGCAGGGAGGTCTGGGGAATGTTGGGGGTGTTTGGCAGAGAGGAAGCGACTGCACCACTAACACAGTCCAGGGGTGAGTGGTGATAAACCCTGGCACAGCAACAGAAGGAATCCCAGGCAGAGTGACACGGGGACTTGTGCAGGGCAGGGGGAACTCCAAACATCACCAGCTCAAACAAACCCTGTCCTCTGCCAGCTGCAAACAAAGCTCAAGAGTGAGTGTTTTAGGGCATGAAGTGAGATAAGAGGTTTTCTTCTGCTAAAGTTTTTGAATAAAAATATAAGTGTGTCAGCTTTACTATAAGTGTGCTTCCAATACAATTAGAACTGTAATCAGAGAAGTCCAGTTGTAGTTACCACCTTGAATTTATCTTTCAAGAATTTCCTGCTGTTATTATCTCACAGCTCTGGCAGTTTAATTGAGGCTGAATGGCAGCTCGCTGTTAACCAAGAGAAACAAGAATGCACCAGATATTTTCCTGGATTCTGATGGGCTGCTCATGCTTTAACTTCAGTTATGTGAAGTTCTACATGGTGTTCATGCTCCCATGTGCTGCTCATGCTGAATTAGGGCTGTCATTCCTCTTCTAGCATGAAACATGAGCCAGTTAATAGATTTACCTTCTTTCCGTTCAAGATCAAAATTCAGAAAGGACAGAAAGAAAAAAAGTTCTACCTGCGAGTGATGAAATATCAAACAAAATATTGGTGCCTAAGAATGTATTCATAAATAAAGCCATTTTTGAGCTTTCACTAAGGAAATATTAAGTTCCAATAGATACTGACCTGCCACGTGCATGAAATCCATCCATCCTAATCTATCCATCTATTCCAAGTAACAGCTTGCATCCCATCACATCTAAAATAAAATTTTGCTAATGACTTCAAGGGAATCAAAATATTTGCTTTGGCATCCTGGATATTTGTATTTCACAGACGTAGCCCATTCTGACATAATCAGCAGCAGGAGAGCACATTAACATTTCCTCAGTGTTCCTAACTCAGCAAGTTTGATGGCCAAGCACAAAGTCAGGTAGTCCAGATAATTATTTAGGAAAACAGGAATAAAAGTCTTGAGATGATAATATGAGATTCTAACCCACGCAGAGAAAGATTAAATACAGATTATATTTGAACTAGAAATGCATTAGTCTAGGTTGATTTTTTTTCCCCTGTCTTAATAGTTTCTGCAGTTGTTTGTACAAGCAATGGCTGATTAAGTTCTCATGCCAGTGCATTAAAACATAAAATTAGGACTAAATCAATGGCAAATAAATGACTCAGGCACTGGTGGTACCAATAATGCTGAAGAGTTTGTCTGCCAGTCTGTGGCATGTAAATAATATTTATAAACATCAGGACAGCATCTCTCTACTTGAACTTGATACTTCCTCATGAAGTATTTCTTTTTTGTGGCACCTCCTCTCTCTTTTAGACTTGTTACAACTTTTCCAAGACTTTACCAAAGAAATACCTGTCACACATGGAAATCCTGTAATTGTGTCTGTCTGAAATCTCTTCTTTGCACAGTCCTTATCCAGAGTCTGTCACAAACTGAGAAAGTATTTCACATCCAAATCTCTGCAGTAGGTTTAAAGAGATATAAAATAGCAAATATGCAAAGCATCAAGACAGTTCCCTTAGAACTTCAAACGAAATTATTACACAGAGAGGCCAGCACTAACCTAAGCTGAGATTGGGTCTTCAGCTGCTCCTTCTCTACTTTGTGAATTAGTCTTGGGGATTTTTCTCACTGCTGGTTTTCATCGGGGGTTTTCTGAAGCTATTTCCAGCAGTTGGTTGTCAAAACTTTTTCTGGAAAGCATTGCTGATATAAACAGACTACTGATCTAATCATGCAGTAGCGCTGCATTTAATTAAACTTACAGTGTGTCTTCACATTAAGGAATTTTTTTAGCCCTTGGAATGTACATATAAAGCCAAACTCTTGGTTTGTTGGAAATGCCTCTTTGGGAAGAAGGTGATGATTCAAAATGCCATATTTCAAAGAGTTGTCACACAAGTAAATACAAAGCTTACCTCCCCTGGGAAATACCATATAATGGATTTAAAAGATGAACAAAATCCCAGTGTTTATTCATTCTAGTGGATAAAAAGAGCAAACTCCCTGGCTTATCACAATGGTCAATTGTACAAGAAGCTGAAATGGGCCATTTCTGACAGCCAGTGAAAAGTAACATTTGTGCCCATTAAAAAAAAACAAAAAAAACAACCAAACCACTCATGTTGTATTTCACAATGAAAAGCCAATAGAAGTGCCCAGCCAAGCTTTTTATATCACTGGACTATCTTGATTTATACTTTGTTTGAAGTTCTCAAAATGAAGCTCTCATTCTCTAGCTCACTAAAAACAGCTTTGCTGTAGCTGGTTTGGGAGGCAGCAGGGGCAGGTAAGGCTGGAGCACTCAGCCCTTAGCAGAACAATTGAGGCATTGCTCTTTTGTTCTTTGGAAAGCAAACGTGTCTTCTACACACTCAAGCCTGCAAATTCTTAGTAATAAATACTCCATCTGAAGCTGATTTGTGACTTACATTTGCAGAATGATTTTTTTCTGAGAAAACTCAAAGGAAAAATGTGCCCTCTCTGCACATATTTCAATTTGAATACTTGTAGTTACCTATTAGTAGTGGAACCACCAAGAGATGCTGTGATTGTTATTTTATAATAAAACAGTCTCGTTTTCCCCACCAATTTCTTTTTTTTTTTTAATTAGAAATTAGGTAAAACTCTGTCAGAACTAGTTTGCAGTAGTTGACTGCTCTGGGACCAGTTGACCTCTCCAGGTTTCCACTTACTTATTCAGATTCAGGGAGTTTGCACTACAGAAAATCTGTTACCTATATAGGTAGGTGCAGCACTGCTGGTTCAAATATGATTTATGGAGTTGGGTCTGAACTCAGACAAGGCCAGCAAACACTCTCAGATGTCAGTTCCCGAGCTACACAAAAAGACATTCTTGACCCTTTGTGCAGAAAAGCTTTCAAGATATAATGACCTGAAGGACAAAAGATACAAAAATATGGAAAATAAATTCTTAATCTTGCAGACACTATACACATTTCCTTGGATTTGCTGTAGCTTCATATTGGTGTTCTGAGGTCAGTTTTGTAGGGATTCATGATGGTCACATATATACAACTTTGGAGTCAGATATATTTTTTGCAGGCACTAATGCATCAGGGAAAATTTCCTTTTTATCTTACTAATAAGCAGCTTAGTTTACAATTTTCTATGCTTTATCCAATTATTTTAGAACGTTATTCCTTCACCCCAAATCATTGTGGAGTTGGAAGATGAAAGTGGAAGAGCTGCAATCTGTCGGATCCCTCCACGTGCACAGGTCCTGAAATTCCTCATTGTCCTCACCCTTTCTTACACACAGCTCCATAAACTTCAGAGGAGCCCCTTGGGACTATTTCACTCAGAATTTCACACAGCAGACAATGAGAAGGAAAGAAGATAGAGACATCAGAATTAAAGATTGAATATTTCAGAGATTCTGTTAAGCAACTGGGCTTATTTTAAGCCTTAGTGTTGACATTGTTAAAAAAAAAAAGAAGTATTAAAAAATTAGCTGGTGAAAGTTCTTTAAGCCTCAGAGCTGGGATAAATGACATTTCTGCTACGTTGCAAACCGCACCAGAAAAGGGGGACATTTTCTTGCTTTGAGTGTATTCTAAATTAAAAGCCATAAGGAAACTATTGTGCTTGTGTTCTGCAGAACAAAGTACATGTTGTAGAGTATATTCCTCAATAATTCAAACTTTAAAAAGTACATCATTTCAAGCATTAAAATAACAAAAGCTACACTCTTGCAGAGGTTATACCACATGGGGGTGTTCATTTCCCTTTGTCTTTGCTGCATAAACTCAAAATCAACCCTGTACAGTAAATGATGTCTCCCCCATTGTCTTGTATAAACACTCTTTTGTTTTTCTTCGGTGCAAAGATGTGTTTAAAGAAAGCTCTGTACAAATTCCAATAAAGAAACCAGTGTAAGAAAACTGGGTTCGTAAAACGACTCAGAACAGCTCTACTGTTACCTCGCCTGGTGCTGCAAAGCCAGCAGAGTCAGATAATATTTTATTTGGAGCTGAAATGAACTGTTGTGAACTCCGACAAACCAGCACTTCAAAGCATTCTGAGCATACTGCCACCAGCACAAGGAAATTTATCGTGCCTGAGAGCCTGACTCTGCCCCTCCTTGCACCATCCTTACTCTGCTGACTTCAGCTGGATGGAAGAGCAGGAGAAAGTCGTCCAACCCTCTGTTGTCTCTGATTTAGAGAAACGTGCCAAAAATAAAGATGGCAATCATACTCCACACACCTATTTTAATCCCAAGAAATAGCAGCTCAGAAAAACCTCAGACAAAAATCTGGGCTCCTTCATGGGTGGCCCATGCAGGACTCAAGAGAACTGATGAAAAGTAAGATGTCAGATTTGGTGATATTGCTGAGTATTTAGAAATTCAAACTTTCTGAGACTAGGACACATCCCACATCATTGTATTATTTTAACTGAGCCATAGAAATGCATCAACATGGCTAAATTATAATATAAACCACAATAAAATTATGTGAAGTCTTAAGAAGAGATACATATTTTTACAGCCTCAAGCCCATTCTGGTTTTCATGGAGACTGGTGTGTAGCAACTTGACATTATTATGATGATAATTTATTAATGATCTGTATATTTCAGTGCCCCTCTGGCTCTCCTGAGACAACATCAAGACTTCTCTCTGCTATGCATTTCACAGACATAAAGAATGGACTTTTTTGTCCTCATAAATCAGCAGAATAATGCAATTGCTGAATGCACATAAAGGCCAGAACACAAGAGGATTGTTATAAAGCAGGGTATAAATCGTATTGCCAGTTATCCCTAAATATTCCCTTTTTGGATTTTTACAGGGTTTTTTTTAATCTAACCGTGCATAGATATCCTCAGACATGAAAAACAGTTGAAAACTTGTTAAATTCCTTGATCACACATGAGTGAGTGAATAGTAAATATAGTGTAACCACCAAGAAGAATTCAAAGGACCTCAAATCTTTAGATCTGATGTGTAATTCAGCTGACACATGGCACGTGAAATTTAACATAAAGTAATGCAAATTGGTTACAGAAAAGCAGTTCAGAAGCAAAAAGAGAAAGGGGAAAAAAACACAGAGGGGCTTAATAACAGTGGACACCCAATAAAACAATCATAGGACCTGGCCTGCTGCCAGCACAGCACAAATATTCACATCCCTGGAGCTGATGGAGCAAAAGCCCCACCAACACCCCACAGGGAGCAGGGTTAATCTCAGCCACAGCTATGATGTCATCAAAAGCTATTATTTTGTTCCCATTTTTAAAAAAATTTAAAACCTGAGCACAGCCAAGAGTAGTTACACAATGAAACTGCTCTCTCTGTACTAACACGAGCCAATGGCATGGTGGCTGGAAGGCAGATCTAGGTGAAAACAGGGTGGAATTTTTAGGGATTTATCAGCACTGTGGACTTTCCAACATTCTAGTTTTGGGGTGGCCTGTCAGGACTAAGAGGATCCTCTCTACAGCAGAGGATCAGACATCAGCCCTGCCCAGAGCACCACCACAAGCCTGTGTTCTACGTGTACATTTTGAGGTACCTGCCCTCGCCAGTGTTACCTCCCTAGTCCAAAACCTGGCAGGATTAGAGAAATATGTGACATTTTGGGGTTGTAAACAGTGAATTGCGGAGTCATTCTTTAAATTTCCTTTGAATTTTTTTTTTTAATTTTTTTTATCACTTCTAACTCCCTTCAAATTATGTGTCTGTAATGAGATTACATTAAACACTACGGTATCTTTGCCATTTTCTGAAGTTTCTTGCACGAAACACTCTTTCATTTCTCATTGTTCCACTATCTCTGAGCATTCAGAAACACAAATTGGGATGCCAAAACCAGCAAAGAATCTCACATTTGTGCGTGCAAGACAAGAGAAGTGCTTAACCCTGCCTCCCTGCAATTGGAGCTTTGCTAAACCATGCTGCCTTGATAGTTTAAAACTTCCTTTCATTGACCACGATAATGTGCTTTTGCAAATCTCTTGATGAATCCCAGGTTAGTTGAACTGTTCAATTACAGCTTTATCCTAATCCTACTTGCTAAGCATTAATGCCAGCAACCTCCCACATCCTAATCCTGTCCCACTTGACACTGACCCACGCTCAGTCCCACATGATGTGTGTGTTAGCACAAAGCCATGCAAACAACATATTAATCAGGAATGCAACAAGGAAAGGAAAGAAATAGAGCAGGGAAGAGTTTTTCAGCAAAAAGGCACCACTGGCTCCACACAGAGGCTTGGCACATGCAGATTTAAATATATCTTAAAAGCAACATAAATACATACACAAACGTGCTGAATGGTTACAAATCTTGTAGCTGAGCTCTTAGAAGGTCTCTTGATCATGATTTAAAACAAGAGAAAAATCCAGTCTGAGGTCAGATTGAAACTATTAGAATTAGATACAGTCTTAGAAAATGGAAAGACTTTTATGTGTGATAGACTCCCATCCTCTATAATTCACTGCAGACTGGGAAAGTGATTCCTTCAGATCTGCTGCTGACAGCTTAATATTCCCAACGATGGTGTTGTCAGGTGATAACACAGAGCCAGCCTATACACTTTGATCTGAATGGAAAGTTTGCTTTAACTGCAACATTCAGAGAGATTCTGCTTGGGGAAAAAAGAGCTCAGCTAAGCTGAAAGGTTACCTGAAAAGCATCTGATTGTGGTCAAGTTAGAAATGCATCAACCTTGAATAGGTCTAAGCTGTCTTCCCTGAACAAACACTGAACTGTGACCAAAATTCTCTCTCCAAAAACATTACTGAGGCAGACAAAGGCACACTAGAACAATCCTAAAGAATCTCATACCCAGTTTGTAAAGTGAGTGTGCTGTCAAATGTATTCTCTCAAATTTCAGGAACATGAATATATGGCTTGTAGAAACTCCTGGTTTAAATGTCTCTCCACATCTTTCCTTCTCTAACCACACGACCAATGAAATTCCTGTAGGTTTCTACATCCATACAGCTAAATATGCTTTCAATTATTTTCCTGGCACAGTTAAAGAAGAATTTCGATAGTGTAAGGCCTTTCTGTCAGGATAGTAAAACTGTGCCTTTTAGAATGCTATTGATGCTGTTCTGCTCTTGTCCAACTCTGTAATTGTACCAGTGGAAGGCTGGATTGTCCCTGTGGATACCTGAGCAGGAGGGAAAAGCAGAGCAGCACTCCCCACCATAGATAGGGATTAAGGACAATTGTTCCCTGCCCATGGGCAAAAAGGGCATAGAGGATAGAGAAAGGTAAAGTGGTGCAGGGGCATGATTCTTCTCCTCAACTACTTATCAACTTTAGGAAAAGGTAGAAGCACAATTGTAGCATGATTAGTGCAATTTTCCCATCTTCCAAGGAGCTCTAAATTTTAGGAGGAAAGGCCAAACAGGAAGGATCAAGTTTTGCATTGATCTCAAGAGTAACTATTTGCATGTTCAGAAGTTCTCTTGTCATTCAGAAAATCCTTAAAGGCTTTCAGTGCAGAGAAGGTGCTTATGCTGCATTTGAATCCGTGCCATAATTGATCTGTCCCTGTTTTCCATGTCTTGTTTCTGTTTCCAGTGTAAAGAGCATTCTGCTTGAGGGTTTGCTCACAAAATGAGAACTTTGTCACTGCAACCCCCTAAAGAATCACATGCTAAAACTGGAGGATTTGAGGTGCCAAGCAATGTGGCACTAATGTTTAAAATCCACCAACACAAAGTGGAAATGGGATCTGAAAAATAACCCAACTGTTTTGGAGATTATTATGCATTAGAAATCAGGGAATAATTTGAAAATTGCTTTCAGGTATTATGTTTACTAAAATTGCTTTCCTACCCCTGACTGAATTGCAGAGTTATTATCACCTACCACACGTACCAGATAAGCTGTAGCATTTGTAACCTGAGCATTATTCATATCATGAGGGTTTCATTAAGGGTATCCATGTGATACTCCCGTGTTTATGTGCACACACACGTGCCCCACTGCCCTGTGTGTGCATCATCAAATTACTTCCCTTTTAATTGCAAAATCCAGGTTGCCTTTGTGTTTAATTCAGGCATTATGGGGTGGGGGAAAACAACAGCATAGGAATAAGAGAAACTCGATTCCCTGAAATTCAAAGTACTATTGTCAGAGTGTATTAAATGTACACAGCAGAGAGCTCAGTAAATTGGTAAAAAAAAAAAAAAAAGAAGCAACAACAACTTAAAAAAATAAATTCAGTACATCCCTAAGCACAATAAACCACTTAATAGCATAGAAACTTGAACTTCATCAAGGGGAAAGACAACAGCAGCCCTTTTAGTAATCAGACTGATTTTGGCAGGAGTGTCAGATCTTGGATCAATTACTTATTAATTTGTGAATTATTAATTTTAATCCTAATACACAAAGTGAATCTTTCATCTTGAAAATTTGGACTCAAAAAACAAATATTGTCAAAGGACTGCATCTTCATTCCCCCGGGTAGAAGGAACAAAGTCTTGATGAGCTGAAGCCATGGTGCAATTTTCACACAAAACAGGGTGACACCACCTGACATCACCGACCCCATGAGATTCATTTCCAGGGGAGTTTCAGGAATAAAGCAGCTAAGTTTTGTCTTATCTTCCTCTCTACAATGGTTTAAAGTTTCTGATTTGAACTTACCTCCATGGGCAGCAGGATTCTCCCTGGAGGTGCACACTCCTAACAAGAAAAGTAGAAATGGTGCAGGTTGTCTGCAAGTCTCTTTAAATGAGGCATTCAAACCCCTCAGATTGCCACTAAACCTGCTGGCCACCTCCAGGATTTTGCTTGGACTTACACTTTCTTTTTTCTCTTGTCACCTACACAGGGGTTTTAGGTTTTGGAAACTACTATATTTTTTCCAATCTGACCTAACAGTGGCCTAAAGGTGGTTGAGCACATATTTTTATCAGCCATTGGGGAGTACTGCAGAAAAGGCTACAAAGATAGAGCTATCAAGTCCACGTGAGCTCAGTTAAAACATGTTTCTTTCATGTAGAGATGATAAAAGACCTGTGGAGTAAGGGTAGGTCATGCATCACCAAAAAAGTACACATGAAAGTTGTCCCTTGCACAGTTCTCCCCTCTGTCAGTCCATTATTTACCATAAATACACCTTTTGTCACTACCTATGTCACTACCACTAACCTGTTTATGTTAATAAAAAGCAGACTGACAAAAAACTGCTCTCATATACATGGAGAAAATATCCACTGATTTCGGAGTGGTCCAAGGCTACTAAAACACCATGTTTGGTTTAAATATTTACATATGGACATGAGCTGCTCCAGGTTTTCTAGACCTTTTTAAAGGGATTTTTCTCCATCGCCTTCTCTTAAATTTTCTGATGTATAATGAACTTTTCCAGCCCAGGTTAAAATCCCACCCTAACTCACCAGACAAATGGAATTTGTGCCTTCTGAGCATCAGCAGCTCTCATCCTCTGTTGCTGGGTGCTAAAAGTGCACTAAAAAAAAAAACAAAACCAAAAATCAAACAATAAAACACACTAGTAAGGAATAAAAATTTTCCTGCCTTCTCTCCCACCTTTTACTACTCGACTATATATTATGGATGCCATGCTGCTAAAAAACATAGAGAAGGTGTTTCCATTTGTGCAGGTATAGAACATAAAAAATGATAAATGAATGATAAAAATGGTGGAAGATTTCATATTTTACACTGCTTTCAGTAATATATTTATTTGCCTGTATTTACTTAACATTGCTTGTTATTTGTTTTTTATTCTTCTTACTTCTAGTCTTTGCAACCTCTTCCACAATGTAAATCTCACAGCTCCTCCTGCCACCCTTCCAATTTTTTCTTTAAATTTCCAAGCTAACACTCTGCCCTCTTTTCCTCAAAACTTAACCACGGATTTTGTGAGTGTTTCTGTTGCTGGCAGGGCTGCCAATGTCTGGTGGCAGTCTCTGCATGGGCAGAGGTTCCCTGCAGAGAAAAGGCAATGTTTTCCTTTTCCCAGAATGTTGTGTCCCCTCACTGTTCCGCTCAGTGTGCAGTTCCTGGCCAGAGGAGCACTTTGTCCTATGTGTCATATGCCTGAGCCCTCTCTCCTTCCTGCTTGGGATCATGAGATTACTGCTAACAATAATAATGTCAACATTCTGAATGTACAAAATAAAAGGCACAGAGATTAAGTCCTCTAATTAATCCTTGAGGCGAATAATCCAGACATTGCTACCAGAGATACTGATTTATTTTGGGGATGGGGAAAGAACTCTCAAATTGTTTAAAATAATTTGAAGAACATTGCAAATTACAGAAGGCTTAGAGGCACCAAACCTTCTCTGTGTTCCTCTGCAGCAGCTCAGGGCAATCCCAAATCCACTTTATGGGCTCGGGTCAGGTGAGGTGCAATCAGCACAAAACACAAACAGGGGCTGTCACACCTATCACAGACACTCTCCTAAACCCAGATGGAGTTCACCTGAGTTGCTCCAGGCACTGGGGATTTTCCAGTCCAGTCCCACCTGGGAGCACCCTTGAAGGATCTCAGGGCTGCAGACAGGAGAGCACAGCTGGTACCAGCTCATGCTCCTGCCCAGGGGATGCTGCTCCCTTGGAAGGAACAAACCAGATTTCACTGGAGTGGACAGAAATCTTTATCCTGACCTTTAATGAGGCCTAAATTGGGTCTTTTTTCACACAGCTCCATGACTTGGTATGAGTAAGAACATTACATCTTCTTTTAAGGGTATTTAGTCACTGTTGACTTTTCCAGTATTGGTGCCAGCTTTTCTCATCTTGTTGGAAAAAAAGAAAACCCACAGTGCTATAGTGGAGGTTTCATGCTTGTAGAAATCCTGAAACCATCATGTATTCTTCTAACACATGTGTTTGGGAGTGCTAAAACACTGATTTCACCCACAAGTAGTTCAGCATTTTACGAAGTTCCACTTCCCTGCCCTCGAGAGCTTTCTATCTTAGATGGCAAAACCAAAAGAAGTGAAGAGAATGGAGCAGAAATGAAAAATATTTCTTTTTAAAGAGACTCTAGTTCTTTGTTCCATCATTTTTGTCAGTAGTTGTAAACAACTTTTATTGCAACAGTAACTGAACTAGTATGTCTACGAGAGAGTACTGAAAACTATATATAAAACTATGTATAATTACTTTTCAGTAATTAAATCTTTCTTCTATCCTACAACAAAGGTTAAAGGTTGAAAATACACAGGAATTGTTCCCTGGGCTCTTTTAGGAATCAGTCCAAATTCCATTAGCTCTGGTGGGAGGTGGTTCAGACCCATACTTTTGTTCTGTGAAATGAATGGAATAATTTCCCAAGAAGATGGCACTGATTCAGGAAGACTAATTGTAGAATTAAATATGAATAAAAGCATCTTTAAAATTATACCCCAGTGAAGCTGGTGAACATTTCTTACCCTGCAGCCATAATACATTTCTATACTGAAAAAGTTCTATAGTGTCAATAAGTGTTTACAGCTGCCCTGGCCCTAAAATTATTAAGAAAAATATTTTGAATGCGAAATACAAGAAAACACTCAGAACATGGATTTATTTGATTTATTCATTAAATTAAGTGTATTTAAGAGTTTCAGTATTAAGGAATGTATTATTACTATTGCTGTACTAGGAATAGCAGTTTTGCTCAGAGAGTGATGCTGATAAGTCTGAAAAGAAATGATCCAAAAGCTATGCAGATGTTCCTGGGTCAGAAATAGGAAGCACAGCACCTACAAATTCAGTTCCTGAGGGGAGGAGACAATTCAGACAGCTAAACTGGTATGGGAAAGCCTGAGAGTGAGCAAGGATAAAGGCTGCAGTGGACAGGCAGGGGTCTCTGGGTGTTTTTTACTTCATGGCTCAGAACAGTAGGATTTGAAAGCATTTTTCCATTAAAAAAAATAAAAAATACACAAAATGACAACAGTGAGGCCCAGCTTTCAAGTCTGCGTATAAACACCAGCGCTCAGTTTTGAGACTTGTGGTCCTTAAGACCTCCTATTTTATTTTCAAACAGCATACCCCCTGCCAAGAAGTTACATTTTTTCCCTCTTTAAATAAGCAGCTAGGGTAATGGCGTGATGAACAAGTTTCATTTCTTTCTGTTCAGTTTTTTCCATCTTTAATACAGCCTCCAGCAGGCCAGATGGCACCAATGCAATTGCTAGTAAGTCAATACATCTGGCTGCATTCCTGAAATGACAAATCTGATGGATAGAGCCCCAGCTCCTATACAAAGCCTCTTTTCAGAACGCTCTCCCTGGTACTTGTCTGCTTTAAGCAAAACCTAATGTGTGAAAACAAAATAAAATTGAGCTCTTTCACCACCCCGCGCTAACGTTTCATTTGCAGTGTTTTTATTAAGGCTGCCCTGCTCCTGTACCTCGGCCCTGCTCTGCCCAGAGCTCACTTTTTGGCACAAGACAGGCTCTGTTCGAAGCCCTCCCTCCTCTGGAGCTGCCAGCAGTTCAAAGCAGGTTACAATAAACACTCTGGGCTTTGCTCATTAAGAGCAGCAAGATTGTTTAGGAAATTGTCCTCAAAGAGAAAACAATCCGAGAAAAGCAGAAACTGAGCAAACGTTTCTTTCAGCCTCAATAATCTCTCCCTGGGCAAACTGGGAGTTAGAAATAGGTGTGAGCTGCTGGCATCAGCAGAGCAGAGTCTGTCAGGGAGGCACTGTGCTGGTGCTGCTGCAATCCCAGCCACGCAAGGTGCAAGGACTTGCACTGGATCCCCCGATTATTCACAAATCTGCAGATAAACCCCTGCAGGATGTTGCTCAGAACGACAGCAGGATGTGTAGCAGAAAATCTACAACAGTGAGGCAGGTGCTCCCCATCTCCAGAAAATTACAGCCCCCTGCACAGCCGGTGCTCACCACCTCTTAGACAATGCTAGACCTCATTTTATAGGTATGGCTTGGGAAGTCAACCAGCACCAGATAAAGCACAAAAACCTAAAAATATGCAACTCCACCAAAGAACTGCTCTGTCCCCATAGCTGTTTCACGAAACCAAAGCACTCTGTGAGGTGTGATGCTCATAATTTGTGTTTATTCGTCACTGACAGACTTGTGGAAAGGGATAATTTATTTCTGTGGTAACTGCAGTCCCTGCCATGATAAATATCAAACAACTGACCATTTGAAGTCACAGCCTCCATGTAACTTACACAAGAAGTGGCTCAGGGCCTTGAAACATCCTTAAAAAATAGTATTTTGTCTCCTGAGTATAGCTGCTGAAGGCACTGAGATGGCTCAGGGAAAGCTATAAAGAAATCAGAATACAGAAATGAAGAAGCTCAGGTTATAAACACTAATTGCAGTAGTTAACAACCAGAGTAAAATGCTGTGTCCAGTGGGTTAAAGATCCATCATTCCATCACAAACACAAGCCATGATTTTGATTCTGAGCAGCCCCATGGTGAGCATTTCTGTCTGCAATCTGAGCTGAAGAGTCTCAGTCCAGAACATTAAGAGTGCAACAGGCAAAAAATTTCTGATTTATTGGGTACAGTCTTTGGGCATAGAAACAAAAATGACGACAGTGAAGCTTTCCTAACATTTGTGCTCTGCACCAGGGCTCAGATTCCCTCACAACTCGGGGTTTTCTTCTTAAAGGGGCAAACCAGTTCAGGTGGAGCATTTCAAACACACCTCCTGCAGCTCAGAGCTCATCTCCAGACAGAGAGCATCGTGTGCTCAGGGGCACATCCCCTTCAAAAACCCCTGCCCTGTTCTTCTTAAAGCTTTCAGTAGTCATTCTGTCTCAGCTATATCCCATATGGAGAATTAAGTTACTAGCAGAGGGGCTTTTTGCATAGTTCACTAATATCAAAGTTTAACCTCTATTTAAGCTGATTTCATTGTTTTAACTTTATTTTTTTTATGAATCATGGAAATAAAAATTATTTAAGCCGCAGCAGGGCTCAGGGTCTGGGGTGAACAGCACTCATCTGTCCATTTCTCTCTACCACAGCATCCTTGGCCTGTTTCTCATATTTTGTGTTTGGGGAAGAAAGGAGAGGAGTTGTGGGTTTTTTAGTCTCTTGCTGAATAATGTGGGTAGGCCTTAAAATCAGATTCACATTTTTCACATTTTTCGGTGAGCAGTGAAAATAAAATCCTGGACCTTATCAGTAATTTATGTGTAAATAACTTCAGCATTATTTTAAAAACAGCAGTGCAAAAAATACTTCACATACTTTAAATATCAGCAATCAGCAATAAAAACAAAGAACATTTTCCTCACCATATAAATTAGAATGTAAATATCTATACACAAACTTACACATAGAAACATCTAGTGAATGGATTATTAAAAGTTATCACTAATTTTTTGACACTGAGTCTTCACAGCTTGTTTTCAGTGGTGAAGACACTGAGATTTCAGACCTGAGGTTTCAGACTCTGAGTTATTATTTAAATTATCACCAAACATCAGAGAGATCTATAGAATTATTCCCCAAATATTTTACCCAAGAGTGAAAAAAACCTAAACCTGACAGCTATCATTATGAGGAGTGTTTAGAAGAGGAAAATTTAGAATAAGAGAGCATCTCATGAAGTAAAAGGGGCTCTAGGATTGGAAGAGAGTGAAGGAATCTTATTCTCCACAGCTTTCCATCATGTTTCTCTCACTTACTGTTTATAGTTCTCACTTCTTAACCATTATTTCACCTTTCAATCTACTCCAGCCATTATTTATTTGAGTTTAAGATTCCTTTAATCTCTCCGTGTTGCCTGTCTAGCTGTCCTTTGACAACATACTATATGTGGGTGAATATTTTCTTATTTTCTCCATTCATTTTTATCAAATGACACATTTAAAATTGCTTCATTTTTCCACGCAATTTTTGCCTACCAGTGTAATTGCTGCAAGGACTTAAATCATATAATATTAGAACATTCTGAAATAGCAGTCATGGTCTAAAAATAGAGAACACTTTTGAAACAACTTTCAGTTATGGGGAATCCAAATTAGTCTAATTTGGAAATACATTTAAGCAAATTTGGGTATTCTGTGCAGCCAGTGATTTTTCACCACTTTCATTTTGCACAGCCACATTCTATGCTGATCATCCAAAATCAAAACTTCACTGGCCTTGTCACCCTCCTTAACTTGCTTAGTGAAACAGCACTGAGAAATTGCCCTGTTTTTGAATATTTATCCACTGACTCATGCACTGAAGCCTAAAACACAGTGATTTAGGGGGAGTCTGCACACATTAAGTCACCTTTCAGGATTTGGCCAGGGAGAAAAGGAGAGCACACTGGCTGTGTTTGGAAATACCCCGGGGGAGAAGGGGAATCAAAGAAACCACTTGCAATGTGCTGATAGTAAGATGAGCATGAAAATCCGTGGTTTATAGGCATTTATGTCCCATTGGAGCTTTTTTTTTATACTTTAAATCTGCCCTTAGATATTCAGGTGATAGGAAAACAGATGGTACCCAGCCCTGGGGATACTAATTACTAGAAAATTAACATAGCTGAAAATGGCACAATCCAAGTGAACAGGGTTTGTATGTTAAAGCTTGTGCATTATACAAAATAGTAAACAATATATTTGTCTTCTGGTTGAGTGACTGGACAGAAGCCCTGGAAATGGTTACTGCTCTCTCCAAATTTGGTACAGGCACCTTTCATCACTGGGCCTGATGAAATTTTCCTGTCTTTTCCCAGTCCTGAGAGTGGTGCAGCCCCAGCCTCCACCAGAACTTCCAGCCATTACCGCAACATTATTGTTAATAGAAGAGAAAGAAGTCCCAGCCACATTAGCAATGCAAATATATCTGAACTTTGGCTGGTTGTATTAGATCTGATGCCATTATGGAGAAAACCAGTAATCCCACTGTAATCTATTCCTAGGAAATTTAATTAGGCAGCTCGATGTGGGCACTGTTGCTCCGTGATTAGCACATCACAGGGATTCACCATCATTAGCAAAGGTAATGACTCTTTATCTCATCCCTCAGGATCATCTACCAGCTCTGAGAGCTTCACCTCTCTCATTTTCTAGCCTGAGTGGAGTCAGGAAGGTCTGGGAAAGGCTGTGGGATTTGGAGATTGCTCCTTGGAAACGTGTGCTCAAGAAGGAGAGGCTCAGGCTTGACTGACACGGTTTTGATCTGAAGTCTGACCCACAAGGTTTTATTCACTACAAGAAATGATCCTGGAATCACAGCTTGGGTCTTTACCTGCTTGGGTTGATTTTCTTAAAACACTGGGTACTTTTATCCCTATTTTTCAGCAAATAACACGGGACAGATAACCAGTTTTGACTGACGTTTTGAGGGATTCTGAGGGGGTTTTTGTGCAGCAAAATGTAGTGGGTAGGAGAATCCTATCTCTTGCTCTCAGATGCAGAATAAATGTCCTGGATTCAGATGTCCTCCTCCATGGAAAGAGCCCCCTGGCACCTGATACCCTGGTGTATCTGTGTAAGAGATATCACATTATCAGTGCTGCCCAGAACAAAGCAGCCCATTGATTTGGGTTTACAAGAAGTTATATGGATTAAATCATTCACCAAAGACTGTGGTTCTGGGGGAAAAAAAAAAAGTAGCATATATGAACATAATAACCAAGTATGTGTCCCACAGTTTTGGGTTTTGTTTCAAGAGAAAACAGAAAATTGGAGATCATATCTAAGCAAGAGCAACCTGTGGCCATTATAAATAGAGGTGCTTTTCAAGGTCCATTAAGCACTAATCATACCTGAGATTAAGGGGAGAAGGGGGAACCACGGGTCTAAGATTGTTTAAAGGGTACATTTCATACTAGTAAGAAATTTAAGACAGAGACAGGTCAGGCTGAGTTCTGTTTAATTTAAAAGATACTCATCTCAAGCGTTAGTCAGAGGTCTTGGGATACTGGATGTCTTTCTTGTAACAGTGCAGAAGGAAAAAGTGAGGAGAAAGAATTTCAGGAGAAGAAAGAGGAATACAGTCCTGATTCAGACCTAGCTTCCTCTATTTCCCCTATAAAAAAACCCCACAATTTAGGAATCAGTTCTAGAATAGTTCTCACAAATTTTCAAGTTGTTTGTCTAAAACACAGATTTTAAATACCTTTAACTTGACTTGCTGCACTATGAAACATCCTTCTGGACAAGATCTGCTGCTCTGCAGGAGCTGTTTCCTCACAGTGCTTCAGCATTTGCTCCACTCACTGAGGTGGTGCCAGCTGCACCCCTGCCCTCACACTGCTGGGGCACAGGCAGGCATGTGCTCCTATCAGACAAATCAGATAAATCAGATAAAAAAGATAAATCCCTGTGCTGCCAAACAGAATCACTGCTTCCCATTGAAAATGGTCTCGTCAACTACTGCAGACAGTTTGCAGTGACTAAAATTTGAAATACAAGTACAGTGATGAAGTTTTTTAAGCTGCAGAAAGACATTTGACAAAGGTGTGTAGTGACAGGACAAGGTAGGATGGGTTTAAGCTGCCAGAGGGCAGGGTTAGATGGGATTATAGGGAGGGAATGGCTCCCAGGGAGGGTGAGAAGCCCTGGCTCAGGGTGCCCAGGGCAACTGTGGCTGCTCCTGGATCCCTGGAAGTGTCCAGGGCCAGGTGGGACATTGGGGCTCAGAGCAACCTGGGACAGTGGAAAGAGTCCCTGCCCATGACAGGAATGGCAACAAGATGATTTTGAAGGTCCCTTTCAGCCCAAAACACTCCATGATGTTCTGATTCTAAACGTTGTTGATCGAGATGGGCAACGATCATTTCAGCCTGAGCTTGATGGTGAGGATCTGATGATTTGACACCCAGCTCTGACAGCCAATTCTGAGCAGCAGGTGAATTATCCAAGAGCTACCAGCCACCCAGGCCAAGGGACACCCATCACCCTTCCAGCCTCAGCACATCCCAGCCACTCAATCCATCACCACTTTGGGAAAGGGACCAACACACCCAGGGGCCTGACCAAAGCCCTAGTCAGACCAAAGCCCAGTCAGACCAATGATGCCTTAGGTTTTAGCTTTTCTATTTTTTAGATTCTGTGCTGTTTTGGTGGGTAGTTTTAGGTTTCATATTCAGCACTACTGAGCTCTCTTCACAGCGTAAATAGACAAAACAATTCCTTCTCTAATTTGATACCAAGGACAACTTTCAGGCCCAAGAACGAAACCAACAGACAAGGGAGAAAGAAAAACCAGGAGGATAGAGCTGCATAAGCTGAAGCTGTAATTGGACAATTAACTCCAATCTGCTAATGGACCAGAATTTATCAAAGTGTGAGCCCTCTTGGCTGTTTGTCCATTTTGTGCCCATTTTGGGTTCACCTTGGGTGTGCCCAGCTGGGCTCTGGTGCTGCCCAGTTGTGCCCAGTGAGGCCTTTTAATAAATCCCTGCTTTATCCTCTTGCTCTGTCTAGTCTCTGTTCCAAGTCAGCACCCAGAAGGGATCACCAAACCCAGTCAGACCAAAGCCCAGTGAGATCCCCCTGCTCCCTGCTCATCTCCAACCCAGCCCAGCCTGGCTCAGCTGCTGCTGCCCCCTCCCCAAATTCCCCTCCCAGCAAAGGCCGGATCCAGGGCCAAGGCAATTCCAGATTCCTGCTCCACTGGCCACGGGAAACAATCCCAAAACAAGGTCAGGGAGGAAAACGTCACCTTAGAAATGGAAGGAGGTTTCTGTAGCACATTATCACGTAATGTAAACAGGGGTGACACCAGAGACAGCAGAAGTTTGCAGCTGTATTATAAACTTTCTTCCATCCCCCCCCTGCCTAGGAATAAGTCATCCAAACAAGCCCTGGCAGTTTTGACTGCTCAAGAAACTTTATGGCTGAGAGCTGCACAGATGATTTACTGTCACGTCCCCTTTTTCCCCTCAAGCTTGTACTAAACTAAAATTTCACAATTATTTAATGGGGGACAGCACACCGCCCTTTTCTTTTCTTTTTTTTCTTTTTCCTTCTCATGAGGAAACTTATTTTACAGTTCTATAAATCCAAGTCGCTTTTTTTATTTTTTTGTCTTGTACTCAGCAATAGCACATTTGTTTTGATGAGCCAACAGTCTAGGTATGAGGGCACACGACTGGGGAGAGAGAGGAGATAAGACAAAGCTCCCTGCTGCACCCCTGACGTAGCTGTGATGGATGCTGCTCTACCAGAGCACAGACCTGCTACTTAAAGCTGTTTATAAACTTCAGGCCAGCTCCTTTGTGCTTGTGAAACAGCCTGAAAAATGGAGCCCCAGGCCAAGCCCAGGTACTGCAGAGGAGATTCCATTTTAACTACATTGCCCTCACCGGTCTGAGATTTAATTATGGAAATATTACAAGAGCCTTCACCTAGTCCATGAAAATTAATGCATGAAAAATGATTGGTTTTGTACTAACTTCAATACAGGAAGTAAAGGAAGTAAAAGTAAAACAGTAAAAAAAAAAGTAAAAGTAAAGTAAAGTAAAGGAAATGCAACCACCACTTTTATAGGAGCAGGTGTTTCACTGAGTAAAATGCCTCAAATTCAGTACAGAATATTTAATCTGAGGTTCTGAAAACTGAAAAATCCCAATTCTCCCTTCTCCATTTTCAGTTTTTTTCCTCTCCCTTCTGTTATTCCTTTTTCTCTCCAGAAAGGATGAAGCAGTAAGAGATACCAAAAACACAAGGAAGTTCAATTTTTTTCATTTCACTAAGGTAATTCAGTTAGAAAAGAATACAAACATTAAGATGGTATAAAGGTGAGATTGAAATGACATGATTTAATGCTTAACCTCTAATTTGGAGCATTTTTAGAAGTTAAGTATTTTATGTGTAGATCTTTAAATAAGATATGATCTCTCAAATAATCACAGAACAATCACAAAATGTTCAAGCTGATTATTTTATTCAATGAAGTTTTCATTCATCTCTAAATAGCACTGAGGTCTTGGGGGAATAAATTGTTTATTTTTTCATTCATTGTGACAAATGCTTGACTACACCGTGAGTTTTGTTGTTGATATTAATAATTTATGTTTCAGATTCATATACTGCTGTTTCAGAAACAATGGGGCTGAACTCTTCTGTTAAGAACCATCAATGAAAGAGCAATGTTTGTTTATTTAAAAGGAAAACAGCCGGGTCCCTGCCTTGCTTTGCTCAAGATAGAGCAAGATATCAGCAATGGTTCTCAAACTGCATTTTATAATAAAAACCCAGAGCTGCAATTTAAATCTAAATCAAAGCTTGAATTGTATTCATAGAAAAAGAAAAACTCATTAATATGTTTCTGGTAAATCAGAGATTTTCTAAGATCAGCTTTTAAACTGAGTTTTCAGCACTTTGCAAATAGGACTCCAATGGTATTTACCTGTCACTCTGAACCAAATCCCAAATGTCTTTTCAGTTTCACCGTTTAAGATTGAGTCCCTGTGAAATTTAAAGAAACTCTAAAATGAGGCCAATACCTGGTGTCTGTATGTGGTTTTGTCTTAGTTTTTTTGAAAAAAGAAAAGCAGCAAGGAGAGGTATGATTTTATTTTGATTTCAATGATTTTTTATAATATTTTCTTTGATTCCTTGGAACTGAATTCAAAATTCAGCAGAAATTGAAAAGTCATTTGGCAAAAACACAGAAGAGACAGAGTGCAGGGGCAGAAAATCCACAGAGCTTTGGAGAGCAGGGAGATGTTCAGATCAGAATTCACTATCTCAAATAAGGAATATTTCTAGTAAATTATAGAGCAGTGGACTGACCTTCATTCCCAGACGAGCCATTAGAGGGGACATGGACACTTATGTGAGATTAGATCCACACCCACATCAGGATTTTAGCTGCAATACCATTGCCCATAAACAGGAGTGGGTAGTAAATANTATGTATATAAATATAAAATATAAGTACACACTAGATCTGGACTATCCAGGTAGCCTCTCAAGCCAGCCACCTATAACATTAAACTTTCCACATAAATGGATTTGTCATGAGCTAAAATAAAGTCTAGGACTTTTCACACAGACTTATTATTTAAAAGAAAAAAATCAAATAATTTGCAAAAGGATCAGAATTAGTTATGTAAGGATCCAGGGACACTCTCACTTTTGGAAATGTTAAGGAGAGGAGAAACATTTCAGGCTGGGCAAGCACTGCCTGCCTCTTAGGAAGGGAAACCATTAAAGTAAACAAGATTCTCTCATTTCAGAAGTATTTGAACAATGGCTAGTTTGAGTTTAGCTGCTGAACTTTCCACAGGCTGGGTGTGCTCACAGCACAAGGTGTACCAGCCCTGGAAAAGCATCCATCAAACTGGAATGGCTCTGCATCCACTGCCTGAGCTTTCTGACAATTCCAAGGCAGAAAGTGTCAGAGCTCTGGTTTTAGCCTGGATCTGCAGCCTTTAAAGCCCAGCACAATTTCCTGCATCCCACCACCACCTCCACTCCACTTTTACTCAGGGGTGCACAAAAAATCGCTGCGCACGCATTTCTGGCTCCCAAGGAAAACATCAGGGAGTGGGTGTACTTCCTTCAGATTGCATTGTGCTCAAAGATAAGCCAAGCACAAAACAAAGAGCACATTATGAGCAACTGGAATAGCAGCTTCTGAGGTTTCCAGTGCTCCAGTAAGTTTAAAATGAAGTGGATATTAATGACAAACAGCCACTTTCTTGATTGTCAGCTCTGCCACAGCTTTTTACTGGGTGAATCAGGGGAGGACAGAGCCTACTGATAATGCTGGGTTTGTGGTGTTGGTCAGAGAGGGGAAGGTCAGAAATGCAGGGGTGCACAGCTGCTGGAGCAAGTACCACCTAGGATATGACCTTGAAGGTAAATTTCCCCAGGTTTGTTACTGTCCAGTACATACCAGAGCTCCACAAAGCCTCCCAAGCACCTGGCTTGCTGGAGTGGAACATCCTGGGTGAGATGTGTTAGGCAGGACATGCTCTAGATGGAATTTACCTATGTTGCATAAAATCTTTCATTATAGAGGGATCTAGCAAGCTTTTCTCAAAAAAATCCTCTCCCACTTCTGGTGTTTGCACAAAGCTTCTGGCACTTGGCAAGCAGAGCATCTCTGAGTTAGGAAAAAGACCTTTTATTTGTCTCATCAAATTCTTTTTGGTTTGTGTTGATATGAAATTGTTAAAAATCTCCATTTCCTTTCTCCAGCCTGCCAAAATAGCAATTAGCTGCAAAAGGTGGCTGATTAAAGTCTCAAAGCAACACGGAGTTTGGAATGAATTTAGCTCTGAGTGATAGTCTCTGCAAGTGAAACCATTTGTTTTAAATTCTGTTATCTGCAATGTACTACCTAAGAGCAGCTTGTAACACACAGAGATAAAGAGCAGTGCCTTAGAAAAGAACTATGAAGGCTGCATTCAAATCTTGGGCTTCTTTTACAAGGAAGAAGAAAGTATCATAGAGAAGTCCTAGAGCTGAATTTCACTATGAAGTTGTGTAGAATAACTTTTCATCAGCTGAATAATTGCTTGCTAAAACAGCACAGAAAATCAGGGTAGTTTGGCTTTAGGGGTATTTGTAGATATTAGAGTGAATAAACCAGCCCTAACAGAAAGGGGTAAGGGTTCAGCACATTGTTTTTTCCCCAGTATAAAATTTGGACAGTGCTAGGATTGCCACTCTGAAGGATCTGACTGGTTTAGGTGAGAATACACCAGAATTAATCTCTGGAGAGATTCTATCAAAGCTGTCCCCAAATCAGTGCTGGCACTGCACACGATGCAGCATTTTTCTATTGACAACAGCAAATTCAGTAATGACAGATGCAGAGATTTCTAAAATTACTACAGAAACACTTCCCCTGAAGCACCATCAAGCCAGTAATACCTCCAGAGTTTTAGGGTCTCTGGATCTGTGAGTTACACCAGACACAAAAAATGAGAAAAGTCATGAAAGTCATTTGTTGGCCATTGATTTTTTTAAAAATCACATATATTAGCAGGCTCAAGATATGAAAAATTAACAGTCATGTGGTCCAGAGAAACTGTGCTGCTCAGAGTTTAAATATAATGTAGATGAGGGTGAAAGCCTTCAAATAGACTCTTATATTTACTTTATGTGTTATCATAATCCAACCCAGCACAGGAACATCAATCACGTGTTTTGATTTTTTCTGTTTAAGTGGTAGTTCACAAATGCAAACCACAATGAACAAAGCCGGGGAGAATACAAAAACAGTCAAATAATTTGGTTACAAGCCTTATGATTGCACACATTATATTTTATATCTATGTAATTCAAATAATTAAGCATCAGATAATCCACACAGACTCTGCTTTGGCCTCGTTACAGGGACAATATTGTCACAAGAATGATTGAGAACAACTGGCATGGTGTAATACGTGGCTTTTTAGAGCCTGCCAATACCCAAAAGTGGGGAAAAGACCCAAAAAAATGCATATTTAAAATGAATGGCATAGGAAATCTAAAATGACATGCATTTAACTGCATGAGAAGGAACAACATTTCTAATAACCTGTGTTTCAAAGGACTGCTAGGCTGAG